>CM042140.1:138612721-138655221 GCA_023376005.1 Doryteuthis pealeii
TTACCCTTTTTGATGATATCCATTAACACCACGGATTTACCTATAAATGTGGGATACTTATTTTACAGTTGGATTGTATTACAATAATTTTGATATTCCATATACACTTTTTATACATATTTTACACTTTTCTATGACTTTACATCAGACTTTTTTGAGTCTTATTTCATTACTATAATGCTTCTGATTATTTTCAAAATTGAAAATGAGATTCATTTTATTTTTAAATAAAATTCATTTTATTTTTAAATAAAATTGATATTATTTTTAATACAGACAGCAGAATTTTTTTTTTTTTTTTTTTTTTTTGATTAATTCCAACGTTTGACTAGCAGCGTTCTGTTTTTACTAACGTCTTTTTCCCGTCTTATATTTTTGTTGATGACCGACCCACGTGCGGTTGATACATTATAATGCAATAGGGTCCTCATATTAGTTGAGGATGGGCCGAGTGTTGCTTTTTAAACCGTCAAGAGAATTGGGCCCCGAAACGGTTTGCACACTTTCTCTTCTGATGAGCCTATTTCAGTTGTAAACATCGTTTGTTTTTCATTATATCTTATTCATATATATATATATACATGTGTAGGGGGTGTAAACCATATATATATATATATATATATATATATATATATATATTAATAAACAAAGGTCCGAAAAGTGTTTTGGATTTTTGTTTGATTTTATTAATTTCTATCTTATATTAGGCGAGATACGCACGTACGTGTATGTCTGTGTATGAAAAAAACACAAGTGAGACAGGAAAATCATAGCAATAAGACCGACTATTAAATCTTCGGATTTGGGGAAATCAGACAGAAAGAGGTAAAAAAATACCGGAATAAATTTATATCTGATCAAAGGTATCCATTTATTCATATATATATATATATATATATATATATATATATATATATATATATATATAAAAGTAAACAAACAATCTGTTTGAGAGGCGATAACCGACAATTTTTTATGTACTTAATTAAAGTCATACCTAATTTTTGAAAATTGATTAGCTGATAATTAATGAATTAGGCGACCGTATCTGCTCAAATGTAAAGCGTAAATCAATCGTTATAACTCTGCTGATGAGGCATAATATGCCGAAATGTACATATAGAGATTGACTTTTTCTCGATTCGTTTACGCTTTACATTTGAACAGATACGCTCGCCTAATTCATTAAATTATCAACTACTTAATTTTCAAAAATTAGGTATGACTTCAATTAAGCACATATCCCCCCCCCAAAAAAAAAGAAATATATATATATATAATAGTCATCCACAGACACCCTGTTTTGACGTTTCACGTCTCTTCAGTGTGGCTAGACATAGCAACTACTTCTAGCCGGGAGCAAAACCCCCTCGTCAGTCCGATTACTTAACCCCTCATAAGAAGCAGACTTTTAACTGATAAATACGGTCACTAGAGAGCTCAAATCCATAAATAACAGAGAGCCTTTCTTAAGCTAACGGTGAATGTCAGTTAAAGTCCCTTCCAAAAAGCTCTACCGGGTTTTGGGAGCATATATAATAATCAACCACAGACACTGTGTTTCAACGTTTCACGTCTTCAGAGTGTCTAAACTTAGCGACTATTTCTGGCCGGGAACGAAACCCGACTGATTTTCCTTCAGTCTCTTTCCAAAGAGATCTACCGTGTTTGGAGAGCATATCTAATAGTCATCCACAGACCCCGTGTTTCGATAACGGGAGGGACGCGTTACTCTCCCTGAGTTTTCTGGTTTCATACCGATCAGACGCTCAGATTTTACAAGAACCCATTTTGATTGGCTGTAACTGTTAGAATGCCATATGTTTAATTGTTTTCTCTTAAAATAACTACACAAAATATGTAAATATGAACGTCCAATAGAATTGATTCCCTAACCTCTAGGCATAAAATAACCCTAGATGGGTTAATATACCGTAAAATAAATCATTACAAAAAATTGAATGTTAAACCGAGTTTGAATTTCAGCAATGATTGCCACTGTTAATGTTCCATTAAGTCTTGAGCACAGATTTATGCCGCCCTATCGGCTGTGATGTAGGTATATGTCGTCTGCATCTCTGCAGAGCGGTAAGACTCATTCTCATGGGTCACCTGTTGACCGTGTATGGCCATTCGTGATGCTTAATGACGGAATCTTGGTGGCTTAGCAATCGACTAGACAAGTCAACCCCTAGCACCTAAGTGATTGTCCTGACTCTATTGTTCTTACGGCATACCCCCAACCCATTTTATGATATATGCTAGAAGGCGGTGGTTGAGGTTCTTAGTGTCCTGGTATGATGTTAATCTGCATATAGTCGTGAAGTTCCAGTTCTGGAGTTTTGGGGAGTACCTCTTTATTGCCAATACGCACAGGTCCAGTCCAATCTGACCTGGAACGGTAGTACCTGTTAGGATACCATCTATGGGGTAAATAGTTTTTTAAATTTTTAATAAAATGTGTTTAAAAATTAGGTTTTAAAAAAATCGGATGCCTAACAAGAATGAATAAAACAAAAGGTATACGGCATAACCCAAGGTTCGACATGCCGTAAAATCCAACCAACCAACCAACTTGAACTTCTGAGTACAAATTTACTTTCTGCCATTTTAACGTGATATACGCAACGTAAAACCGTGTGGTGAATAGAAATACCACCGGTTTATCGGTATAATGGTATCAAAGTGTTAATAATTTCGTCTACAAACGGTTCCTCTACAAAGAATACTAACAAAACCAGATCTTTCAATCAAACTCTTTATATAAAGAATTATTAATCTATCTATATTTCTGTCGACATTAACACGTTGACTGCGTATTAGTACACATATTTACCACAATATATATTACTGATGTACGTAGTGGTTCAAACAATATTTTGAATATATATTTTCATAATAACATAGCAGTATCTACATATATTAATTAAAGAAAGTGAAAACGATGAAAAATAACTAGAATGTTTAGTAAAAAAAGTGATATAATAATAAAGCAAAAATTTTAATCCATTCACAGCTATATAATATATATATATATATATATATATATATATATATATATATATAGAGAGGAAGGTAAAAGGAAAAGGAAAAGTAGGAGAGAAATATTTCGTTCCGCTTTACGCGAGGAACTTCATCAGTCTAATTTTATTCAAAACAAAGTACGTACATTTGTATTTATACAAGAGCAAGTGAGTTGGATCAAATTCATCACCAACACACTTTCCCTTCTATAAATACAAATGTACGTACTTTGTTTTGAATAAATTAGACTGATGAAGTTCCTCGCGTAAAGAAGGACGAAATATTTATCTACTACTTCTACTTGTTTGAGTCATATTTTTGTCCACTTTCCTTTTACTTACCTTTTACTGTCGGATTTTACTCCAACCCTCCTATCTTCATATATATATATATATATATATATATATATATATATATATATGCAAACACACACACAAACACACATATATCTATTCTTATTTATATATAGAATTTATAACAGTTACAAATCATTTTATATTACATGTGGCTATTATGTCATATTGTATGAAGTACATACAGGTAATAAAAAAATCACAAATAAATGCCTGTATCAAGTGTGTACCAACATGTAACACAGTTGATTTACTATAGCCGTATACGTGTTGGTATAATATCATACCACGGTGGCGTGTGCCCACTACGTGTAACAGCAATACTTTCAAAACTGATGCAATAAAGGAAATGTAGTAATGTCAGCAAGGAGAAACTGCCATTGGAGCAACCGTAGGTTACGTGTTAAATAACACTGGTTTACAAAAAATATTTTTTGTCTGAGGCAAGAATGTGAATAGGTGTTTCTTACTAATTTGGGTGTGCTGAATTCAAATTTATAAACCGTTTTGCTCTATTACCTCTAGTTTTCTGTCTTTTAAATAGTCTTTTTAGTATATACAGAGTATATATGTGCTTATTTCAACAGTTGCAGCAGCTTATTACAGATAAAACTGGATAGATAAAGAACATTGACGGAATAATTATACTTGGATGACACAATGTACACAATTCATAGTACCGCAGACAGTTAGAAATGTGTTTTCTTAGATGATCTGCTGACTGCCAGTGACTGGCCAGTGTACTACTGGCTGTTGATTGAGACGTGTTGGCTACGCTTAACTGCCAAAAATCCGTCTTGATATATAGCTATATATATATAATGTAATGCTATCACTTACATTTATTGCATAACAAAAAAGAAGACATGAGTAACACAATATTAGAAATTAACCCTGAATGCATATACGCCTTTATGTACAGTATGTGTACAAAATGAACAGCATGCATATCTAAAAAACTAGAGGTGATGAGTAAAATCGGATTTAAAATCTGAATTCAGCACCCCCAAATTAGGCTATTTTTGTGCTTGCCTCAATTTCTTTATAATCCACTGTGGTTGATGTGCCGTAAAACAAAGCAAACCAATCAAAGAATTAATGATCTTAACAAAGGCATGAACCCAATTAAACTTTAAATCTGTCAGATATCTGAGCAAAATGCATTACCAGCATGCCACAGTGATTGACGAAGTATTTTATCACTTAGTTAAGCCACTCTCCCATAACTATGTTCAGACATTGGAAGGGAAGCTTTTTACGCCCGTCCACATATGAACTATCTCAATTGATTGACATCATTTCTGTTATTATTACTAGCGAAAATAAAACCCCTCCAGGTGGTGTAAAAATTTATTTTTCAAAGATATTGCCTGAGGAGGTGGGAGGTAAACATTCAAAGGTTTTTACTCATAAGTAAGTAAATCATCAAATTTATTAAAGGAATAACAAGATAAAACAATTTGAAATGGAAACTTAGTCCCCCTTAATTAAAATGTTATGTTCATCTATTGATTATTAATTGAATAATTATCTGGAATATTTTATAAATTTGTACACAAAATCATAAATATTTGTTTATTTGTAAACTTTTTAGTTAACCTCTTGATACTGAAAAAAGGGTGAGAGTAAAAAAACAAATTAAAAAATTGACTACAATAATGTGACGTAGCAGTGACGTAGTTTTGGTTACAGACAAATAGAAACCGAATCTCCATTATCAATAGATTAGTCATTTTATGACCGACTCACTTATTAGGGACGTTGGGTAGATAAAAGCAGGGCGTTTTTTTTATTCTTTTAACGTTTTTATTAAAACGTTTTGCTGAACAAGAAATCAAATAGTTTTTATCGAATCAAATCCGCCATTCCAAGTAATACTGCATTCCCATTTGCATAAGTGCCCAATCCGGTCGGGATGTGCAAGGAAAAAAAAACAACATTTTATGAATTGTGAGAAAGAAAATGTTCAGTTGTTTACAAAAATGTTGAGAATTCTATACAATATAAAAAGAAAACCGACTTCAATGCAAACGAGGAAAATTCACACGAATATACAATATACATCTATTTAGGTTAATGTAGACCAGCACACGAGGCCATCATAGTAGTGGACAAAACGATAGTCAAACTGACGATACTAGAAATCCTAGCTATCACCGGATGTCGCCGACTGCACCTCTGTAGAACATGTAAAACATCCCCCTCCCAACTGGGCCAACTGGTGACATTGATTAGTGACCCATGATGCTTAAGGACGGAATCCTGATGAATGAGCACTGCATGAAATGCAACAATCCACTTTGGTCCTTACTTGGGATAGACGGACGGTCAGAGAGACCCCTCCGATTAATCAGCTGGTCACATCAACCCCTAGCGCCTATATAATTCACTTGAGTGTATTGCTTTATGACAAACCCAAAATTTTTGTCATATATGTGCTAGAAGCGTAGTGAGTCTGTGGGAATATGACTTAACTGTAATATAACTGATTTCTGAGTGTATAGTGTGAAGTACCTACATTACTTTAAAAACCCTAATATAATATACTAAATATATATATAATATATATATATATATATATAATATATAAGAGAGAGAAGAGAGAGAGGAGAGATAGAATATAGATCCACAGACATGGGGTTTCAACGTTTCAAGTCTCTTCAGTGTGGCTAGACCAGAGCACTATCTAGCTGGGTGAAATTTTTTAATTTTTTAAGAATTTTCCATAATATTCTGTTTCTACGAAGAATAGATAGATATATGGATAGATAGATACTGGTGTAGATATGTAGATAAATATTAACTGACTGAGATAGAGATAGTGTATATATATAATGAGATAGATAGGTAGATACGTTAGATATAATATATATATATATATATAATATATATATATATATATATATATATATAGAAAGAGAGAGTAAGAGAAGAGAGAGAGAGAGATAGAGAGATATAAGGGAAAAAAATATATACTGACTGATTATATAGATAGTTATAAACTGATGGCGATATTTGATACTTACGGACTGAGATATACACACACTCACACACACACACACACACACATACATATATATATATATATATATATATATATATATATATATATATATATATAAAGAGAGACAGAGACAGAGAGACAGAGATAGATAAATAGATATGAATGTATGCATAAACTGATGTGAAATCGATTGGCAAATGGAAAGAAAAGTATTTTTTCCTAAAGTCATAAAAATATTTTTCGACGAATGCGTGTGAGATTTCGGCTTAGATGAAAACCATCGGCCATAACTGCTATTAATGATATGACATTGTTTCCCTGGCATTTTCCCGCCAATTCATCTCTTATTCGCGCCATTTCTGCCAGTTGAATAGGAGTTGATATTGTGCATAACTTTTCAATGACATCAGTGGTCATCGGTGGGTAAGCTCGTGATTAGCCAGAAATAATTCATAGGAAATTGTTAAAATAGAATTAAGTGTCTGCTTGTAGTATTTCTTTGTAAAACCACACACATATACATACACACGCACATACACACAGACGCACGCACAAATTCCATGAATAAATACACATACAGGAATAAAATTACCTTAGCACATACACCTTTATTTCATACACATTATCACTATAATTGTTTTTATATAGTAATTGAAAATAGACAGTTGTCACCAAAACACGAATGTTCAACGAGTAACAGGTTACAACAAATGTGTTGTGTGGTCCTTAATTTGGGAATGTAAGTGTTGCTATTACGTGCTTATCAGTCTCAAATTTCTTAGAGGATAACTTTTTGTTACCGTCGAAAGATTCTTTATACTGATTTTTTGGGTTGTGTGGTCAACGCTGGTCCAGCTGCTACTATCTTGTCTTGTCATCTCGAGAATCTTTTTGTTTTTTTTACTAAATCCTTTTTCTCTTCTCTCTAACAGTCTCATCATTTTCTTCTCTAATTATAATTTCTGAATTCATATCTCTCTAATTCTAAATTGTTACCCGTTACTTTGGGGGCAGGGCATAATTTTGCTTCCGTTAGTCTAAGAGGTCTATTTTTTAAATTTATGAATGTGCATATTTCTTATGGATCGGAAATTTTAGAAAATGATTTTTGTTTTGTTTCTTAAATCTGTTTTCATTAATTATATTTTTTTTGCTTGAAGGCAATTACAATGAGTATATCGCATAAAATTGGATAATTTATGAAAATAACCATGACAAGCGAACTCGGCAAATATCGAGCCCTACGTAGAACATCGTACAGAGTTTCAACTTTATTAAGTCTCATCAGCGATGTATACTTACGATTTTCCTCCGACAGAAATCGAAACCGGGAACTCAGAACGCAGATTAAGAAACTCTACCACTGAACCACCGATACGCAGCAAACGATACACGCGAAATTAGTTTGTCACGGGTAAATACGTCACTATTACTACTACTATACTATACTGCGTTCTGAGTTCCCGGTTTCGATTTCTCTCGGCGAGGGCCGGTATCGAACCAGGAACCTTGAGAAAAATTAGATCCTATAATGTTCCATTATTATCAGTTCATTTATTCCCTTTCAGTCTGACGACCAACAAAAGAAGGGTCACACGTATTGGGGTTAATGAAAAACAAGTAATCATCCAAATAACATTCTCTACCCCCCACATACTCTAGCAACAAACGACTTCGTGTAATGAAACACCCAAATTCTTAGATACAACAATGTGTTTTTATCATATATTGCGTGTAATGAATAACCATAAATCTTCGCTAAGGTAGCATATTTCTTTTTTTTTATTTTTTTTTTTTTTTTTTCTAATTCTTAAAAAAAATTTTTTTTAATTTTTTTAAATTTTATTTTTGTTGTTGGTTTGTTGGATTTTACAGCATGTCAACCTTTGTAGGGTTATTTTATACCGGAGAGGTTTTGTTTTATTCGTTCTTAATCTTTTTAACAACTCAATATTTCTAAACACATTTTAAACTCATTTTTTTAGTTAACCAATAGATGTCACCCTTACAGTTACTACCACTCTGGGTTAGAGTGAACTGGGGAGTAATGGTGATAAGGGGTACTCCACATTCCCCAGAGCTCCAATATTAGAAC
This sequence comes from Doryteuthis pealeii, assembly GCA_023376005.1. Taxonomy (NCBI): domain Eukaryota; kingdom Metazoa; phylum Mollusca; class Cephalopoda; order Myopsida; family Loliginidae; genus Doryteuthis; species Doryteuthis pealeii. The sequence continues at coordinate 138,621,198 of CM042140.1, forward strand.
TTCACCATCAGATAGATTTTAACGTCATACCCAGGACATTAAAGCCCTCAGCCACCACCTTCTACCACATATATGATAAAATGGGTTGGTGGTTTGCCATAAGGGCATTATTGGCGGGACAATCATATAGGTGCTAGAGCTTGATGGATGGGAGCCTCTCCGATTGCCCGTCTAAGTAAGAGCCAAAGTGGTGTGTTAAATGTCATTGACTGCTCAGCCACCAGGGTTTCATCCTTAAACATCACGGGTTACCAACCACGGCCACACAGGTGGCCCCATTGGGGTGTCTTACACCCCTGCAGCGATCCAGTCTGTGTATTCTAAAATCCCAGTCGACAGTCACGGTCAGCCAGTGAGAATCTAACTCACTACATAATATCAATAGACGTATATCTATATCAATACTAGTGGACCTACGCACGTTCGTCCTTCGAATCTGGCGTATGTCATGGTAAGTTGGGAGGGAGATAGATAGACCAGGCTAAGCGAAAATTATTATATGGTATAGGGGTTTTGTCTTCTGATTCACTGAGTTGAAATATATCATTTGGTCCCAGGGGGTGTCTCCTCAGGAAGCACATACCTGTCGCCTAAAAAGGGTAAGGGCCGGGTTTATTGCCCGGTGTCTGGGACGCCCTGTAAGGAGAATGCCGTCAGGACCATGCTTGAACTTCCGTTTTTGCATGGGTTCCCACGTAAATAAGACTTTATATTAATCCAGTATGGTGAGAGGTCTGGAAAATAGATACTCACGAACGTGTCATCATACACATCCACATTTCGGGGCTTTTGGGTGAGGGAAAAATCAGTCACTTAGTTCCAGGAGTCATTCCCCTTAAACAACACCAGCCCCTCACCTAAAAGATTGCTAGGTTGTTGGATTTTACAGCATGTCAACATCTGTTGGGTTATTTTATGCCGAAGATATTTTGTTTGATTCATTTTGTTGGGTAATTCAATTGTTTCTTAAACTCCATTTTTAAACACATTTTTAAACTTCTTTTTTTTTCTTTTTAACCCATACATGGGACTCTAACAGGTACTACACTCCGGGCAGAGTGGACCTGGGAGCAAAGGATGTAGGGGTGTTACGGATATAAGGGTTGAGTTAATACACTTCTAAATGACAATCATCTATAGCTTGTAGGTTCAATCCTGGCCAAGGGCGATAATAACAGAATTCTTAACATAGCTTAATACTTGGACCCGGTCATGGTTAAACGAAATGAGAACAGTCTACCCTGTGGATTGAATAAAGGATTCGATTCGAACTTTCGTGAAGGCTTCTGATTACGACATAAAGGCACCCGAGTTTGACTAGGTTTCCAAGTGCGAAGAGAATGTTCCTGGGTTCGACAAGAAACACCTGAAGAAAGCCAGCGGTTACATCGGCCGAAACGTTGTGTATATAAAAATAAAGGTGGAGGACAATCATCCAAATGATATAAACCGTGGAAGTTTTACAAGTTCAAATAATTTATATAAAGATGCTAAGTTTTAGAATAAGTTTCGTACATAGAAATAATATTTTTCTTAGTTAACAAAATACTTAACACAAAATACCTATGTCAATTTAAAAGTCAATCTATGAGATATGGTGTTATCATTAACGAGAAAACATAAAACTTTTATTTATCTAATTATCTTTTTTATGATTCATCAATTATTTCCTCTTTTTCAATTTAATTTGTTTTTAATTCAACTAATGAACTTCTAATTAGTTAATCCGGAAAAACAATTAGTAAACAATATGATAATAAATGCTATCAGTCGGTTAATTACCCCGAATAAAATGTACATCTACTGACTTGAATTTAATCATCTTTTCCGGCTTGAAAGCCGATTTCATGATATATCTTTAAATAACTTTAAAGCATGCATATATATATATATATATATATATATATTATATATTATATATATATATGTGTGTGTTGTGTGTGTGTGTGTGTGTGTGTGTGTGTGTGTGTGTGAATGGTATTGAGTGTTTCCGTGATAGGATTCAACCAAAATTGAGAATTCAAAGGTACATATAAAGATTTTTATATATATATATATATATATATATATATATATATATATATATATAGAGAGAGAGAGAGAGAGAGAGAGAGAGAGAGAGAGACAACATTCTCACTAAAGCAAAAATTCGAATAGTAATAAAACTCAACACTAAATAGCCAAGACTAGCACACATGTTGTCTGGAATAGGTGCCTCATTTAATATTCAGACAGAAGACCCATATTGTAACTTGTATATAAATTTATTATAGAATTTATTTTATATTTTATACTACTCTGCTGGCCAGCAGATGAGCACCGTTTATTTTATCAAACGCTTTTTAAATAATTGTTTATTCTCATCTGTTATCTACAGACTGTAATATATATGTAGAGTATTACATTTTATGGATGCTCGTTTCACCATGGTCCCATCTTTAAACATCACTAGTCACCTACGCCCAATTGCTGGGGGGGGTCTTACCCCTATGCAGAGGTGCAGTATGTGTATTCTACAACCCCTGCCGTGGTTTAAATTAATTGGCATCATAAGAATTATATCATTGTTTTGAGGAAAACTGTTATTTAATTTTGAAAAATTGTTCAAGTTTAATGAAATTTGATGTGTTCAATGCATGAATTGTCCCTGTTGAGACAAAGGCGAACCAAGACCACTTCACAGGAGCTAGCGTAATTGCCACTTGATAAGGCGGGTTTTAAGCTAATTATAAATAATTATTGTAACTCAAGAAATTTTATAGCTTTGTCTTATCTTATTTAATTTTATTTAATTGTCATGTCTTAAAATGTTGATTTAGGTGGTTGTTTGCTGACAGATTTCTGTACATATTCAAGATTTATTTAAGATAAAACCAAACAATTAGAAATCAATAATACTAAGCATATATTTATTAATGTCAAATTCTTGATATCAATATGCAAACTAGCTTGCCGGTTCAGACCGTAAACCGCTATTTTGTTGTATATATAAATACAATCGCATGTTATTAGTATATATATATGACCAACAGGGCCGCGTTTGGCTAGAAAGCAGAAGGTTCCTAGTTCGATGCCGGCCCTCGTGCACTCAGCGTATGAGTAGCACAGGGATCCTTGATCTAGCGCTAGTGAAAAGGGGATAGGCTCCCCCGCTGATTGACTGATACCGACTTTATTAACAGTATTAATATCATAAAACAATTTGAGGTTTAAATAAAAAATAAAATCGTAATTGCCACTTGATAAGGCGGGTTTTAAGCTAATTATAAATAATTATTGTAACTCACGAAATGTTATAGCTTTGTCTTATCTTACTTAATTTTATTTAATTGTCATGTCTTAAAATGTTGATTTAGGTGGTTGTTTGCTGACAGTGTTTATTATAATGTTTAAATGAAGAAAAAATGTGCTTAATTAGTTCGGGCGTGTGAACATCAACCGTAAAATAACAAAGGAAATCCTTTTAATAACATGACTCAGATGAATAGCTTCTCTGTTAACAGTATCCTCAGCCTAGGGTTAAGAATCCACCCAATAAGGAAGTGTCTTTAGTGTGAAATTAATCTACATCTGATGGTGAGTCTTCAGTTCTGGACATCATTGCCTTTACTCCCAGGTCACTGAGCCAGAATGATAATTTCCCATATATGATTCAAATAGATCTGTTTAAAATTTATTCGTACTAGCCAATATATGCACACTCCGGGTGCAAGTATTTAAGTTTTAATGTAATGAAATATTATATCAAATTAGAAAGGCTAATGAAACTAAATAAGAATGCAGATAAAAAGATTTGAAATAGAGGGGGGGTATAATCGAAAAATAGAAGTAAAATTTACTCTTCCATCACTCTCGTCTTTCATTGGTAAATTTTCCGAATTCAACTATTTAGTTAAAATACGAAGTAAAAAATAAAATTACAATTATTTGTTCTTGTTAATGGATTTCTTTTCAGATTTATCCCCAAGATATTTGCACATATTCTATAAGATAAAACCAAACAATTAGAAATCAATAATACTAAGCATATATTTATTATTGTCAAATTCTTGATATCAATATGCAAACTAGCCTACCGGTTCAGACCGTAAATCGCTATTTTGTTGTATATATAAATACAATTACATGTTATTAGTATGTATATATGACCAACAGGGCCGGGTTAGCTCAGTCGGTAGAGCGTTTGGCTAGAAACCAGAAGGTTCCTAGTTCGATACCAGCCCTCATGCACTCAGCGTATGAGTAGTACAGGGATATGTGTGGTAAAGTAATGAGCTGATGGTAGGTAGCTATAACAATCGCCTTGGTCTAGCGCTAGTGAAAAAGGGATAGGCTCCCTCGCTTTTGACTGATATCGACTTTAGGCCACCCCGACGACTTTATGACCAACAGTATTAATATTATAAAACAACTTGAGGTTTAAATAAAAATAAAATCGTAGAGAATGTGACGTAAATAACAAAGGGAATTGTGACTTGAGTAGTAATATAGTTTCGGTTACAGACAGACAAACACACAATCTCCATTATAATAAGATTTGATTGGACCGTGTACAAAAAATTCCTCAAAAATGTAAATATGAATACGATTCTCTAACGTCTAGACTTTAAAAAAACTATAAACGGGTTGACATGTCGTTGAAATAAATAGACCAATAAATTAATTAGATGAATAGATTTCTTGTTAAAATGATTTTTTTTTTAAATCTTTAAAAAATATGTTTTATTTCCTATTTATCAAAGAAGGAGCCAGTTTGGCTCGATCGGTAGAGCATCCACCTAGGAACCACAACGTTCTGGGTTCGATATCGGTCCTAGCCAACTCAGTGCATGAATAGCACAATTTAGACATGTGCGGTAAAGTGTGGAAATGATGATAGGTGTGGCTCTCCACGTCAGACGCAAAACTATCTTCTTGGTCTAGCGCTATTGAAAAGAGGATAGACTCCCTCGCTATCCGGCTGATACCGACCATAGGCCACTCTGCTGACTTATCAACTTAATAGATTGAATTTAATAAAACAATTTGCTTCTGATTATCATAATATCCTATGAGAAAGTTTGATGATACAACATCGGACGCAAAAGATTCGAGCTTTATCTATGATCTGTGCGTGCATTTTTGTGTGGGGTGAACGTTATCTGTTGCTCTGAATTAGACAATGAGAAGTTAACATCAAAGATTCTATTGACGACTGAGACAGACGCTTACCCTGGATTAAGGACTATTTGTTTTGAAAAATAGACCAGATAAAGAGAAATCATCGATTTGTTTTTATAGGAGGGTCAGGTATCAAGTAACAGATGTTCAAATCTGCACAGACACAGAGAGGTGATGAATAGTGTAGGGTGAGATGGGTACATTCTCTTGTAAATTACGCATGAATTGTTACATAGGCCGGTATTACTACAGGAGTTATTGCGTAGTCAAATCATCATGTTGTATATCTGGGCACTGCATCTGTATATGTGATACCGTCATCTTTTTGCGATCGGCATTCACAGTATATCAATGCTTTACCTCTGGGCCGAACCATCTCCGCAGTCTACTTGGGGTGTCCCGTGCTGCTTCATCTCACTCGACTACTTGTATTAACAGAACTTTCCCAGTGTGTTTATTTTCCCTAGATATATTTCGACCCACAGGGTAGTGGAGTCAGGAAGAGTAAAGACAGATAGTCCATCTGCCGGAATGTCTCCGTTCCTATCTGTTTGTGGGGTCTCGTAATTATTTATTTCTTTGTTAAGATTTTATGTAGTTTCTGGGGGTATTAAGATGTTGACCGTGGTGTAGTTTCGGTTACAGACAGGCAGACATCGAATCTCCGTTATAACAAAATTATTATTAGTAGTAGTAGTAGTAGTAGTAGTAGTAGTAGTATATCAAGCAAATAGGCAATTTGAAACTTTGCCTTTACAAATTATAAAACATATCCCTGCATGTAGTTATATGAAAACAAAAAATCGGTGAGCTTCTGGCACTACTAATTGGGTCCCGTTATAGTTGCTACTTTTTCACATAACTAATGCATTAAATGTAGCAAATCGTACGGGACAGAGATCGTAGTTCTTGAGTAGTGGCATGTATTTTCACTGTTGGACATTTTTTTAATGTGAGAAAGCAGCCTGAGAGAGAAAGAAAAATAAACGAAATTATCTTTTTTTATCGGCGATTATTTTTTTATTTTATTTTTAAATAGTACTGACTGACATTTTTTCAACTAAAAAGGTTGAATTCGCCCCCACCTTCATACACACCGCTTTGCATTTCATAAAGGTTATCTGAAGGAGTATCTAGAATTTATACACTTGGACACTTTTTAGAAAAGTTTGACAATTTGGGTGTTAGTGTGAATATGTCTGACATTTTGATAAATGAATCTGTTCCTGTCCTTCTTTTGTAACTATTACGACTGTTTTACATTACATCATATACACGTACAGTAACCATGTAATATGATTATATTGTTTATATTGCCTGAAATGCTAGCTTTAATTCCTAGTCACTAATATTACCCTTTATTCCTGAATAGTCTAGATTCTTCTTTTAACTTCCTGTCACCCTAATCTCTTCTCCGGGATTTTGATGACCGTTCTAAGATCACCAACTTCGACTGGCAGCGCAGTCACTTTCATGTTTCACAGATCTCTGGTAAGATCCGAGTATTTGTCCAGCTTTTTGCTTTCTTTTATTTTCACTCTGTGATCCACTGGAACGGCAACAGTTATTATTATTATTATTATTATTATTATTATTATTATTATTTACTCCTTTTGAGTTTTCACATCAGCATTAGCTGATGGTCTTTCACTGGAGTCTGAGTGACAGCAAGTCTCCTCAGGTCTCCAGGACTCTTCTGAGTATTCTGGCAGATTGCAGCAGTGCAGTGTTCTGGATGGTATCAATCCTTCCTCTGATTTCCAGACTTTCCAAACCCTTTTCCAATCCTTTTGAGACCGTTCCAAGTGCACCAACTACAATTGGTATCACTTTGACTTTCATATTCCATAACTTTTTCAGTTCTCTGGCAAGGTCCAAGTATTTGTCCATTTTTTTCACTTTCCTTTAGCTTCACTCTGTGATCTGCTGGAACTGTAAAATCCACCAGTTGACAAGTTCTTTCTTTTTTGTTTATCAACACTAGGTCTGGTCTTCTTGCTAGGATAAGGTGATCCGTTTTTATTTCAAAGTCCCAGTGAATTTTATGCGTTTCGTTCTCAAGATTAGATTCTGGTTTATGCATATACCATTTTGTTGTATGGTCAAAATTTAATTTTTTGCATAATTCCCAGTGGATCACCTTCCCAACCCAGTCGTGTATAAGTATAGATAAAAGGATATGAAAACACACAATACTGTTAAAATGAAAATATTTTATATCATATTTATAACTAATATTCAACAATATTTCAATTTATAAAAATCATCATCAGAGCTTGTTTTTAAACCAGACTTATCGAGAGAGAAGCTGAAAATAATTTGAATTCAAAACGAAAACATTGATGTTCCAAAAAGCGTACAAGTCTTGCGATCGTTTCTTCATTAGCACATCCGCCACGCGTTTCTCGGTCAACTACATAATGTATATCTTAGTGTAACAGTTTTTGAAAGAAGACATATTTCAAATTCAAAAATAGACAAATTCTCTTTTTCAAACAGGAAGAGTTTTAACCCGTTCATGGTCAGCCTGCAACGGATTTTTTCAGAAAATAAATATTTTTCAACATTTTTTTTACTTTATAATGTAAAAAAAAAAAGAATTGTATAATGTAAAAAAAAAAATGAATGGTGAAATGGTTTATTGGATAAACAGGTTAAAACTCTTCCTCTTCAATATTAGCTATAAATATGATATAAAATATTTTCATTTTAACAGCACTGTGTATTTTCATATCCTTTTATCTATACTATATATATATATATATATATATATATATATATATATATATATATATATATTAATACGCCGACCGCATCTTCTACAGAGGAGTAAGACTCTCCCTCCAAAAATGTAGTGCCCTGGGTATTGGACTAAACTTAAACAGGGTGTAAGTCTCCTGCTCTAAAGCGCTGGGGAGGGTGGAGTATCTTTTTCGTGACATTACTCTCAGGTCCACTCTGACCCGAAGTGTTAGTATATGTTAGCGTCCTATCTTTGGTTTGGGTCAAATAGATCAGTTTGAATGTAAATATGCTTGAAACCACATAACTGTGTGCAGCTAAATGATTATTATCAAATTGGAATAATGAGTGGGGAGTACCCGTTTGATGCCATTAAATTTGCTTATCTATCTTTATCTATCTATACATATATAAAGGGCAATTGTGTGAATGAGTATGTCCGGAGGAAAATAAAACGATTAACGACAGAGTAAATATATATACACATTAAATATCACCAGGGTTTTGTTTTTGAGCAAAAATAACGAGGATTTGGTTTATATTCATGAAGATAATTAAAAAATAAAATTAAAATGATAACAGCATGGAATTTTTTTTTTTTTTGCATTTAATATTTTAAATAGGAGACATTCATTTTTCTTTTCAGAGTGTATGGATCAACGTAAGGTGTTGTTTTTTTTTTTTTTTTTTTTTTTTTTGGGGGGGGTACATAGGGATTTTAGTGGGGCATCCTGCGAGGATCCAACTTGCAATTCAACAATAATGGATCAGCGAGACTATCTCTCCCCTCCCCCATACCTCTACCCAGGCGACGCCGGGTAGCCACTTCTAGTTATTCTATATATCAAATGTGATATCTCTACAGCCAACAGTTTTACTGCCCAACGTAATTCTTCTGAATTATCGACTTAGATTCGATTGGGATTTGCAATGTAAAAGCACACCACGAAATATCCTAAATATGCATGGATTAGAAAAAGAAACATAATTTTATATGAATATTTAAAGAATGTTTAATTTTATTTATAATTTATAATAAATTTGTCGCTCTTTGTTCTCCAATCACACAATTCCGACACTTTTATCAACATAACCATATAAAATAGCATAGTCGTTTATTTATATACTAGCAGAAGTACCCGGTCTATGACAGGACTAATCGGACTAAAATATATTTTAGGAGAACCACGGAGTGGGAGAGAAAGAAGAAAGAGGGGAATAAGAGAGGGCTAAAAAGAAAATAAGTTAATAAATTCCTTATAATTCTTTTTAAATCACTAAGATTTCGCATATTACAATGCTAGTTTAATTTAGAATTTTTTTGTTTACATTTAAAAGATTATTTTATAAAAGCTCTTTAAAGCCACGTTGTACTGACACGAATACACTTAGGAAGCATTCATGTATCCATATGGTCGATAACCTGCCAATACTTTACCTATGCGTATGTTGACATTGCTTTCAGTAGATGAGATATTGCTACCTAGATATATGAACTGGTCTACTGATTTTAGAGGCTTGCCATGTAATAATTAGATAGCTCTATTTTGATTAAAACACAGGAAATCTTGTTTTATTCGATTTCACGTAGAGACCAATGTCTCTTGCTGCCTGTTCCAGGTTATACAGCAGAGATTCGGCTTGAGCAGGTGTATTTGCAATTTAATTTATTCTGTCAATTTTTTTTGAGAAAATGTCTCTTTTTTAAATTTTTTGTTGTTGTTGTTATTACTACTCTATTAAGATAAGTATCTAGAATCAACAAGATAAGAATAATTTATGTACCCCTTTTGGTTTCTTTTTAGGGAGAGAGAGGGAAAAAGTTTTCAAGGAGTTTGTGTAAAATAACACTGACTTTATAATCCCAAGTTTTTCATTAGGGAATTGTGTAACCCCTAAAAAAACAAAAAAAAAACAGTTTCAATTCAACACAACACTTAAATGTCACTAGGCCTCTTCTGCCCCTTGCAAACATCTCAAACAAAATTCTCTCAATCTCAGCTAATTATTATTCATATATTTATATACGAAATTGATTCAAATGCAGTTGTGTCTGTGTAGTCTGCATCAGTAGTAATTTCTGTGGGATACTGTTTGCTTTTTACCTTTAGGTATGGCGCTCAGTCTTAGATGTCAAAACATTCTCACCGGTCTAGTGCTAGTGAAAAGGGGATAGACTCCCTCGCTATATGTCTGACACCGACATTAGGCCACCGACGACGAATACATGGAGTCACATATGATAATATAATGAATTATATATTCATTGCAAAGTTCTATATAGATTTATGTATTTTATAAGAATGTCTTTTAATTTTGGTGTTTTTTCCTCTTTTCCCAATAATAGTTTGGTTCATGCACAAGAATAGGGTAACAATATCACAAAGGAATATATCTTTAGATTATAGGTACTAGCAAAATAAAAAACACCCTCCGGGTGATGTAAAAATAGATTTTTGAAAGATATTGCCTGAGGGGTGGGAGTTAAAAATTCAATGTCAGCGAGTTTGTACCCTAAGTAAGTAAAATCATCAAATTCATTAAATGATTAAAAAAAAACAATTTGAAATGTAAACTTTAAATATGTATTAAAATAAAACAAACTATATATATATATATAATACCAGTCATGTATTTATTAAAACATGTTTTAAAAAACAATGAGGACTGTCTAATGTTGCATGTTCAAATTTTGAGTGTATTTATTCTATATTATGACGATTTTGGGTAATGTAACGTAAGCAGTGACGTAATTTTTGTTACAGACAAAAACCGGAGGTGAATCTCCATTATCAATAGATTAGATTTCATTACCGCTTACCAACACGCACACATATGATTACATATCTATTGTTGTATTATCTAGAACAGCTTTGTGGTACCATGCAGTATTCTATGCAACGAGAGGATATTTAGTGCAGCCAGTTTACGGAGTGGCTCAAAAGTCACATTTTTGCGCCTTCTGTACATTTTTTTCTATCAAATCACCAGCCAACCCTTTTCATAGAATTTTCCTATTTCTGGAATAGTGTCATTAGAATGAGTGGGTTTTTGTTTTGTTTTTTTTTGTAATTTTATAATAATAAATGTCTCTGATCTGAATTTTTTTTTTTTTTTTCAAAATTAAGTACAATTTATTCTTTTGTTATTTCAGTATTATCAAGGTCAGATTTGTTGCTTAATATCTTGGGAAAAGATTCTTGGACATCTTTGAAATATCATTGATCATTAACACATTCTCTGAGGATTTCAGTAATCAAAAATTGTTTAGTTCATCATCACTTTATATTAATGATCTCATCACCCAATCACTCTAACTCAATTCAAACAAGTTCCAATGAATAAATGAACCATAGATTGACTGTGTACTTTAGTAATAGAAGAGTCTTATAACAGGTTAAGGAAAAATACATAACAGCATTAAAGTGTAGTGGTTATAAGAAGAGCACTGTTGTCTTCACTAATAAGAACAAGAATAAAACGGTTTGAAGGGGTAGAAATATAATTTGGTTTAACCCTCTGTTTAATTAAACAGTTGAAACTAAAGTAGGACTTAATTTCAAAATTTGATTGATAAACATTTCCTGGCAACAAGTTAACTACATGGAATATTTCATAAAAATACTATAAAAATCAACTTTAGCTGTATGGATAATATTTACAAACTGATACAAAATCATAACCAGAAAATTATATTTTTAAAAAATAGGAGAAAAAATAAACTGAACCACCAGTGCAATTATAGAATTATAGAATATCGGGAATTCTTGCAAGTTGTAAGGGAGAGCGGGCGAACTCATAAGCGACGTTCTCCTATTGACTACTAGACATGGACATAAGAGTGTTAGCCGACCAGCAGGAACGTACAAGAAATGCGCCTAAAAATGATTTCAATGGAATATTCAAATATAGTTATGATTATGATAATTCAATTACAAATAATCGAATTCCGGCATTAAATAACCGAACATGCCGTTATATAAATCCTACGAACCCTATAAATTATATCAGGCGTTAAAATACAACCATGATTTGATATCATAGCTATTTATATATATATATATATATATATATATATATATATATATATATGTGTGTGTGTGTGTGTGTGTGTGTGTGTGTGTGTGAATTGTAAATGGGTATGTCTTTGAATATATATATAATATATATATATATATATATATATATATAAATAACAAAGTTTTGGTACTGAATTTGTATAGAATTTTAAAGAATAACATACTTTTACCCATTTCATATACATTGTGGCTTTTAAACGATCCACCAGTGGTTACTTTTGAAAAAGCACCAGTCGAAAGGGCCCTTAAGTTTCTTTTTTTTTCACTTCTCTTTCGCTCTATTAAATTGCTGATCAATAAAAGTATGTTATTCTTTAGAATTATATATATATATATATATATATATATATATATATATATAGTGATGACGATCATTCCATGTGGTGTTCAACTGTAATGTTACTGGTTAATCGTAGTCAGAGCTCGATGTGTCTTGTACCAGTATGTGGACGGACAGAGAAATATAGAGAATAAATGAAAACAAATTAAATTTACTTCCTTTAATAACAAATTTTAAGTAGATTCCATAAAGCAAATTTAAATTTTTCATTCATTTATTATCTATCTATCTATCTATCTCTCTCTCTCTCTCTCTCTATATATATATATATATATATATATATATATATATATATATATATATATAACCGTGTCGATTCTCTCAACAATAAGTTGAGGAAAATAACTGGTCATAAAAAGGTTTGTTCGATGCATAAAAAATGAATACAAATTGCAGACCAGGTTATACAACCATTGTTATGCTACAAAACAATGAGTGAGTTGCGTGCTAATGGACTCATCAAACTGGTAGGTGTTTGACAGTGAAGGTGGGATGTCCAAAACCTGCATTTAAATGCTTTTTGAAGAGCCCATCCTCATTATGCATATTCTGGCAATTACATGCCATTATACATATTATCTACGCATATATATATATATTTACCAATGCCTCCGCATGAGCACGATGTGACGCAAGGTCAATTTAGCGGAGTTCAACAGGTTTGAATTCAGTTTTCCTTCTCCTAGACCGCTTGCATAACCAAGGTTAAAGAGCCTAGTCTACCCTACTATTTATTCATAGCTGGAGGAAGAGTAGGATTCATACCTTCCCCAAGGGTATTAGCGCTAAGTAAAATGCAATGACCACATCCAGGATTTGAACTCGGGACGACGAGTTTATTTCCCATGACTTTAACCTTTTCAACACGCGCTTCTGCATATCTACGCATATATATGTTAGTATAAATATTGGTTTGGTAACCATCCTAGGAGGAGAAAAACTCTGAATTGAAAACAACTGGGCTCCGCTTAAAAATGGACTTTGCGTTACATCCTCTCCGTGGAGGAGGGGTCGGTTAAGTACATATAAACCCATTGGACTGTGCATGTTTCCTTGATCAAGTGACCTGTTCGAATCCCTAATATTTGGCAAATTGTTGGGAAGAGTTAATATGTAGACTTTACTTTATAATAAATACAATTGTGTAATACAGAAATATATAATTCAACATTAGTATAAGTAGCTACTAAGCTTAGTTTAATCTGAAACAAGGTCACATGTGTAGAGTTTCTGTTAAGGATTAAACTTACTGTAGTATTAACCATTGAGAGTAGCTTACTAAACACAACTCCATGATGATTTTTTGGTTTGGTTTTGTTTTACGGCATATCAACCTCAGTGGGTCATTTAATGCCAATAAAGTTTTGAAATAAATCAATTTTTAATGGATAATACAATTTTGTTTATAAATACATTTTTCTATTTAACCCATAGATGGGACCCTAACAGGTACTACCACTCCGGGTCAGATTGGACCAGGGAGCAATGGTGATGAAGGGGTGCTCCACATTCCCCAAACCTCCAGAACTGGAACCTCACCATCAGATAGAGTTTAACGTCATTCCCATGACATGTAGACCCTCCTCAGTCACCGCCTTCTAGCACCCATATGATAAAGCGGGTTGGGGCAATCATATAGGTGCTAGGGCTTGACGTGACCAGCCGATTGATCGGAGGGGGAACTCCATGATGAGGCACCTAATCTAACTATAATAACTAATAATATAGAAACATCATCATGTCCCACAATTAGCATGGATATCCATGACAATCTCTCGCCAACCTTCTCTATCACTCATTGTCCCCGGGAGGTCCTGTGCACAGCATCCAGTATCCACGCAGAGCTGGTTAATGTAGGTCCTTGCTGGACGGCCCACATTGGCATGTATATGTGCTGGTTTCCACATTTGAGTTGAAGAGTGATGATATACAAATTTTCTTACTGCCCCTTCAAGACTCTAAACGCACCCTGTGATATTTTAGTTACCAACCCTCATAAATCATAACGCCTTCTCCCCCAAACTAGTAGGCACTCAGGAACCAGCTGGGATATACTGATATTGACCTATTATATACTGTCATATAAAACAGTCTATATTCATTCAGGTTAAAACTTGATCAATGAATTGGTTTGATGTCACGCTGTTGGTAAGTTGAATGACATGTGTGCAATTGATTTGTTAGCTGTTACTAACAACGGAACAAAATATCAACATTTCTAGTGGAGATGATAATACAAACCTATGCGCGTTCGAAAAACACAGTACAATGTTTGAGCATAAGGAAATAGCCTATTTCATTGCGTATATTTTAGTTACTAAAAGATACGCAGCTAAATATGGTGTTTCCTTATGCTCAAAACGTCAACCCCAGTCCCAGGGGCAACATACGGTCCGCGTGGGATTTTCGTCCAGATTAACACCGTTAATTATTAGTATTGAATACAAATATTTTAGTTTTGTTAATAGTTGTTTTTCTGTTACTCCTGTAATAAAATAAGGAACCTTGTTTAAATAAAATTATATCAAATTCCTTATTTTTCTTTAAACCTCCAGAAGTAGACAGCTTTTTGGACAGAGTGGTATGAGTTAAAGAAAATGTATTAGCATTATATTTAGTGATAATCATAGTAGTTGCTGAGGTTACTTAGTCATAATTCCCATTGTGTCGGCTAAGGCTGTAGAATACGCCAACTGCACCTCGGTAGGGGGGTAAAATCCGCCCAATCTGGCCACCTGTTGGCGGGGGATGATGACCCATAATGCTTAAGGACGGAATCCTGGTTGCTGAGCAGGCCACATGCAATACTTCACTTAGGCCCTTACTTAGGCAAGACGGTTGGTCGGAGAAGCCCCCTTGAATCAATCGGCTGATCACGTCAAGCCCTAGCACCTATATAATTGCTCCAACCATACTGACCTTATGGCAAGCCCCCAACCCTTTTTAGCATATATATATTTACCAACTTAAAAAAAAAATAGCGTTCAATTCGCTCGAATAACCTTGAGTCCACCCTGACCTGGAGTGGTAGTACCTGTTAGGGTCTCGTCTCTTGGTTAAATATATATTTACCAACCCCTCCGCACGAGCAGGATGCGACACAAGGTCAACTTTTTAAGCGGATTTTAACAGGTTTGAATTCAGAGTTTTCCTTCTCCTAGACTGATTATCTAGCCATGGTTAAAGAGTCCAGTCTGCCCTGCTATTTACCCATAGCTGGAGGGAGAATTGGATTCATACTTTCCCATGGGTATTAGTGCCATGTGAAATGCCAACAGCTTCGTCCAGGAATTGAACTCGGGTTGACGAGTCCATTCCTACGACTCTAACCGTTAGACCACGCGCCTCCCTTTTTAGCATTATATGCTCCAAGGCGGTGGATGAAGGTTAGTGTCCTGGGTATGACGTTAAACTGCATCTAGTGGTGAGGTTCCAGTTCTGGAGCGCTGGGTAGTTTGAATATTCCTTCATCCCCATAACTCTATATGTCCAGAGTGCTAGTACCTGTTAGTTCACATCTATATGAGTAAATAGATCAAATGAGTTTACAAAAATGTGTCTTAAAAAGAAATTGAGTTTGAGAAAAAAGTTGAATAACCGACAAGAATGATTAAAACAAAACGTCTTCGGCATAAAATAACCCAACAAATGTTGACATGCCGTAAAATCCAAACAACTAGACTTAATTCCGTGACTACCCCATGAGTATCCGGAAAGTTGCTCTGTCGATGGTTCTGTACCCATGCTGTGTTTTCCAAAATCTACAGAACTTGGAATTGACGCTACTTAGTCTTAGCTTTAGTGTTGGGTTAGTCGATAGAATCTACCGGGTGTTGGCAACTCCAATAGCAGAAATAGCATCCATAAATAATAACATATATCTAATGAAACACAACTGTGCAACACTAATACATATTTTTTTTTAAATATCACCAGAAGAAGGCAACATGTTTGACAGAGCGGTATGAGTTCAGAAAAATGTATTTGCATTGTATTTGTAAGGTTCAAAGTGATATATTTGCAGATAAAACTCCGACAAGGGTTGACAGACAAAACATTTAATATGGTAAAGCACATGGATTAACAGGGTACATAATACATAGGTGTACATAAACATACATACAAAAGTAGAAATAAAGACATATTCATGAATGGTAAAAAGATAAACATAAAAGCACAGACATGAGACTAGGAATAGTCCATGCTGTGTGAATCACTTACAGTAATGTAAGGGGGGACAAAGCCCCAACAAGAGGGGGTAGACCAGAGTCTAACCCATAGTGGTGCCTCGTGAGTCGAGCAACCGAAAAGAGGAAGAGACGTTCAAGCCAGCCGCTTAAATATAACCGTCCCCGAGAGGGAACCAGCAAACTAAACGGGCAGACAACTCTCTAGGCAAAATACGAAAGTAACGCCACATATTTAACATCATGGCCGTCATCCGAGACACAGCATAGCTGTTTGGTCTCTCTCTCTCTCTCTCTCTCTCTCTCTCTCTCTCTCTCTCTCTCTCTCTCTCTCTCTCTCTCTCTCTCCCCAAATAGTTGCCGATCCCTAAAAACTAGTTAATGTTTACATTACCGTACTGCTCTTATGAAAAGCCGTGAATTCACATTTCTTTGCTCTCTGTCTTATTGACAAACATCTTAACAAAAATTATTTACGCATTTTGCAAGGATAACTAACGAATAAAAAGGGACTGAATACGTAAAAACTAGATTTTGAGGACTATCTTACCTGATAAAGCACTAGCAGTTACTGTTACAACAACAATCAATGGACACGGTGATACGAGTTCAAATCTTGGACGAGGTTGGTTTTATTTCAAATAGCGCTAATACACATGGGAAAGGTATGTTTCCAAGTATTCTCTCTTCGGTTATGGGGAAATAGTCAGACTGGGTTCTTTAACTTTGATTAGGCAACCAGTCTAGATAAGTAAAACAATGAATTCAAACTTATTAAAAATGGACCTTGCATTGCATCCTGCTCGTGCCGAGGGGTTGGTAAATACCTACACTAGTATAATCTTAACTAATCAGTCAATTAATTTATTTTATCGAAGGTTCTAGATTGTTTCCTGTACTGATTTTTAGCTGAATACAATTTATTGTAATTTCCCCCATGAAATACAATAAAAAGGCAAAAATGCGAAAAATTAAAAAGGGGGACTAAAACTAGAATTAAGGAGAATTTGAAAAGGAAAATTTATTTGTACAAATTTTCATATCCCACTTACAAATATCCAAATATGCAAATTTATTTAAATGAAGAAAAAATAGCAGCTTCTCAGCCGTATTGCAAAATAGCATCATAAAAAGATAAAGTCGGTGGCGAGGCCTATTATCGGTATCAGCCGGATAGCGATGGAGTCTATCCCCTTTCACTTGCGCGTGACGAGGAAGATTGCATTTGCATCTGAGGTGGGGCACCATACCTACCATCAGCTCTCCATTTTACCGCACATCCAAGCTATGCTACTCACGCGCTGAGTTGGAAAGGGGCCGGTTGTGACACCGGAATCTTGTGGTTCCTAGGCGGATGCTCTACCGACTGAGCTAAACCGGCCCTCTTTTTGCAATACCAAGATTAAAGATGCCCGTCTAAGTAGTATAATATGGTAAGGAGAGAAACAGTAATGGCAATGAATGAGGTGAGTTCACATTCACCGGAACTGGAGTCTCAAAATGCAGTTAACAGTAAAAGTCATGACACATAACGATAGACAATCAATCGTGTTTTAAGAGGTAAAAAATTATAGTTTTTCAGCTTTGGTTAAAACCTGGAGTTTTTCAGGAATCTACGATCACCCAATGTGGGTCATTAGCGAGTCCGTTGCTAAGCGACATCTCATTCCTTATTTCCTTGCTACTTCAAGATAAAGCAGAGAAAATGGCGCGAAAGTTAGGCTAATCATAGACCATTAAATTTCCTTTTGAGATAAGAATGTGCTTAGAAGAAAGATTTATTTAACAAAATGGCTGCCAACAATAAGATCAAGGTTGCAACTTACAAGAAGAAACGGTCATTCCAGCAAATACAGAGTTAAAAGCAAAGGAACGCTAAAAACTAGATAAGTACCTAGACCTTGCCAGAGAGCTAAAAGAAAATGTATGAAATATGGTGACGGTAATAATAATCATAATTAGAGTCCTCGGAATAATCCCAAAGAATCTGGAAAAGACACTAAAACTGAGTCAGAATTGTGACTTTTATTACACATGACAGGTCATCTACACGCTATCCAGTGTCCGAACAGAGCTTATGCATGTAAGTTTTTGATTGTCGGCCAATACTGGCATGTCTGTGCGTAGGAATTCTCGTGGGAACATTGCTTATGGGTTCACTCCGGGTTCTCCTGCAGTGTTCAGCATATCTTGTTTATCTTACTTGGATGGTTTAGGAAATGAGAAGTAAGAATGTTTTTTTAAAGAAGATGGAGACATCGCCACTCAGAAATTATTAGACAAGTTCGCATACCTCGGTAGCAATATTACATCTGCTGAAAACGATGTCAGCATACACATAGGAAAGTCATGAACTTCTATCAACAGCTTATCGAACTTCGATTATTTCGAGAGTTGGTGAGAATTAAGGTTTTGAACCAAAAAGTCAAAACCCTGTTAGTCGTCACGGTGGCCTAAAGTCAGTATCAGTCAAACAGGGAGTCTATCCACTTTTCACTAGCGCTAGACCAAGGAGATTATTTTAGCGCCTGAGGTGGAGCGTCACACCTACCATCAGCTTCTCACTTTACTGCACAGATCCCTGTGCTACTCAGACGCTGAGTTGGCGAGGGCTGGTATCGAACCAAGAACCTTGCGATTCCTAGTGCTCTACCGAGTTAGCTAAACCGACCCTTTACTGTTACTACCGATTTGAGAAAAATCGCAATGATTTAAATAAAAAAAGTCTATTCTATATCTACGATTTAAAATTATATGTAAAAAATGATGATGATTTAGAAGGTTTATTAAACACTGTTAAAAGATTTAATGACAACATAGGGATGCAATTTGGTTTGGACAAATGTGCAAACCTTATATTTAAGAAAGGCTCGCTTATAAAGTCTAAAAACATCAATCTAAATACAAACACAGTGTTTACATAGTTAAAACAAAATAGAACTTATAAATATTTAGAGCTTAATGAAACAAATGGTATCAATCATCTTATTATAATGGAAATTCGGTGTCTGTCTGTCTGTAACCGAAACTACTTCACTGCTACGTCACAATACATCCAGAAATAGTGTAAGTTTATCAATGGTATTTAAGTCAAAATCATAATTACATAGAATATATTTTATTTATTAACGATATTGCTATGAAATTCTGAATTAAATTTGCAGCTCATGTTATTAGGGTATTTACCGCGCATACCACGTATGCAGGTATGACACAAGGTCTTTTTAATGTGGGGGTCGAAGCTCGTAGGTTTGGGGATCGGTCCAGTGGCTTGGCCGGTCACGGCATACTGGTTTCTACTTGTTGTTATTGTTCTCGTTTTAGTCTCCAACGCTAGAAATGTAATCGGTTTAATTCTTCGGCATTACATTAAAACATGAATACTTACTCCCGGAGGGTGTATATTCTTGCTAGTACTTTAAATAAATACAAAAAAATAGTTCTATAAAAAATAGAGCCATATCAAGAATTGTATGCAAAAAATAAAATTATATCAATTAACACACTGGTAATACAAATAGTGACATACAGTTTTAATATAAATTAACTGAAATAAAAAAGATATACTAAAGTTAGGAAACTAATAACCTGCCAGAGAATCCATCGCCAAAGAACAAATAAAGATCATCTCTACATCAAGAGAGAGAATAATAGAAGAGACTTAATCCAACGAGAATTGATATACAAAACAACCATGTCCTTAATCCTATGGATTAAAGAAATACTTAGATATAATAGCAGATTGAAGGCGACATTTAGTAAATAGACACGGGAAATTAATGAAAAAAATTCAATTAGTAAAGAAATCAATAAATATTCCAAACAGTTCGACCACACACAGACAGAAATCTTCTTATTATAATGGAGATTGTGTGTCTGTGTGTCTGTAACCGAAACTATATCACAACCCTTTAGTTATTTACGTCACATTCTCTAGGATCTTATTTTTATTTCAACCTCAATTATTAATAAAATTGTCTTTTATTATTAATACTGATGGCCTTATCTACATATTAATGACATGCGATTGTATTTATATATACAACAAAATAGCGCAATACAGTGTGAACAGGAAGGCTAATTTGCATATTGACACTTAAAATTTGGATTTAATAAATATATGCTTAGTATTATTGATTTCTAATTGTTTGATTTTGCCTTAATGAATATGAGCAAAAATCTCGGAGATAAATCTTAAAAGAAATCCATTAACAAGATGAAATAACTGTAATTTTATTCTTTACTTCCTAATTTAACTAAAGGGTCAAATTAGGAGCATTTAGTAATGAAAGACGGGAGTGATGGAAGAGTAACTTTCAGTAGATATATTTTTCGATTATACCCACCTCTGTTTCAAATCAGCTTTCTTATTTAGTTTCATTAGCTTTTCTAATTTAATATAATATTCCATTACGTTAAAACTTGAATACTTGTACCCGGCGTGCATATATTTGCTAGCATGCATAAAAGATAGAATAATAGACGAAAAAAACTTAATGAAACAAAAGTACAAGGACTGGCTTAAGGGATTTATTGAACATAATACGCTACATTGGTGATAGACCCAATGAATTAAAAATGCAGACATAGATATTGTAAAAAGCATCCGATTGTTGAAAAGTGCTGCCCGAAGACAGGTGAGTTGATAATAGCAGCACATGACCAGAGTCTACAAACTACAAACTGTCAGGTAAACATTATAAAAACGAATCAAACCCAATATGTAATCTGCATGAGCAAAAAACTGAATCAATTGACCACACAGTGTTTGGTTGCTCAATCCTATCACCGATAGAATATAAAGAAAGACATGATAAAATAGGACATTCTATTCATTGGGATATTTGCAAGTACTGTGGAATACTGAAATCTAAAGAATAGCATAAACACCAAACAGAACCAGCAATAGAATCCAAAGAATTTACTATTCTCTGGGACTTTCCTATCAAAATTGATATAAAAACTAATAACAATGGTCCAGATATAGTAGAGAGTAAAAGTAAAACATACCTTTTAATTGATATGTCAGAACTAACATATAATAAAATTAGTAAATACAAAGACCGGGAAATAGGAATTAAACAAGATGTAGCACCATAAATCTACCACCTTCAATAGTGGTGGCCCTGGGTATGATCAAGAAAGGACAGGTAAACAGATTAAAGATACATAGCAGTGGCAGTATATATGAAATACAAGAAATTGCACTTTCCGGGACTGCTCATTTCCTTTGATGGGTAATATCAATGTGAATGAAAGGGTAAAAGGTGACAGGGCCACCACAATAAAAAGAAACCTGTAAAGGATGGTAAGAAACCGAAAATAAAGTGAAATATTAACTCTTTGTCTACCAAATTTATTCCATGTCTGTATCAAATTTTCTTGGTATTTTAACCTGAATGATGAGATATTTCAAAGTTCTCTATCTATTCACCTCAGAACTTATTCTATTCAAATAAAGATGGCATAGGTGTTCATGTTGTGATTTTTCATTGTAAACAAATGAAACATGTGAGAGCCACTGCCAGCAGTTTACAGTAGGATCTCAGTGGTGGGAGAACCGCTGTGAGCAATTTAAAGTAAGTAAAGGGTTAAATACTTAAATATTCTTATTCTTATTCTTAATAATAATAATAATAATAATAATAATAATAATAATAATAATAATAATAATAAATCAGGGTGAATGGGAAAGAAAAAGAAAGGATAGATAAATGCTTGAACCTTGCCAGAGAATTGAAAAAACTGTGGAATATGAGGGTGAAAGTGATACCAATTGTTAGTGCACTTGGAACGGTCCCCAAAAGCTTAGAAAAGAGACTAGAGGAACTGGAAATCAGAGGAAGAAATGATACCATCAGACAACAGCATTGTTGAAATCGGCTAGAATACTCAGAAGAGTCCTAGGTTTTATGACACGTCAACCCTTGTTGGGTTATTCTATGCCGAAGACATTTGGTGTTATTCATTCTTGATGGGTATTCAACATTTTTTAAACTCAATTTTAAAACATTTTTTAAACTCATTTTTTTAAACTCATTTTTTTTTCTAAAACCATAGATAGTTCTAGAACGTCGGGTCAAATTTGTCTTGGGAGTCATGGCGATGAAGGAGTATTCCAAATTCCCCAGATCTCCAGAATTGGATCTTCATCATTAGATGCAGTTTGGCGTCATACCCGGATACTGAGACCCTCAGTCACCGCCTTCTATACAATAAAAAGGATTAGGGGTTTGCCATCATATAGGTGCTATGGCTTGGCGTAACTAGCTGACTAATCGGAGGGGGTCGCGCCGACCGCCGGTGAACTGCTCAGACACCAGGATTTCGTCCTTAAGCACCATGGGTCGTCAATCAATGCCAATAGGTGGTTATGTTGCAGAGGTGCAGTCGGCGTATTCTACAGCCCCCGCCAACAAGGTGAACAATGGAACAAGAGCAAACGTGAACATTGAAATTCATATGATAACAAGCAGAATATTCATTTTAACCACTCTGTACGCATCGAAATTTCTTAGTTATTTTCTTTTTCTTGTAAAGCTATTTTGATTTCTCAAAAGAACAGGCAGAATCTTTGCTAGAATTATTGACTTAATCATTTATTCAAAAAAGTTCGAATCTATAATGATGTTTTCAAATAATCAAATCTCATTGACAATGTCATTTCTAATGAATTTTTTTTCTTGATTTCTCTCTCATCTTAAAAAGGAATTTTGTATTTTTTTTTAATTCATCTCCTCACAAACATTTTGCTGTGGGTATAAAGAAGAACACTTATCGCACTCACCTAATTTATTCGACACATTGTAAAGCAACTAAAAGCATTAAACAAGTCAACAAATTACTGTCTTGTAAAAATAAAAGGTTTGAAATTCAAAGAATTGATATTTGTTTATTCTGACTTACTTATGACAACTAACGTAAGATTGAAGTAAATTCTGTAGAGTTTACACATGAATTATTTATTAACCATCAGCCTATGAGTATTTATTTGTCTGGCACAAGGATAGATATGGGGCACATAGCGATAATCGAACTAACGATAATCGTAATGCTCTGCGTGACTAGTTACACTGCTTCAAAACAAGGAGTCTGTGGGGATTGAAAAATAAAAATAAATTAAATTAAATTAGATAAAAATAAATAAAACCAAATAAAATTAAAATAATAGATTAAACCAAATACAAAACGATACAAAATAGATGAATAGAAAAAATAACCATCTCTCAGAAAACCTGAGACAGGAAAGAACCATCTGGGCATGCGCAGAAAGAAAAGGGAAAACTGGCGCCAAAAAGTAACATCGGTCATTTCGACAAAGCCCGTTACTGGACTTACATGCTATTACTGGCTAAGAAAGAAATTTCCACTCCAAAAAATAGTTGTGGATCAGGAAATAAAGGTTGAACCTTAAAAGTATCTAGCCCCGTCGGCAGGGGTTTAGAAGACACCGACTGCAACTCAGAAGAGGGGTAATACTCACCCTTGTTTTTTTAAGACGGTCATATTTGATAGGAATACGAATAATTTGTAAACTGAACTATTTGACCCAGGTACTTTCCCTCCGATTATGGTCAAGACACGCATGAGATCACCGAAATTAAGCAGCGATGAGTAATTGGGTGACCACAGCAGGTACTGTAAGCAAACTGCGTCCTTTGTTAATCAAATTGTTTGATTCGGCATCAAATGACCCGAAAAAGGGTGGATATGCTGTAAAACAACCAACTTTTCCCGTCGTTAATATTAACAGAAAAATGATTAAGACAATGGTTTTAAATAAGAAAAGTTTGCATAGCCACACACAGTACAAGATTTATCTGAATTCTGTTACGGTCAAGTTACCCTCAAAGCACTGGTTCTCGTTAGATCACCAAAGTTAAGCAACGGGGAGCCTGTTTAATGCTTAATTGGGCGACCGCTTAATCAATAGCAGGTACTGCAACCTGAGTTCTCTGTTTATCAAAAATGACGATTCGGCATTAAATGACCCGAAAAGGGTTTATATGCCATAAAATTAAACAACCAAACAAAAAACTTCCAGAGTAGACTTACAGAGTAATGGCATTTAAGAAGTACCCCAAACTCCCCAAATTTCTAGAACTGGAGCCTCATGATCAGATACAATTTATTGTAACACTAAGAAAACTTTATATCTGCAGGGGATACGGTTAGCGTATTTTAAACACTGCCCACAGGGCTTAATGTGCTTTGAGAACCTATGTAGACTAGCAAGTACGTTTCAAAGCTCTAGGTAATCTCTTTAGTCAATCATCGACGAATAACCATTGCTCCGTGGCCGGGCTCTCATTACGCTGACGCAATAGATAGAAGATCATGTTCCAGGGAGGAGAACTCTGTCATCTGGCGGGTGGGAATGTGTGTGCTGCAGTGACCAATGGCCCTCTAAAATGTTTGATAAAATATACGTTTTCTTGGCTTGCTTACAAATGTCGTAATTCTAAACGACTAGCAAGGACTTTATCTGTCGAACTGAGATATAAATCTTTCTTTTCTTTTCTTTTCCGTTCGAAACGGTGTCAAGGATTTTAAATGCGATCCCTAAATAAAAGAATAAATTAAAACATGTAAATAAATTTTAACACGTGAGAAAAAAATCACGAACACCTGAACGAATGTTTAAGAAGATTTTTTTTTTTTTTTGGTTTCTTCGTTTTATGATATTTCATTATTCGTGGGTTATTTACTGCTAAAGTCATACTTGTAGAAAAAGATTAGTTGTACTATTTAACCCATGAATTTATCCAAGAGAATTAATCCAAAACGACACTCGTTTACTACGATCTATCTATCTATCTACCTATCTATCTATCTATCTCAATCTATCTATCTATCTATGGTTTTGTTTGATTTCTTTGTTTAACGCCATATCAAAATTCGTGGGTTATTTAATGCCACAGCTATCCTTGTAGAAGAACAGTAGTAGTACTATTTAACCCATAGTCGGGGGGTGAGGGGATTCATAACTTTTCCAAGGGTAGATTTTTATCCAACCCATTCACCACGGGCTGGATGTTACATAAGGTCGCAAGTATGGGGCATCCAGCGAGGCTCGAACTCGCTTTTCATTAGTAATGGGTCTGCGCACCTTTCCCTAAGGGTATTAGTCCAAGCGTGAACGTAATAGCACAACTCGCTTACTACGATCTACCTTCTAACTATTTTGGTCTGTTCAAACCTGTCTTATAATTTGACCTGTGCTGATGGGGGACTTGGAATACGCTGAGGGGATAAAGTCAGCAGGTGAAAAAAAAAACTCTTAAGAAATCACTACACAAAATATGAACATATGAACATACACTGAAAAAGATTCTCTAACTTCTGGGTATAAAATAACGATAGACGTGTTCCAGAATTGAAACCCCACCACTAGATGCAGTTTATCATCATACCCATGACACTAAGACCCTCCACAACTAAATCTCCATTCAACCCATACATGGGGCCCTAACAGGTACTAAGTCTCATAGCCAGAAAGGACCTGGGAATAATGACAATGAAGGGGTACTCCACACTCCTCACTGATCCAGAATTGAAACCTCAACACTAGATGCATTTTAGTGTCATACCATGACATTAAGAATCTCAGCCACCGCCTTCTAGCGCATATATGAAAAATAGGGTTGGGGGTTTTCATAAGAGCAATTGAAGTATATGGTCGGCACTATCATATAGGTGCTAGGGTTTGACTGAGCAGCCGATTGATCAGATCTCTGATCGTATGTCTAACCCAATAAGAGCCAAAGTGGAGTGTTGCATGTCATGGACTGCTCAGCAACCATTTCGGCCCTAAGCATAACACGGGCGACATGGAGTCCCACTAGGGTGTACCCTTCTGCAGTGGTAGTGTTGATGTATTCTACAGCTCAAACTTACAGGTGTTCATTGGCAGTTGGTTAACTGGTTTCACAACACGTGAGTATAAAGTATGATACACGCTAAACCCCGGAGATAAAAGTTGGTTGGTTGGTAGTTACAGCATTATGAAAACGCAAAAAAACAAATTCTAAATTCTTAATTCAATATGCCATGTCTTATATTTTTTCCTTTCTTGCTGTTAGACTAGGGGTCAGCAAACTTATACTACATAGGGACCAGGGGTCATGCCTGTGAAAGAATTGTGGGCTACATCTATCACCGTAGTTTGTAGCATACAGTAATGATTTATCGCATGGGGTGGAGTCAAGCATCATGATTGTAACATTGTATAAGTTTATATACGCAATTATTCGTGGGTTTATTGCCAGATTTCGCTTTACTCGTTACCAAATTTTGATAATCAAGATTATATGATCTTGCAATTCCTATGAGAGGAATAACATTTCTTAGCAGAGAAATAGTACATGACTTGTTGTTTATGACTTCTGTGTCGGTTTATAGATTAAAAAAACGAGCATCTAAGCCATCGTCTGTTTCCTTTACGGGTCGGATTAATATAGTATTTCTCTTAGGGACTGCGTTCCAGATGACTATTGATTGCGAGCTGGATCTGTGTTCGAATATGGGTCAACCTGCTTTTTGGTTGGTTGGTTTTACGGCATGTCAAAATTAATTCATGTCAAATTCATATCAATTCTAGTCTCCTATTTCAGAGAGGACAAAAATAGATCGTCACAATCATTTGAAAAATGTAAACTCTTCAAACGTAGTTGCAGTCAGTGAATTAATCTAGTTTTAAACATAATCTAAAAAACAAATATCTATTTCAGCCATACTTACAGCTACTACCTTTCTAGATAAGAGTGGACCTGGAGGTAATGGCAACAAAGGGGTAGCTCCACACACTGCAGAAAACTTACTTCTTTAAAAAGATTTTTTCTTACACAGAAGACAATTACTGCTATATGCTTATCCACTTCATTCCACGAATAACATTGGGTACTTTCCACGAACCACCTTTCAAAGTATTGTAGAAAGAAAGCTTTTCTCCTCTAGGAGTGCATGTGGTTGTATCATATACGCTTATTAGTATTATATACATACATGATGATTGCTCCATCTTCACATATGATTGCCGACTCTTTATTCTCCAGAAGGCGGGTCCCGCGGTGTTGTGGCTAACGTGCTTGACTGCGACAACCTAGTAAGCGAGTTCGAACTCCAGTCGCACTATCATGTTCACTAATAATCTTGGGGAAAGTATAAAACCCCTGATTTCCCCAGCTATGGGGTAAATAGTAACAAAAAATGTTCTTCAACAAGGTTTGCTTAGGCATTGAATAACCCACGAAGGTTGATATGCTATTAAATAAAGAAACCAAACCAAGAGCAAACTTAATTTTCCAGCATCGTTTGTATTGACGCTTTCTCTTCAACTGTATCCTTTCATATGACTTTTCAGTCCAGCATCAGTTTTGCAAACCTTAAGAAGATATGACAGACAAACAGTGATGCCTATAGATGCTACTTGATGCGGTACTTGGATAATTTTTTTGCCTACGCCATGTGTCTTTTCAAGCGGAACAAAGATTTGACCATACTGCAAATGTTGCAAGTGGCATCACCTTACCTAAAAGGATGTGTGTCCTGTTCACAGAAGAATACAATCACAGACATTACACATCCAAGCAGGTTCTTGAACCTGAAAGTCCGACATTGTTCCCTTCATCAGCTATCGCTTCAACCTTTAATTTTTATGCCTCTGCTCAAAAGAAGCACATTCTGTCTTTAGATGTATACATACATACATACATACATACATACATACATTATAGTATCTGCTAGTCTCTTAAAGGATTTGCTTGTGAATCTCGACATAGGCCGGGGCAACGTTGAATGGAAGACCAACTGTTCACCAGCAGTTACACTATCTAACGAGACCGATATTTTCCCGGTGGAAGGGAAAGTTTCTGGACAGTTTGCTTTGTTATATGGGTTATGGGGGGAGTGATATAAAGACACATAAAGAAAAATATAAGTAAGTTCAAAAAACACATCAGACATAGTGTTAAAGAGTAAACGCAGGAAAATGAATGGATAATGGTCCCTAACCCACGTGTGTCAACAAATCTAAAGATAGAAAAACCCCAACGTGTGTCATGGTTTCTAGAAACAACATTTCCTTTTTTCCCACCAAAAGCAAGTTGGTATAGAAGACCAAATTCCCACCACTAGTTAGTTGCCGTCCAGCACTCTCCGAGAAAACGAACAAATGTATCATTCCAAAATTTTTTCAAAGGTGTTAGTTTTATCCTCAAATATATTTAACGTACTGACACATAAGTACGCATTTTAAGAAGAATACCTCAAACATTTACATACACCGTTCGCATACTGTGATGAACGAGCTTACTTACCTCCAGCGAAACGCATCTGCTTAGCTTGTCAGGTTTTGCTTGAACTAAGCTAAAGAAGCATAGTCGCCATTGACAAGCAGATTTATAAGGTATGGTCTCGTTCTGTCTCGTTCGTGGCGTGAGTATAGCGTCGCCCATGCAAATTATGCCGACGGTATAAAAGGGGCTCAGTAAAGTAGGAAGAAAGACTGTAAGCGTGACGTTATTTCTACTAGAACTCACACATACAAATATTAATATACACACAATTATCATATAGTACCTAAATAATGAGAATGGAATCGTCTATTTTTTCTAAAGATAATGTCTGACAAAACTTCCGAAGAGAAAAACAAAGAGATCTCATGGGATTTTGTTGATTTAACCTAGCAATTGCTAATTACTCTGTTCAGCTTGTATATTTGCTTAGTAAACCTTTGTTTCCTCTCCTTAATATTCGTTGAGTTTCTTCCTATTATTTATCTGTTAATTCTGTTACTCCAGTTTCAACAACAACAACACATCTCTATTAGACTATTGCTCCTAACAAAAAATATTATATAGAAAGACATCAACTGTTTCAAATTAATCTTTTATTTATTATGCTGTTTTGTTTGTTTTATTTATGATTGATTTCAGCTTTAATCTTTTTTTATCACAGAAAACTCTCTGCTATAATATTGAGTTGTATTTTGTTATGAACTCAGTACGCATAATTCACTACAATATTCACGCTCCCCTCGTAACAATTAGATCAAGGCATTCAATGAAGTTTTGACTGAAACGTTACGAAAACATCCCTTGATCGTCGCGTCTATGTATTAAACAGTACCACAACATTTTTTATAAATGGTTAGCAAACTAGACAAGCAAAGTATTACAAGAGATTTCGGGTCTCACTGGGTGCCCTATACATACGGCCTTGTGCCACAACGAAGCAAATCCTAGTGAATAACAAAAAAGCTGGCTTTGGTTTTAAATCATCCGTGAAGATTGATATGACATTAAACAAATAAATCAAACAATCCGGTTAAAAAAATATTGTCGATTTTTATTTAAAACTTTGTCGGATTGATTTAGGGAGGCCTTTATCTCTTTCTAGTTACTTACCGATTTATTTCCTGGTTTCTCACCTGTGTGGGGAGGGCTAGGTGTGTAAAATGATTGGCTTAGTTCTTGGTTGCCTTCTTCCGCCTTGGCAGCACCTGTTTCCTCGTCGAAAAATGAGTAACGGCTGGATTTATTGTCCATTTACCTGAGACCCCTGATGGGAAATGTCGATAAAAACTAAGCAATCCTTGCGCCACCTCACAGGAGTGTCCATCCCTGTGAGGTACCTTACATTAAACCGATTTGTTATCACCTCGTGGGGAGCCATATTACTATCTATATGTCGACTTACCGATTTATTCATCTACCTGTGCCACCCTTTCGATACCTGACATCGATTTCTAGCATTGCCATGGCAACATAAACTGTTGGACATTACCTCTCATCGCTATGATACAGTGAGTGTCAAATTTCGGGTACATGATATGTTGAAAAGTGGGGGGGGGGTCCTTTAAGAAAAAAATCTGATATTTCAAAAATGTACCTTGTACATCTAAAGGGGGAGATTCATTCCTACAATTAAATAACCAGAAACTATTAGTAGTTTTTCAACTTAACACTTGTAGTTCTTTTAGACAATAACAAAATATATAAAATTATTCTAATTAATTAAGCTGATAAACTTCATTGCAGTCTAGTAGATTTGCATGTATCACGGTTGAATGTCCAGTCTATTTTTATCAAATTCTGAAATGACTGATATCATTTGATTAGTTAAAAGTTAAAGTTAATTGAAAAAATGTATATGATGATGACATGCATGAAAAGGAATAGAATAATTTATTATAAATTATTTTAATCTATTGTATAAATATATAGATGAATTATTTATATCATAACTACATCTAGATAATAATACTGAAGTAATAGGTCATTTTTCATAAATCAAATTGAAATTCTTAATAGATAAAATATCTGAATTAAATTACGCAAAAATAGTTATTGGTGTTTTATAATATCTTACGTTAAAATCTCCATTAAAAATGATAAGTTCATTTATAAAAAATTACGAAAATTTGCTGTTTTCCTTCAAATGGGTTTTAATTTTAAATGACTTTTGTTCTTGTAATAGCACATGATATGTTAAAGATTTTCAGTGAAATACAAAAAAGGATATTGCTTTGGAAAATACCACAATCTCTCTATTTATCTCTATCCCTCTATCTATCCCTATCTCTATCTCAATCTCTCTCTATCTATATGTATGTATGTATGTATCTCTCTCTCTCTCTCTCCCTATCTATCTCTCTATCTCTCTCTCTCTACCTATCTATCTATCTCTCTCTATTTATCTATATCTATCTCTCTTTATTTATCTATCTATCTATCTATCTATATGTATGTATGTATGTATGTATCTCTCTATATATCTATCTATATGTATGTATGTATCTCTCTCTATATATTATATATATGTATGTATGTATGTATGTATCTCTCTCTCTCTCTCTCTCTCTACCTATCTA
The DNA here is from genome assembly GCA_023376005.1 of Doryteuthis pealeii. Taxonomy (NCBI): domain Eukaryota; kingdom Metazoa; phylum Mollusca; class Cephalopoda; order Myopsida; family Loliginidae; genus Doryteuthis; species Doryteuthis pealeii. The sequence continues at coordinate 138,652,578 of CM042140.1, forward strand.
TATATATATATCTATTTATCTATCTATCTATGTATGTATGTATGTATCTCTCTCTCTCTCTCTCTCTATATATATATATATATATATATATATAATATATATATATATATGTATGTATCTCTCTCTCTCTCTCTCTCTCTCTCTCTCTCTCTCTCTCTCTCTCTCTCTCTCTCTCTCTCTCTATCTATCTATTTAATCTATCTATCTATGTATGTATGTATGTATGTATGTATGTATGTAATGTATCTCTCTCTCTCTTTCTTCATATATTATATATATATATATATATATATATATATATCTTCTTGAAAATAACATTATTGAGGGGGATGCTTTCTCCATAATGTCCAAACTACTACAAGATTTAATTGAGAAAGTCTATGCGCCTTGAGTTGATAAACCAGACACTCATGATCGTGTTGATGTAACTAAAAGTCATGTAAAAATTGATGGGAGCTCTTGGTTGCAATTTTGTTCAGCTTATCAATATATAATCAAGACTCGGTGTTTGTCTGTCCGTAACCGAAACTTCATTACTGCTCACGTTACAATACCCTCAGAAATCGCGTAAGTTTATCAATTTGTATCTAATTTATAGTCAAAATCATTTATAGATAGAATAAAGAACAACACTGTATTATATATATTCAGAAATTAAGTATGCAACATTCGTCGGTCCACATTGTTTGTTAAAACAAGTTTTACTAAATGCCAGGTGTTGTTGATTTATATATAATTTGTTTTATTTTAATATATATTTAATGTTATCCAACGAATAGAGTTTTACGACAAAACTATTTACGAAAAAGTAATAGTCGCTTAATTATTTTATATTTTTCTGTCCCCCATCTCACAAACTATCCGAGTGAGACGGACAAGACATGCAGGACACTGCTGGAGAAGCAAGGATGAACTCATAAGCGACGTTCTCCTGGGGAAGCCAACACATGGACATGCAAGTGCGGGGCGCCCAGCAAGGCCTACATTGACCAGCTATGTGAAGATGCTGGCTGTTCCACAGAGGAGCTCCTAGGTGTAATGAATGATAGGGAAGGTTAGCGAGAGATTGTCATGGATACCCGTGCTGTATGCGCGACATGATGATGATGATGATGATGATGATGATAATGAAGGTATAAGAAATTACTAAACACAGCTCCTACGGTTGGGAAAGTTCAAGAGTGCCGAAGAAAATTATATATCGAACTCCAGCTACAACGTGTATAGCTGCAAAGCTTTTGATGTGTTCTCTTCGGTGTATTCTTTTTCATATGTGTATGCGCAGGTGTGATGTGTGTGTGTGATGTGTGTGTGTGTGTGTGTGTGTGTGTGTGTGTGCGTGTGTGTGTGTGTGTGATGTGTGATATGTGTGATGTGTGTGTGTGTCTGTGTGTGTGTGTGATGTGTGTGTGATGTGTGTCTGTGTGTGTCTGTGTGTTTGTGTGTTTGATGTGTGTGTGTGTCTGTGTGTGGTGTGATGTGTGTGTATGTGTGTGTGATGTGTGTCTGTGTGATGTGTGTGTGTATGTGTGTGTGTGTGTGTCTGTGTGATGTGTGTGTGTACGTGTGTGTGATGTGTGTGTGTGTGTGTGTGTGATGTGTGTCTGTGTGATGTGTGTGTGTGTGTGTCTGTGTGTGATGTGTGTGTGTGTGTGTGTGTGTGTGTGTGTGTGTGTGTGTGTGTGATGTGTGTGTGTGTGTGTGTGTGTGTGTGTGTGTGTGTGTGTGTGTGTGTGTGTGTATGTGTGTGTGTCTCTGTGATGTGTGTCTCTCTGTGTGTGTGTGTGTGTGTGTGTGTGTGTGTGTGTGTGTACAAAGGAAGAAAGATCCTTTAGTGTTGATTGTGAGTGAAAGAACGACTGTAGATAGTGAAGATTACAGTCCTCAACAGGAAAAGTAAATAAAATAAACTTTAAAAAAAAAAAACCTATGTACCATTGCCAATGCTTTCAGCACTTAAGCGATGCTTCCATTTTATTTGGAATTTTTGCGATGTATTTGAAAAGAGTGAATTGAGAAAATTAAATCTGTCATTCTTTCTTTCGCTTTTAAGCCATCTAATTGAATTTCCAGCAATTACCTCTGTCTAACAATCTCTTGAATGACGACATGTTCAACTTCTTTCACTGTTTTTCTGTTTGTCTTTTAATTGTTCTAACAATTCAACTTCTGTTCGTCTCGTACATTTTGGTGCCTACGCTATTCGAACTATCGTAAGTATCTCAAGACTGACTGCTATAATTATAAATTGAACCTGAAATAGTAGGAACATTTAAACTTAGTGTAAAAGTAAAGTCGGTTGGGTGGCCTAGTGTTCGTATCAGTGGAACAGCGAGGGAGTCTATCCCCTGATGTCAAATTATTACATAATCTATGCATAGATTATTGTCAGCCCCCTGTATTTCTGAAGGGATTGTCCCTTTTCATATCACGGGCGGGACTTTCCATGGAATATTACAGAAAGCCCGCGAAATACGTGAAGTCACGTGGGACCTGGTTGGCTCTCAGTTCCAGCTTGGTCGTCAGGCAGAGAAGATATGTCTGCTTTAGCTGGGGCTCACTGCACACGCGCGTTGTGTTAGTTAGAGAAATATGTTTGGTTAAGTAAATAAAGGTTTAAATAAATAATATGGTTTTGTGGTTG
>CM042140.1:138660221-138775221 GCA_023376005.1 Doryteuthis pealeii
ACGAGCTGAGGCCGGTCTCCCCGCTCGGGGATCATGGGCTAGATAAAATAAAAGCTTTAAACAAGAAATGTCTTGTTAATTCAATTGCAATGACCAAATTAGCCCTTAGTCTGAAGAAACAACCCTTAGAAGAACTCAACTCCCTTGGTTAAGAAGAAGTTAGTTAGAAGTCAACCCAACTAGACAACAAGATGGCAGCCGGATGAGATGGTAGATGGATCAGCAAGAAAGAAATAAGATCTCCTCACCAAGTAAGTATAATCTCTCTCTCTCTCTCTCTCACACACACACTCTCTCTCTCTCTCTCTCTCTCTCTCTCTCTCTCTCTCTCTCTCTCTCTCTCTCTCTCTCTCTCTCTCTCTCTCTCTCTAATATTTCTATCTATCCCTGGGAAAATTTCTTATCGAAGAACTCTCACACACACCAATTATCGATGTTTGGTTTGATTTGTTTTACGGCATATCAACCTCGTGGGTCATTTAATGCCGACAAAGTTGTGAAATAAATGCATTCTTAATGTATGATAAAATTTTGTTTATAAACTCATGTTTTTCTAGTTAACCCATAGATAGGACCCTAACAGGTACTACCACTCCGGGTCAGAGTGGACCAGGGAGCAATGGTGATGAATGGGTGCTCCACATTCCCCAAACCTCCAAAACTGGAACCTCACCATCCCAGGACATGTAGACCCTTCTAGCACCCATATGATAAGGATTGAGGGTTGAATTATCAATGCCAATGTGGGTATGTGACACGTATCACATTTGGTACCGTGGCAAACATACTTTTCACAGTAATACTCTAGAGATAGTTGATCTTGAAGACTTTATGAAATAATGTAACAAATGATAAAGCCAAGGTGTACTACAATAATTTAGAAATGAAAAAGTAATTCACTGTGAAATTTGAATATCGATGATGTTGTTGGAATGAGTGATAGTTGATGTATATTTTCCTGGACAGATTCAGGTTTATTAGGATGGTCAAATTCGACTTCTAGATCTTTAGAAGTGAAGTTTTTTCATCAGATACAATTTAGTATCTTACCCAAGACGCCATTTCCCGTGTTACCCTCAGCAAGAAATTATGTCAGATTATTCTAAGATCCGCCGACGAGTAAAGCCGATTTGAAATCAGAACTATCCTTTTCTTAGACTGGTAGTCAAACCGAGATTGAAGAACCTAGTCCATCCTACTATTTACCTATATCTGTGAAGAGGATAGATGGATTTATGCTTGTCGAACTGAAACACAAACAACCTCATCCAGGGCTTGAACTCGGGCCGACGCTTTCATTTTCTTCGACAGTAACTGTTACGCTAAACGCGCCTCCTATGACATAATCTACGTTTCACATGTTAAATAACGTGTTTCCAAGGAAGGCAGGTCAGTCGATTATTTATATACGTTTTCCTTCAGTGAACTAATCTACATATCCACTGAACCAGAACACCTTTAAGCATGCCGATTTTACTGAACTGGAACGTTCTAATTGCTTCCAAGTTGCGGCTTTATAATCTTACATTTACCACACTTGTTGTTTAAAAAGAAAATCTTGGTTGGTTTGGTTGGCTGGATTTTACGGCATGTTAACTCTTGTTACGTTATTTCATGCTAAAGACGTTTTATTTTATTCCTACTTGATGGTATTCAAATTGGTTTTTCAAGCTCAATTTTTTAAAGACATTTTTTTAACTCATTTTTTCTATTTAAACTATAGATTGGACCCTAAAAGATACTACCACTCTGGGTCAGTAATGGTGATGAACGAGGGAGTAATGGTGATGAAGAGGTACTCTACACTCCCCAGAGCTTCATAATTGAAACTTCACCATTAGATGCAGTTTAACACCATACCCAGGACAATAAGAACATCAGTCATCGCCTTCTAGCATATATATGATAAAAAAGAGGATAGGAGGATTGTCATAAGCACAGTAGGGTCGGGACAATCAAATAGGTGCTAGGGCTTGATATGTGGGACCCGCTCCGACCACGCGTCTAGCTTAAGTAAGGGCAAAAGTGGATTTTGCCACCAAAATCCGTCCTTAAGCATCACGGGTCGCCACCCATGGCCAACAGGTGTCTCTATTAGGTGATTTTCCTTCTCTGTAGAGGTGCACTCGGCGTAATCTACGGCCTCAGCCAGTCTTAGTTCTAAACATTTCAAAATTGCCCAGATATCTCATTTAATATTTTGAGAAGACTTTGACCAAGGCTGCTATATATTCTATTCCGTCTTGTTAAAAACAATATCTTTTATGAAATCTTTCCAAGCAAAATTCTTTTTCCCCAATTAAATGAATCGATACGTTAATACTTCAAATGAATACGCCAACTGATGAATAAGCGACAAAGAAAATGTCCTATATGAGGCAGGTTTTCTGCTGCTTGCCCAGTCTCGCCGTCTAGACGGTGTCTCTCCCTCTACGTTGTGGGTATTTGCCTCATACCCCACTTGTATGGGCTGGGCACAAGGCCTCGTTTTAACGTGGTCCACCCACAAACCGAAGCTCGTGAGTGGGAAAGAACAAAAATTGCGTCGATCCCTTCGGCATTCCCCCTCAAGAGGGGCGCCTCAGGCGCTGGGCAATAAACCAAGCCCTGCCCCTTTAAATCAAGGGGGCAGGTATTGCCTAGGAGGGTAGCCCCCTGGGATCGACGCTGTTAATTTATCACAACACACCGGTCCAGTGGCCGAAGCACACTGGATCCCCGACTGGGCGGGTAGTGTTTATCCCTCTACGTTGTGATTAGTTTCCAGAAGATCTATCGACCACCGGGTTTGTTTTGAAACTGTACAAGCCACGTGTTGCAACTCGTCGGTCTATGGTTTTCATGTGATCAACCAATTGTTTCTGGTCGGATTACAACACATCTAACTTGTGATTGCCTCTTGGAATATATAGAGTTTGGGCTTTCGAGAAAGAACACACACATACATGAACACAGACACACATATATATATATATATAGTAAATGAAGAAAAACACTAAACTTGCTTCATTACAATAATTTATTTCAACCGTATTAATACGGCATCTTCAGGTTTTTCTTCATTTACTAAATTTCTTGCATTTTTGTTCATTTACTAAATTTCTTGCTTTTTCTTCATTTACTAAATTTCTTGCACCTGAAGATGCCGTATTAATACGGTTGAAATAAATTATTGTAATGAAGCAAGTTTAGAGTTTTTCTTCATTTACTAAATTTCTTGCTCTGTCCTGTTACTCACTGGTATTAGGCACATTGAGCTCTCCTTATGGTCTACCTGCATCAGCTTGGTTAAACCACACATGGAAAGACCCTAACTACGGAAAAAAAAAAACTATATAATATATATATATATATATATATATATATATATATATATATATAAGTATAGATAAAAGGATATGAAAACACACAATGCTGTTAAAATGAAAATATTTTATATCATATTCATAGCTAATATTGAACAATATTTTGATTTATAAAAATCATCTTCAGAGCTTTTCTTTTCTGAAAAAATCCGTTGCAGGCCTACCATGAACGGGTTAAAACTCTTCCTGTTTGAAAAAGAGAATTTGTCTATTGTTGAATTTGAAATATGTCTTCTTTTTTCAAAAACTGTTTCACTAAGATTTACATTAGGTCGCTGACCGAGAAACGCGTAGGGGATGTGCTTGTGAAGAAACGATCGCATGACTTTTTGGAACATCAATGTTTTCGTTTTGAATTCAAATTATTTTCAGCTCCTCTTTCGATGAGTCCGGAGTAAAAACAAGCTCTGAAGATGATTTTATAAATCGAAATATTGTTCAATATAAGCTATGAATATGATATACAATATTTTCATTTTAAAAGCATTGTGTGTTTTCATATCCTTTTATCTGTACTTATACCGTCGGATTCATTTCCTTTCTCTTAACTATATATATATATTAGGACACGTAAAAGCGAATTCATCATAAAAGCGATGAAAAACATTTCTAAAAAGAAAGTTAGGGTACCCTTATAATTAGAAGTATAATCTAAAATAAATATTCTTTTTTCGGTCAATCCTCATCAGAGAAATACATTGAAAGTAGGTAATACGATGGTTGGAATAATTGAGAAAAAAGGTAATTTTTTATTTTTCAATAAGAACGAGAAAATAAGAGAAATTACGAACCGTGCGGAGGGGTTCGAAAATTCCTGGTCCCACCACACGAAAGGTTGAGGCTTGAGGTGTTGAAGAGGAGCAATTGGTGGAACTGTTTTTGTATACACAGAGCTGGCTGGATTCGGGAGATATAAAGTGACTCAAGAACTTGTAGTTGGAGTTAGCACCGCTGAGGATGGAAAACATGGTTGGGTGGTATGCCCGAGCGCATGTGGGGTGACTTAATAAGTGCTGCCCAATAGCAGAAGAAGAGTTTTTACCAGCTGTGGTAGGACAGTCCAAATTACCAGTACGAATATTGGAGGGTATATGCTGTTTAATCCGAGATTCCAATCTCAGGGTGGTTCGGCCAACGTAGCAAAATTCACAGATGTATTTATAAACTAAGTGACTTTTATGGTGGGAGGCCAACTTATCCTTGAGATTAGGAGGAAATAAGACATTAGACTTAAGGATGATACGAGGATTGACAGCATTGTAGCAACGATGGATAAATTTTTTAATCTTATCGAGTATAGGGATTGAAGATTTGCCCAGCCAAGGGAGTCTTAGATAGACCGGGTATTTCTCAGGACCGAATTTTGGAAGAGTGGAGAGTTGCGCACATTTGTATTTGATTGTGGCATTGACTAAATTTTCTGGATATCCATTCTTTTTCCATATATATATATATATATATATATATATATATATATATATATATATTATATGGACGTCCCATTATGAAGTAAAATATACCTTGTTTTGCAGATCCATTACCACTGAATAGCGAGCTTCATCATCGCTGGATTTCCCATACTTACGTCCTTGTTTCATATTCTACCCGTGGTGAATAGACTGGGTAAATACCCTTACACACAGATATATATAAATATATATATATATATATATATATATAATGTGTGTGTGTGTGTGTGTGTGTGTGTGTGTGTGTGTGTGTGTGTGTGTTAGAAACGCCCACACTCCCGTACAGATACGCTCACAACGACATGCACATACATACATATATGGTACGCAAAAATACTCATATTGAAATGCCAGAACATACACGCATATGCATTATTGCACAAAAATATGCGAACCCAGAAGAGCTTATAGTGTCACACCTGAGATGACCTGGACATGACTACTAAAATGAAACCTAATAAGAGAAAGTTAATATCTATTAAGAGTAGCACAAAATAAGGCAATTAAAACTGTTTATGTCAAAGAAAAAAAATAATAGACAAGTGATCTTGCAAATTATTAGTATTAAAGAGCGACACATAAAACCATATGATGGTGTACCAAATATAATTGTTGAGGATAGTAACTATAAGCTATAATTGTTAACAACTTTTTTATTTACTTGAAATCATAAACTTGCAAATATTATCATATAACAACTTTACGGGTTAAACTCTATCTGATAGTGAAATTCCAATTATGGAGCTCTCGGAAATGTGGAGTACCCCTTCATCACCATTACTTCCAGGTCTACTTTGACCTCGAGTGTCAGTACCTGTTAAGATCCCATCTATGAGTTAGATATTTAAAAAATGAGTTTTAAAATATGTGTTTTAAAAAATGTGTTTTTTAAAAATTGAGTACCCATTAAGAATGGATAAAACAAAAACGACTTTGTTATAAAATAACCCAACAAGGGTTGACATGCCGTAAAACCCAACCAACCTACACACTTTACGCGAAATTCTATAAATACTTAACAAATATTATTTAGTCTGGCACAAGGTCATTGATGTGATTGCAGGACTTTACAGACCACTGAATGCCTTGTCAGAGTACCTAACTTACATAACTTACTCTGAGTACCCATTAAGAATGAATAAAACAAAAACGACTTCGTCATAAAATAACCCAACAAGGGTTGACATGCCGTAAAACCCAACCAACCCACACACTTTACGCGAAATTCTATAAATACTTAACAAATATTATTTAGTCTGGCACAAGGTCATTGATGTGATTGCAGGACTTTACAGACCACTGAATGCCTTGTCAGAGTACCTAACTTACTCTGACAACAGGTGACAGTAACAAGTAAGTCAATCAGGATTAAACGTTGGGAGAATGTTTGCGGAACTTGCTTAGTAACCACTGTTAATTATCAGGTTACTTACCTGTATCACATGAGTCTGAATCAACCAAGGTTGAATTAAAAATAGATACTTTAAGGACTCATCTACTCGTGACTGTTCGGTGTGTCACGCTTTGATTGTCACTTTGGGATGGGTTAAAAGGAGACCGCAGTTGGGGGTGCGTGTTGTAATGGTCACCGTCGTAGGAAATAGAAGAGACGAGTTCAAATGCTGGATGCGGCTGTTGAGATTCACATAAAGATAATACCTTTAGGAAAGGTACGAATCTAACAATTCTCCCTCTAGCAATAGACAAATATTAGGACCGACTAGACTTTTTAACCGTGGCGTGGCAACCGATCTATGAAAAAGAAAGCTCTCAATTCAAACCAAATGGGTGCACTTCTCGTTAGTCAAAGCTACTTTGTGAGCTCCTTCCCCCACCGCCTTCAAAATGTATATATATTATATATATATATATATATATATATATATATATATATATATATATATATATATGAATAAGATATAATGAAAAAACAAAAGATGTTTACAACTGAAATAGGCTCATCAGAAGAGAAAGTGTGCAAACCGTTTCGGGGCCAAATCTCTTGACGGTTTAAAAAGCAACACCCGGCCCATCCTCAACTAATATGAGGACCCTATTGCATTATAATGTATCGACCGCACGTGGGTCGGTCATCAACAAAAATAAGACGGCCCCGAAACGGTTTGCACACTCTCTCTTCTGATGAGCCTATTTCAGTTGTAAACATCTTTTGTTTTTTCATTATATCTTATTCATACTGTCGGATTAATTTCCATTTTATTTTCACATACTTGTCCATGCAAAAAACTTTACATTTGAATGTTTACCCCTTTTTGATGATATCCATTAACACCACGGATTTACCTATAAATGTGGGCTACTTATTTTACAGTTGGATTGTATAACAATAATTTTGATATTCTATATACACTTTTTATACATATTTTACACTTTTCTATAACTTTACATCAGACTTTTTTGAGTCTTATTTTATTACTATAATGCTTCTGATTATTTTCAAAATTAAAAATGAGATTCATTTTATTTTTAAATAAAATTCATTTTATTTTTAAATAAAATTCATATTATTTTTAATACAGACAGCACAATTTTTTTTTTTTTTTTGATTAATTCCAACGTTTGACTAGCAGCGTTCTGTTTTTATTAACGGTCTTTTTTTTCCAGTATTATTTTTGTTGATGACCGACCCACGTGCGGTCGATACATTATAATGCAATAGGGTCCTCATATTAGTTGAGGATGGGCCGGGTGTTGCTTTTTAAACCGTCAAGAGATTTGATAAATATGTAAAGGTTTTATATATTTATTTATTTGATGACAATGGAACATTAGTCAGGTGACGTTGGGGTTTTAAAACCCTAACATCACCTGACTAATGTTTCCGGTTACGCATGCATGAAACCAAATGGTCGTGACTGTTCCTCTGTCATCAAATAAATAAATATATACAACCTTTATATATTTATTTTTTATATATATTATATATATATATATAATATATATATTATATATATATATATATATATGTCCCTTAAAAAATTAAAATACAACGGTCAGAGAGGGAATGTGGCCGATCCCTCCGAATAATAAAAATTTATTGAAAAGGCAAAACCACCCATAGTGAGCCCACAGGAAGAATTAATTCCTAGTCATAAACACTATTCCCTAAGATGATGAGAAGAACTGTAATCGAAACGTTTCAGGATTTCCCAGAAAAAATTGTATATAAAGCCTCTTGAATTTTCTGTTTACTATTTTCAATAAAGTCAGCGGTGTGATGTTACTCATAGGTATACACTGATACCTCTGGGTAGAAATATATCTATAACCGCAAAATGACCGATTTTTAAGCTTTCTTTACGAATTGTATATATATATATAATATATATATATATATATGTGTGTGTGTGTAGTGAAGAAATTAATACCTCTCCCGTCCACTTTCTCTTCTATAAAACACATGTATGATACATTAATGATCAAATAAACGACTGATGAAGCGGAGCTCAATGCACGGTGAAATATATCTCCAACATATACTTGTCTGAGTTTTGTTCCTTTGTCCAAATTTTTCCCTCTATTCTTTACTATATTCTGTCGGGTTTACTCCAATCCTCCTATCATATATATATATATATATATATATATATATATATATATATATATATTGTAAGATATCACCATGCATACAACAGAATGGACAAATCCTAGCAACAAGGTAACAGCACCAGACTTAGCTTTCAGATATCTTCTGACGAAGGGAACTTTATCCCGAAATATTAAGAAAACGTCAAGGGTAAACAAACAACCTCATAGTTACCTCAATTTTCATTAACCTTGCATTGCGATAGTCTTCAAAACCAACCACCAAACCAATGCAAACACAATGTTTCAAGTAAATTATGAAACTCTTATATATAGAAAAGGTGACCTAAACAAATGCCTGTTCACTTATCAAGCTGGCCAACAACATGCGGTTGGTGGCTGTTCACATTAGCAAAGCGGAGACAAGAAAATATTATAACAAAAAACCTAGCTTGAATGTTTGGACATTTCTTGATCGAACTGGTATCGTGGCAAAGGAACTGTCTCGATATGGGGTAGACATCGAGGCCCTTGCACAAGTCGGTTTCGGCGATGAGGACCAATTGACAGAAGTGGGGGCTGGTTACACGTTCTTTTGGAAGGGCAGGCAGATGGTACCTGTAAGGGGTTTCAGGTAAAGCAGCTCGAGCACTCCATCCTGAAGCGGTCTCTACGTAAGCGGCACATGACGGATGTCATGGACACATTTTCTACATTAAAGACTGACCATATATGTGACCTGTGTAGCAGGGCCTGCCTATTGAAGGCTGCGCTTCTTAGTCACGTACGGTCGCATACGATAGGAACCCGTTGAAGGTGACAGGTTACGTAAAAACAAATTTGAATCCGTGGGCCATCTGCATGCTCACAACCGAACTATTTGTAGAAATGGCCTTTTCTGTGAGGATGTTGTAATCACTATATATATATATATATATATATATATATATATATATATTCTGCTTTCGTTTAGATATCACTGATTGTGCCATCGGCTCATTCGTTCAAAAGTCTCATCCAACTATTGTATATATATATATATATATACCAACCCCTCCGCACGAGCAGGATGTGACACAAGGTCAATTTCTTAAGCGGAGTTTAACAGGTTTGAACTCAGAGTTTTCCTTCTCCTAGACCGGTTGCCTAACCAAGGTTAAAGAGCCCAGTCTGCCCTACTATTTACCCATAGCTGGAGGGAGAGTAGGATTCATACCTTTCCCAAGGGTATTAGCGCTAAGTGAAAAGCAATTACCACGTCCAGGATTTGAACTCGGGGCGACGAGTCCATTTCCCATGACTTTAACCATTACACCACGTGCTTCCAACTATTTTATAACTGTTCGTGCTTATGTTTTGTCTGATTTTAGATTTGTCGCGCACCTCTAAGGTTTGTATGGGCCTCACCTACACAGAATTTATAACAGAAGTCTTAAATGTCTTTTTTCTAGTTATATAACTTGTTATTCTTTCTTGGTGAGACTTAGAACTTATGGAACTATCCTCGTTCATTACTTCTTCTGTGTAACAAATTGTTTCTACACACATTACCCGGATGTACGTCATCGTCATTAAAATGCATAATTTTGTTGGTGGTATTATTATGAATTTAAATGGTTTTAATAGCCCTCATTAGAAAGACAAACACAATAGCAGTATTCACATATTAACTGCATACCTGCATTTTATATTAGAAACCTTTTACGAGCTGTGCATTTTAAAGTTTCACAATTAGTTCAGCAATGCCCTTCCCTTAGAAACTCGCCTGATCGATTTGCCCTCACTGCAGTTAAGGGTTTCTCATTTTAAGATATAGATAGGGGTCACCAATTCAAGCGTTAAAGTCAAATTTGACAAAAATAGAGTCACTCCAGCCCCCACCGAAAGTAAATAATTACCAAAAAATCAGAAAATTTACCGATTTTAATAAAATTTTCAGAGTTGATGCAGTAATGAATGAACGTTATAACGCACAAGTTATTTTTTTTTTAAACTTACAAATTTTTTTCAGGTGAGGTTAACTTTGACTCCCCTGTCTTTGGGGCCCAACATATGTATATTGGGTATCTAAGTCTGGCTAATTTTTGTATAAATAACAAGAGAAAAGACTGAAAATATGAAAGGAATTTTTTTTTTATTGACAAGAAAGTGAATACAAAAATACTAAAAAATTAATTTCATATGTAATATTTTACTTTTTTTACTGGTGCTTATTGGTGATTGCCGCTTCTTGACAGAATATGGCCATTTCTACAAGTAGTTCAGTTGTGAGCAGTTGTGAGCACGCAGATGGCCCACGGATCCAGCTTGTTTTGTCACACATATGAAACCCTCGACATACAGGCCCTGCCACACAGGTCAGACTTCGACTGTAGGAAATGTTTCCATGGCGTCCGTCATGTGTCACTTCAGAATGGAGGGCTCGGGTCACCTTACCTTAGACTTCTTACAGCTACTATCGACCTGTCTTTCCATGAGGATGTGTATCCAGCCCACCCACTTCTGTCAATTGGTCCTTGTAGCTGAAGCTGATTTCCGCAAGAGCATCGATGTCTGCCCCTTATTGAGATGCTTCCCTGTAACGATACCAGTACGTAGTTTGGGGTTTCCCCAATCTCTCAAGATCGGGGGTGTCGAGACATCCCAGGTGGCTATTCTTAGCATTGTTTTGTGTTGTATTTTCTAGTTTTCGCCCAGCTAAAGTGGACGAGGCGTTGGTTTCTGGCCAGCTTGATAGATAAAAGCGGCATTTTTTTTTGGGGGGTCACCTTTCCTAGACACTTTCCAGATGGCTGGGTGAACAGTGTTAACCAAGGGGCTGCTCAATCACCCACATCCTCACCGAGGCACGTTGCTGTTCAATCGGCAAGGCGGTGACGTTAAATACGTCACGAATCACGCCGTATGTAGATTTACATCTGCATGCTTCCATTCCGTCAGGCCTGCGCTCCTCACCATTCCTCCATCACACTTAGACTTGTAGAAATATCTGCACGTGTTTTGTTTTACATGTTATGCGCTTGTGCGACACGCACCGCATGCTCTCCTTCCCCAAAGTCAAGCATCAGTGACAAGCCGAGGCAAGATGACTGGGAGACTTTGGGGAACGCAGGTGTTGATCTGAGGAGATCTACGGGTCCACCACACCGAAAAAAAAAATTAAGCTACTATAGTTTGAGTAAAACTACAATTCAACATTGAATAATTGATTTAATTGATTTTAATTCGTTTTTTAAGTGAAAAAGAGCGTTTAGTGGCTTTGCCTCGATATACAGTTCGTGTTTTCCAGAATGTATATTTTTTCTGATTTTCCAAAAAATATTTTTAATTATCTTCGTAGGTGAAGTAGTGCTTTTTTTTGCTCGTGGTTTTATTGATTTTCTATTTGTGTTGTATTAGTGACCGACTAGGAACCACAAAGTTACTGGTTCGATACCGGCCCTTGCTAACTCAGCGTATGAGTAGTGCAAGGATCTGTGTGGTAAAGGAAGGAGCGGATGGTAGATGTAGCGTTCCACCTCAGAGGCAAAATAATCTACTTGGTCTAGCGCTAGTGAAAAGGGGATAGACTCCATCGCTGTCTGGCTGATACCGACTTTAGGCCACCCCCAACAACTTGTTACTTACTTATAAGAGAAGGATTACTGAGGTGCGAGTTGACATTGTTTAATCTCTGTTCAAGTTTGCTAGCGATAATATGATACGCTTGAACGAGCACACTGGGACCAGGTCAGCAAATAGTGAAAGAGTCGGAAGATATTATCCAGCCAAGGTGGAAGTAGGAGTGAGGTGCTTTTTGTATGTGTTTCCTTCCCCTGACAGTACATAGTCGTCAGGGACATAACAGTCCCCCGTTGACCACACTAAAAACATTAATTTCGTGTCACCGAAGCTACAGACCGATACCCGGATAACAAAACTCCAGTTGTAAAACTGACTGTAAATAGCATTTGAGGGATTTGTTTGGGTTTTTTTTTTAAGTTTTTTCTTGCGTCTTTCCAGACGTATTCTTTTTTAAAAGTGTTTTTTTTTTTTTTGCTTGGGTCAATGTTGGTTTCCTTTGTATTGTTCGCGAAAAGTATGTACGATCCTCCAATTGTTGGTGGCGTGATATGGTTTTGATTTTCTTTTTTCTTTCATTTTTCTGTCTAACGGTAGACTTATTTGAAATTGTAGTTAATCTATTTCCTACTAATGATGGGGAAAACCCACAACAAAAAAGATAACTCATGTTTAACAAGCCTTAACGGTAACACTTCCCCAAATATATTTCCACACCTGGTACCCCTGTGGGTACGAGCCTTTAAAGAACAGGTTAACCTCAATTAAAAGAAAATCTATTGGACTATAGATTTTCTTTTATTTGAGGTTGACCTGTTCTTTCAAATGTTGAAATTTAATTACCATATATAATCTGTGTTTAAACATTAATTTAACATTATTGTCTGGAAAAAGTCGAGATTTACGACACAAAGAGTTTTTTTTTTAATTATTTATAACAATTTAAATGATACTTCTTCAAATATATATATCTTATCCCCTCGCCCACTGACAGCTGATGCGGGGACTGGTGTTTTTAAACTATTAAGTACATAGGAATGTATGTATCTTTCGGTCACTGAGAGATCAAATTTCCGGAGAAATGATCATTATATATATATATATATATATATATATGTGTGTGTGTGTGTGTGTGTGTGTGTGTGTGTGTGTGTGTGTTTATTTATGTATAGATAGATAGATAGATAGATAGACAAACGCATCAGTAAGCTCATCACAAGATAACATAATACCATGTTATGCTTGTGGATATCCATGTTGGGATATTTATGCTTTCTACAAATAACCCTTTATACTCTCCTGTTCATAGTTTCAAAGGACTTTACGAGGTCAATAATTACTTGGTATAAACGTTTAATTCTATCCACATGCACGTGTGAAAACCTACAATATACCTGACCTTGTGTTGTATTTGACCTTGTATAGAGGCACATGAATATCATCACGTATCTCTGTCAGTAAAAGTGTTTCTTCCAACGAACTATGCTTAAATATTTATTGATAATAAAATATAATAAACCAATCCTCAAAAATATCGATTCGGAATTATCACTCATTAGTACATTTTGAAAATTAATATGAGACGTTGGACCACCCGACTTCTGGAATTGATGAGGAAAAACAAAATAGTGGTAATTAAACGTGTCTAAGTATTGTTAGTAAAATGGTCAGTAGAGAAATCAACCCTGAGGGTTATTCAATTTCAAATCTTGTAAATTTAAGTCCCATTCCAACGGCATGTTTATAACACCAAAGATTAATCGTAAACTCGATTAATTTAAAAGTAACCCTGAAGAATCTATCGATGAAACTCGAGTAGGTTACTCATTTCCATTCTTAAATAAATTTATGCTCTACATTGTATTGAGCACTTTGTATTTGTTTTTCTCAACCTTAACCTCTGGATATTGTGCGCTTCAACGATCGTTCTTATACCCACCGGTAAGTTAATACCATATATATATATATATATATATATATTATATATATATATATATAGGGGGGGGAAATGTTTTCAAAAAATATAACAAACACAGGATGTTACGATCAGAGGAAAAAATTTATGTATTTCGGTATTGATCCATCATCAGGATACTGTTAAAGAAATTTCTGTTAGGGAGTAAATGAAAAATGTTAAGTGTATAGTGAATGTGTGAATATAATATTATTTACCGTTAATTTTCATATGTGCGTTTGTTTACGAAAGCTGATGACGTGATCATTGCATGTAAGAAAAATGGAAAATGAAGATCATAGGATGACGCATTCACACATTCACTATACACTTAACTTTCATTTTTCTCCCTCACAAAAATTTCTTTAACAGTGTCCTGATGACGGTTCAATACCGAAATACTTCAGTATAGACACATACAATTTTTTTCCTCTGATCGTAACATCCTGTGTTTGTTATATTTTTTGAAAACTTTTTCTTCACATATTGTCGGATTAATTTCTTCATCGTATTTCCATATATATATATATATATATATATATATATATATATATATATATATAAAATTGTTTAAGAAACAATTTTCATTAGCTTTAAGTGCATCAATAACTATTGCTTTTTACCCTCAGCCACCGCCTTCTAGCACCTATATGATAAAAACGTGTTTTCTATTATAGAAGTTTGAAGAATAGGACCGGAACAATCATATAGGTGCTATGGCTTGACATGACGAGCCAATTGGATGAGGCCCCTACGACCGCCTTTCTTGCCCAAGTAGGACCGAAGTGGAGTATTTGAGGATGGATTAGTACTCGGGTCACAAACCGCTCAGCCATCATAATCCTGCCGCCAACCACGTCTAATAGGTCTTACCATTGGAAGGTGGTATTACTCCTCTGCAAAGGTTCAGTGGGTGTATTCTTCCACCCCAGTTGATAGGGTGATATTGCCTTTGTTTGCATATTCAATATAAGCAACCAAATCCCGATGTCAATCAATGTCTACAGTGTTTTAAAACTGTCAACACGGAACTCAATGAATTATCATTAAATATAGATAAAACAAATTACATTATATTCCACTCTACACGCACTGACCCCCCCCCCCTGGTAATATTATTAAAATTGGTAAAAAGCACATTGATAGAATTAAATTTGTTAGATTTCTGGGACTTTTATTGGATGAAAATCTAAGTTGGAAATATCATCTCAGAGAACTTTCAAAGAAATTGGCAAGAACATATAGCATGATTTTCAAAATAAGATTTTTTCTACCTCTTAAAGTTCTCATTTGTCTGTTCAATGCTATATTCGCATCTTTTCTGCAATATGGTATTTCAGTGTGGGGACAAACCTTTTCATCATATACTGAACCTGAAGATTGCAGGAAAGAGTGATTAACGCTATATTCTATCCACCCAATTTCTCAAATTCTCCCCCCATTTTCAAAAATGATAATCTACTAAGACTACCAGCAATATTTAAACTCAAATTGCTAACTTTTGTTTATAAATCCATTAACAAAATATCACCGACTTGTTTTGACAATTTCTTTTCACTCAGTTCTTCTGTTCATCAATATCAAACACGGTAATCATCTGGTGGATGTTTGTTCTTACTTCAATGCAATAGTCAACTTTATGGAATAAAATCAATTCGCTATCATGGTGCAAATCTATGGAATACATTACCCATGGACATTACAAATTCTCCAACTAAATACTCATTTAAAAAGAAACTAAAAAAAACAAACACTTAATAATTTCAAATAACATTATGTAGAGATCGTCTTTCGTGTTTAAAGTAATTATTATTTAAGTATTTGCTGCTATCTTTTTTTGTGTGTGATTTGAAATATTATACATATTAAATTGATGTTTAAGTTAATTTGATTATTATTGGAAATGTTTTCTTTTATTTTTTGAACGTTAAGGGGCTCTCTTCTTGTTAGTTAAACTACTTAGAGAGCTCCACCTAACAAATGTAATATACTAATTTTCATGAATGTAATTACACTACCTTTTCGTGAATGTAATATACAAAATTTTTCATGAATGTAATACTAATTTTTATGGATGTAATATACTAATATTCATGAATTTGATTGTAATTCTATCTATCTGTAAATAAATATTTCTATTTCTATTTCTATATTTCTATTTCTATTGGCAATGAGAATAAGTTGCCGGTGACAAATTTGGTAGTTCTCTGTCGAAGGTTGAAGACACCAGAGACGTATTACGAAATATATTTCCTCGATTAAGAAAAATCGAGTTATAGTGCTTTCGGGGCAAAAGTATATGAGAATAATCATTATCATCATCATGTCGTACAGGCAGCACGGATATCCATGACAACCTCTCGCCAACATTCCCTATCATTAATCGCCCCTGTGAGTTCTTCCATGCAGCAGCCAGCATCTTCACATAGTTGGTCAATGTAGGTCCTTGCTGGGCGGCCCACATTAGCATGCCCATGTGTTAGCTTCCACAGGAGAATGTCGCTTATGAGCTCTTCACTGCTTCTCCAGCAGTGTCCTGCATGCCTAGTCCGTCTGACTCGGATAGTTTGTGAGATAGGGGGCAGGTGGCCATACAGCTGCCTCCTTGTGGGGTGCTGCTTCTACGACTTGTTCAAGACTGCATGCAGCATTCTTGTGCAGCAGCATCTAGCTTATTCTCAAGGCGCTTCGTTAGGGTCCAGGTGGTGCAGCCAAACAGCAGTACTGATATGACAACAGCCTGGAAGAAATGTCGCTTTAGCTTGTCAGTGAGATCGGATTTCCAAATTGTACTCATTCGAATTAAAAGCCAATCACTCAAAAAGTAAAACCATATTGACCTGATTTAGAATACACTGACTGTATTCCCTTGTAGAGGGGTAATACCCCACATTTTCCCCAAGAAAGTCATGTCCCTGATTTGACAATAAACTACGTCTGTTTGGCGAGTTTTCTGTCCGGTACAACTTCATTGCCAATATTCCCAGTTCCATTCTGACACGGAGTGGTAGTATCTGTTAAAAATGATAGGATCGTGTATAAAAAATAAAAAAACTCTAACGAAACATCTACACAAAATATGTAAATATGAATGTACAATGACCACGATTCCCGGACATATAGGCATAGAATAACCCTAGACGTGTTTATATCCCTTTAAAATCAATCAATTAATCAGGAAGAAAATTATTGGTTCTTCTCTTCTAAATTCCTAGTTTTTTACTACATATATGTACCGACTCACCTTTCTGAGGGGAAGTCCCCGTGGCAATGTTGGTAACGTGCTGAACTGCAACAATGTAGTAAACGAGTTCGAACTCCAGTCGCGCTATTACGTTCACTTTCAGTATCGATTAAATAGTACTGATACTGTTCTTCTACAAGGGTGGTTTTGACATTAAATAACCCAAGAAGGTTGATATGCCATTAAACAATGAAACCAAACCAAATCAATATGACTTCTGCTCAAAGACAAATAGAAACACACACATACACACACACACACACACACACACACACACTTATATATGTATAGTCGGAAGTGCGTGGTGTAATGGTTAAAGTCATGGGAAATGAACTCGTCGCCCCGAGTTCAAATCCTAGACGTGTTAATTGCATTTCACTTAGTGCTAATACCCTTGGGAAAGGTATGAATCCTACTCTCCCCCCAGCTATGGATAAATAGTAGAGCAGACTGGGCTCTTTAACCTTGGTTAGGCAACCAGTCTAGGAGAAGGAAAACTCTGAATTCAAACTGTTAAACTCTGCTTAAGAAATTGACCTTGTGTCACATCCTGCTCGTGCAGAGGAGTTGGTATATATATATATATATATATATATATATATATATATATATATATATATATATAAGGGTTTTATAATTTGCTTGAAGCATTGTGTTTATATTGGTTTGTTGGTTGGTTTTGAAGGCTATCACAGTGCAGGTGTAAAGAGAAAAGAAAGTAACTATGGTGTTGTTTGTTAACTTTATTCTTAAATGGACAGCCACTAGCAACAACTTCAGTTCTGGAGATCTTCTGTAAAAGGGATTTTTATCCCAAAATATTAAGAATAAATCACAGGTTAACAAACAACACCCTAGTTACCTTCTTTTTTCTTTACACTTGCATTGTGATAGCCTTTAAAACCAACCAAGAAACCAATATATATATATATATAAAAGTCGTCGGGACGGTCTAAAGTCTGTATCAACCAATCAGCGAGGGAGTCTATCCCCTTTTCACTTGCGCTAGACCAAGGAGATTATTATAGCGTCTGAGGTGGAGCGCCACACCTACCATCAGCTCCTTACTTTAACGCACAGATCTCTGTGCTACTCATACGCTGAGTTGGCGAGGACCGGTATCGAACTAGGAACCTTGTGGTTTCTAGCCGAACGCTCTACCGACTGTTGCCAGGTAAATATTGTATTGCATTCCTTCTATATAAACAAAATTGTTTATCTAACATCGATGTTATAATACAAAGCGCTTCATAGATATTTGCGTGACGCATTTTAGTCAAATATGAATCGTTTTCTTTTATCATTAACTTTTTGTATTCGCCCCTTTGTCCCAACTATTGTCATTATCTTATTGTTTTTGTGTTTGTTATTTGTGCTGTGGGAGCTTTTAAAGGACTGGATTCCTGTCAGTGGGATTGGTCGATTTCTACGTAAATTTCTACGTTTTACGATTTCTACGTTTACGATTTTACGTTTTACGATTTTACGTTTTACGATTTTACGTTTTACGATTTCTACGTTATCAAATATTCAAATATGAATCGTTTTCTTTTATCATTAACTTTTTGTATTCGCCCCTTTGTCCCAACTATTGTCATTATCTTATTGTTTTTGTGCTGTGGGAGCTTTTAAAGGACTGGATTCCTGTCAGTGGGATTGGTCGATTTCTACGTAAATAACAATTCATATAACTTGTTACATATTAATTGGATCCCTATTACTTTTTAAGGTAGTATAGAAATCCTTATGGCGATCAGTACAACTGATGGCCTTGAGAGTGAGTGACAATGCTTGACCTCACTCTCACCTTGCGTTCTGGGATGATCGTGGGAATCGGAAGTGATAGAAATCCCCTTCCAGTTTAAGGTGTAAGCAACTTAGTCAGTTGCAGAGACAGTTAGAGTAAGCGAGTTGCAGTGGTTAGTTGCAGTTAGTCAGTTGCAGAGTTAGAAGCTAGCAAGATGTGACTCTCAGCGCGCAGTTGTCTGGATCTTGGGGATCCGGAATAAAATAACATCAAAGGTAAATCGAAGTCTTGTTGTTATTACTAAAAGCTAACAATGACACAAGGCTTCTGATAAGAAATGGTCCCCAGCAGAACCAGACACGGAATCCCCAGATAAGAAAGACCAGACGAGACCTGTAGAAGATATACCAGACAATTAGAAGACTATTAGAAGACTAGACAGAGAAGAAAAGGAAAGGCGCTACGCAACAAACTGTCATGATAAATTATTCTGTTTCCAGTCTTTTTATCTAATTTGTATAATCATTCTTTAAAATCCCTCAACCGCTATAAATTTCCGTATGATTATTTATATAATCATTAGAGTGAATAAGAAAAATTCAGAACGAAGCGCCTAGAGAAAATAACTAGATAAGAGTTGCACAAGAATGCTGCGTGCGGTCTTATACAAATCGTTAAAACAACACCCACTAGAAAGCAGCTGTATAGACACGTGTCCCCTATCACACTAACAGTTAGTCTATTTGCTAGATTTTTTTAATAGTCGTGACGTTTCTCGATTAATAGGCGTGCAAATACATTGGCAATTCAGCCTCGAAAGACTATGATAAAAGTTTGTGTGTGCCCCTGAAGTTGCAGCGCCTCAGGTGACTATGAAGTCCTATGTTTGAGAAACATTCTCGACCACAGATTTTACATTTGTAGGTTGTCCCTGTAGATGATGATGTTCCGATGCTTTGTTGCCGTTGCTTTCTTATGGACCTCTTAGCTTCATGATCTTGTATCAGGGTGACTTCTGACATGTACAGTCCTCTATGGAGATTCTGCCGCCACCGAGGGTGGCCTTGAGCCAAATTTTCCCAGCTGGAAGGGACAATGCCAAAGTACCTGAGATCATTTTTGCAGACATCCTTGAATCGCAGTAGGGGGCGACCAATCTGTCTTTTACCAGGTGTTAGCTCTCTATACAGAATGTCTTTCGGAATTCGTCCATCATCCATCCGACGTACATGACGTTGTGTCAGTAGAGAGTACAGGCTGGGGAGTTGAGCTCTCTCTGGGACTGCTGTGTTAGTGATCCTGTCCCTCCAGGTAATACCCAGTACACGTCTAAGGTGTGCAAATACAATGACGTCATTATTTGAACAAGATCTTCAAAAGTTTTTCGACGCCTTGTATGATCAACAGTCAAACTATTCGAAATGATTTCCCAGGTTGGGTCATTGCTATGCTAGGATAGACAGGAAACACCTGAAGAAGACCGGAGGATACATTGACCGAAACGTTGTGTTTTTACATTCCACAATAAAGATGAGGACAACAGTCGGAAAAATCTATATTTTACGTTGTACACCTATATTTACCCTTTAGCGGTATCAACAATATGTTAGCATCGTCGTGGATCGTGTTGAGGTGTTAATTCTGTATGGTATTGAGCAGGTTTACGATTATATTTTTGGTATAGTTTTGTTTCTCTCAAAAAGGACAGAATGCCATAAATGTTGACATTTTTAAATAGATCTCTTATATTATTTGCATTGAAAAAATATTAAGTGCGAGAAACAAGAAAGAAATAAATGTTTTATATTAACCTATTTTTGGAGGATATGTGCTTAATTGAAGTCATCCCTAATTTTGAAAATTAATTAATGAATTTAGGCGGGCATATATGTTCAAATGTAAGGCTAAACAGATCGAGAAAATTTCAATCCCTGTATGTACATTTAGACCTATTAGGTCTCATCAGCAAGGTTATAGACATGGGAGACTGCTCCGTGTCACACAAAATTTTCAAAATTAGATATGACTTCAATTAAGCACATATCCTCAAAAGATTGTCGGCTAAAAAAAGCCATATCAAAAATAAACACATCGTGTGTTTACTTACTTTCATATCAACCTATGTAGACCTTCCCAAATGTTTCCCGTGATCTTTTTTCAACCTTTCTCAAAATAACAATTAGACCGTGACAAACCAAACTGTTACGTGTAGATTAGTCTTTAAAATATTTATTTTTAATTCAACATAGGCTGATTCAGTCGCATGTGATATAGGTAAGTCACCTGATATCTAGCCGAAGTAGTTTCACATATATTTGGTTGGTTGGTTGGTTGGTTGGTTGGTTGGTTGGTTGGTTCGGTGGTTGGATGGATATTAAAGCATGTCAACCCTTGTTGGGTTATTTTATGCTGAAAACGTTTTTGTTTTATTCATTCTTCTTGGGTATTCAAGTTTTTCACATTCAGTTTTCTTTTAAATACATTTTTAAAAACTCACTCTTTCATCTATTTAACCCGTACACGGCACTCTAACAGGTACGACCATTTCGGGTGAGAGTGGACATGGGAGTAATGGTGATGAAGGAGTACTCCATATTCCCTAGAGCTCCAGAACTGGAACCTCACTACTAAATGCAGCTTAACGTCATACACAGGACACAAAGACAATCAATCACTGCTTTCTAACACTTGTGATAAAAAGAGTTGGTATTTGCCTTAATGGAATACGACAATTATATGTGCCTGGGCTTGACCAGCCGATTGATCAGAGGGGCCCAAAGTGTAGTGTTGCAAGTAATGGAGCTTCTCAGCCACCAGGATTCCGTCCCTAAGCATTACGGGTTGCCAACCACGGTCAATAGTAGACCCCATATGGAGATTTTACCAAACCAGAAGACATCTTACATTTTCTAAAAAAGCAACCTTTTCAATAAGATCTAACCAAACTAATTCGTACCCCAAAATTGACCAAACATAATTGAATACCACCATAAAACACATTCTCTAAAGACCAAAACCCTATGTGTTACGATTTTACTGGCCATCCTTTAGGCTTCACGCAAGAGCGCTTGTCCAGCGGAGATCCTTGGTAAAGAATCCTTTGGTTGTTCCTTGGTGCTCCTCAGTATCAATGATTGCACATGAACGTCTCTCACTATTAAGTAGTCAACTAGCCACACGTCTCTCACTATTAAATAGTCAACTAGCCACACATTCGGGCTATTGATTGGCTGAGGTTTAAACCACGTGACCTCGATTAGTCTATAAATTTAAGTGGTGTATTGTAGCACACCTTATATACAGAATAATCCTAACATTCCCCCTATTTTGATTCCATTTTAATAAGATTAGTTAGGAATGTTTGATATTATATAAAAGATAGGTGACTTTCAAAATTTTCTACTGCGATCTTTTTACAAAATGACAAACAGAGCGTGATAAACCAGTCTCTCAAGTAGAGAGATCAGTCTTTAAAATATTTATCTTTAATTCAAGGCTGATTCAAATACATATGTGATACAGGTAAGTCACCTGATATCTAACAGAAGTTGCCAAGCAAGTTTTACACACATTTTGCCAGTGTTTGACCCTGGCTGGTTTTCTTTCTTATTGTGACCCTTTGCCAGAAAGAGAGAGAGAGGGGTGAGAGAGTGAGGGAGAGTTGCCAGAAAGAGAGAGAGGGGGGAGAGAGTTAGGTAACCAATTAGACAGACCATTCAGTGAAATTTAGGGATCAATAATTCATAAATGTCCTCGTAGATTGATTGATTTTAACGGCATGTAACCCGGCTAGGGTCATTTTATGCCCGGAAATCTTTGTACTACTGGATAGATAAAGTACAGTTAAAATTACTTAGGGAGATACCCTATTTAAAAAATAAATAACAAATAATAAATTTGTTTCTGTTTTCTCATCTAAGACGATTACTTTAAGAATTTTTGTTTTAATGTGAACGGCGGGATATATCTAATTATTTAAAACCATATAATCATTATCATGGAAGCGGGTGGTGTAATGATTAAAGTCATGGGAAATGGACTCGTCAACCCGAGTTCAAATCCTGGATGTGGTAATTGCATTACACTTAGCGCTAATACTCTTGGAAAAGGTATGAATCCTACTCTCCCTCCAGATATGGATAAATAGTAGGGTAGACTGGTTACTTAGTTAGGCAACCTGTCTAGGAGAAGGAAAATTCTAAATTCAAACCTGAAATTGACCTTGGGTCACATCCTGCTCGTGTGGAGGGGTTGGTAAATATATATAATCATTATCATTATACAGAAATACTTGCATTCAAACAACTGCGTGCAAATTATTTGTATTAGATAGGAATGCTTGATATCATATGAACTAATGTTAAAATGACAAACACAGCGTGATGAACCAGACTCTCAAGTAGAGTGAACATTCAACAATTGCCTTGTGTCAAACTCAGATATATTTTTGAATTGGTGGAGACGTGTTATGTAATGGTTATTGTGGTATCGTGGGGAATGGACTCGGCTACTAGAGTTCAAATCCTGGACGAGGTTATTTCTATTATACATAGCACTAATACCCTTAGAAAAGGTATGTATCCAAATATTCTCCATCCACCTATGGTAAATTGTAGGGCAGACTGTATCTTTTAACCTTCGTTAGGCAACCAGTCTAAGAGAAGGAAAACTATGATTTCAAAACTGTTACACTCGGCTTAAGAAATTGACTTTTTATCACATCCTAATCATGCGGGGGATTTGGTATATATATATATATATATATATATATATATATATATATATATATAATCCAAAAGTCCAGAGAATAAATCTTCCTTACGACATAGGAGTTTTTTTGTTTTTTGGTTTTTTTTCTTGTTTTTTTTGTTTTTTAAACCTGTCGCAGTATTGTTAGAGTCACAGAGCAATATATATATATATATATATATATATATATATATATATATATATATATATATATATATATATATATATATATATATATATATATATATGTATACAAGTATATATATATATATATATATATATATATATATATATTGATTTTTCATAAAGATTCTCGTATATTAATCGACTAGTTAATGATTCATTTTAATGGAGTATCAATCTGTCAAGGGCTAATTGATCCACAGAGTTTAGGGAATCGCGTTCAGGTTCATATTTTTTGTAGTTGTTTCTTAGGAGATTTTCGCTTATAGTTGTGTGATTTCTATTATTTCTATCTTATACTAATTCATACACAATTATATCACTTTAAGTAATTGTTTGTATTTAATGATAATCTTTTCTTTAAACTTAGTGACATTGTTTTAAATGAATCGTAATAATCCTTAGTAAACAAATATTGCTTCAAGTACCTATTCTTAATAAGAATGATTTACCTATATGATATCAAGTATTCCTGTCTAATACTTATTGTTTTCAAATAGATCTAACAGATACTATTACTCCAGGTCAGACTGGACCTGTATGTATTTACAATTAAGAGATGACTCCAAACTCTTCTCAGTACTGGAACTACAACCTCACAACCGGATGCAGTGTAGTATCCTATCTAGGACACAGATTCCTGTAGAATTGTTATTTACCAAATTTAGTATAGTCTGGTACACAGACCTGAGGTTGATTACTGTACCTGGTGTTAGCAGATGGTCACCCATCTAAGTACTGCACAGTCTAAACACTGCTCTGAATCCGGTGTTTTTCGTGTGACTTGAATTTGAGAACATACTTGTTGGTTTGTTTTACGGCATATCAACACTTCTTTGGTTATTCAATGCCGAAACAATCCCTTTTTTTTTGTAAGCAGCTTTATATTTTCAAATTACTAAAAATGTGTAAACATTTATAGGTTATAGCAAGTTTCCTTTATGATAATTTTTGGTACTCAATTATATGGTTTAAAATATTCCATTGAGGCCTAATTCTTGTTTTAATCAGTAAGTATTTACTGCTAGTTTAAACACAATATATTGTTGAATAGAGATCGTAGAAATATTTCTTTTGCCAATAAAACATATCTTCTCTCCCTGCACACGTCAAAGCTATATTTATCTTCTAATTATATCAAAGCATTGGGTTCAAAAACGGTCTCAATGGTGTCGTGGACTTAATACTAATAATTTGCAAGGACACTTGTATCAGTAATTGTTTTATTTGACATAATTATTCCTAATGAGATTATTTTGTGATTTTTAAATAAGGATTTAGTTTATCTCTTTAAGTTTCGTCTTTGTAGGCATTTCCTGGATATCTCATGCGGCATTTTCTCAGTTCTTCAATTATTTGCTCGGTATTTAAGCATCAACGGGGCGATTAAAAGATCCAATTAAAGAAAAGAAAATTGTGTCAAAAATTGTTGGTATTTATCTTGTCCATTTCTTGCTAAAAAGTTTTATCCTACGTTTGGGTTTTCTATTTTATAGAACACATACGACAGTATTAGTAATAAAACAAAATTAGGAAGGTGATATATATATATATATATATATATATATATATATATATATATATATATATATATATATATATATATATATATATTAATTAGGCGGGAATACCTATTCAATTTGAATAGGTATTCCCGCCTAATTAATTAATCATTAATTAATTAACTTTTCAAAATTAGGTACGACTTCTATTAAGCACATATTCTCCCAAAAATTGTCGGCTAAAAAAGCCATATCAAAAAACATTGTTTGTGTATTTACTTCTCATATATATATATATATATATATATATATATATATATATGTGTGTGTGTGTGTGTGTGTGTGTGTGTGTGTGTATGTAGTTTTCTACTAATAATTATTATCATTATTTCACTCTCTGTGAGTTTTTCATACCAGCGCAAGCTGATCGTCTTTTACTGGAGTGTGAGGGACAACGAGTCTCCTCAGGTCTCCCTGACTTTTCTGAGTATTCTAGCTGATCTTAACAATTTTGTAGTCTAGATGGTCTCAATTCTTCCTCGGATTTCCTGTTCCTCTAGTCTGTTTTCTAAACTTTTCGGCACCGTTCTAAGTGCACCAATTACAATTGGTATCATTTCACCTGTATACTGTACAGTTTTTTTCTTCATTTTTTTAGCAAGATCCAGGTATTTGTCTATCTTTTTTGTTTTCTTTCATTTTCCCCTGAGATTTGCTGGAACTGCAAAATCTAACAGTTTTCTTGTTAAGACTAGGTCTGGTTTTCTGACTTGGATAGGAGGATCTGTATTAATCTCAAAGTCCCAGAGAAGTTAATTCCCAAGAACAGATTCTGGTTTATGCATATACCATTTTGTTGTATAGTCAAAATTAATTTTCTTGCACAATTCTCAGTGGGTCCCCTTTCCAACCCAGTCGTTGTTATATTATTGAGTATTGAAACTGCTTTCAGTCATAATTGCGAAATCTCGCTAGCCAACAAGAAAAGACCAATAAAACAGTCCACACCACACAGTCCTGTCGACTGGGGCTTCATCACCATTTCTCCTAGGTCCTCTCTGGCCCGGAGTGGTAGTACATGTTAGGCTCCCATTTCGTAGGTATTTATTTGAAAAAAATTTTTAGTTAGCCTCTTTTTACTAAAAAAAAAGGCGATAGAAAAAAATAATTTAAAAAACTGATTACAGGGTGGTTTTATATATTTTGGTATTGCGACGTAAGCAGTGAGGTAGTTTTGGTTACAGACAAATGGAGACCGATTCCTCATAATCAATAGATAATTAATTGAGATACTTAATTATTTTGCAGAAGCCTAGTCGGTCAAAATTGGTTCTGAATCGGAGAGCTTACCAAAAGCTTACTGACATAATGCAGTGGAATGGGTTTTTGACCGGTATCGACATTTTGAGGATGAAAGAATTTTAATCAAATGCGATGAGCGTCCAGTGAAGCCCTCTACTAGCAGAAATACAAAAGCAATTGCGAAGATGCACTGTCTAGTGAAGTCTTATAGAATATTGATTATCAGAGAGCTTTGTGATGAGGTTGGCATTTCCGTTAGTTTATGTCCAGCTATTCTAACCGAAGATTTCACTATAACAGTGTTACAGGTTAGTTTGTTCCACGGCTCTTGACGACTGAGCAGAAACTGTTTCAGATCGCCACGGATAATGATCTACTTCAGTGGGGAAAAAAAACGATGCAAAACATTTAAAAATCATCTTAACAGATGGAAAATTACGAAAATACGGGAGGGTTCAGAAAAAATTGCTATCATTTCGTAATCTAATAATTTGACCAATTCTCGTACAAATTATCTCAAAATTTATTCATTGAATGGCCATCGTATATATAGAAAGGATTAGAGCATTGGCTGGTGTCCCAGCAATACATTCTAATAATCCACTTGTTTCATCTGTGGACTTCTTTGCAAATCATTGGCCAGGCTGAAATGTCACCTGCGATTAACACACAATGTTAAATGTAAGAGGTTGTCGAACCTCATACGTCGAAATCGACGGGAGAGTCCATCATATATATATATATATATATATATATATATATATATATATATATATATATATAGAACTACTCTGTGCAGACAAACACCGAGACACTCCATCTATTTACTGGGAGATATTCATAACACTGGTTTAACCTAGGGCAAACACACATACCCCTCTTTCCCCATTTTTTTAAATGTTTGCCCCCCCCCCACTCTCTGGTTTACCCCCATTCGTTCTTATTAATTTCTTTACATTCTGACTTTTAATTGTCACCGGTGAAAATACTTGAAAAAGTACCGGTCAAAAAGGCCTTCGTATCCCCTTTATTTTATATTTTATTTTATTTCATAATAAAATATCACCTCCCCATTTTACATATGATTCCTCTACTTTTAGTAGTTTATAAGTTTTCATGTACCATATATATATATATATATATATATATATATATATATATATATATGTATATTGAAAGAATGATTGGAAGAAAAATATATATTCTTTGGTTACGATTAAATTTATTGCTGTTATTTTGTCAATGCGTGTTTAAATGAGGCTTTGTGAATATCCACTGAACATTCTATTTACAATTATTTTAAAATATAAAACAAATAAAAACAAAATATCGGATATGCAAATTCTATATCTTCTTCAGGACTCAGCGCTGTTGATTTTTTAATGAATGTGGACAAAGACTGATCGAAACATGTGTTGACTAAATAAGAGCAATAAATGTGCATCGCCTTAACATAAAACGAGCACGAAAAACTCTCTATGCGCCAAACATACATTCACCAGTCTTAAAAGATGATTTAACAGCAAACATACTGTGTGCACCCTTCCAAACATCGTACCTCATCTGACCTGAACAAACGGTGATAAATCAGCTAGATAGAGCTACCATTACCACTTGCCTAAGTTCAGTCGCACAACTCAGGTTATATTTTAAAATGTATATCTGCTGCATATTGTTTAAATGGTTACGTAAATCTATCGCCTGGAGCGTTAGAATACACCAACTGCACCTCTGAAGACAGGCAAGACTCCACTATGGGGCTACCAGTTGACCGTGAGTGGTGACTCGTGATGCTTAAGGATGGAAGCCATGTGAATGAGCAGCCTATGACATGCAACACTCCATTTTGGCCTTACTTGAGCTAGACGGGTGGTAGGAGAGGCCCCCTCCGATCAATCGGCTGGTCATGTCAAGCCCTAGCACCTATATGACTGCCCCAAACCTACTGCTATTATGGCAAGCCCCAAACCTTTTTATT
Source organism: Doryteuthis pealeii (assembly GCA_023376005.1). Lineage (NCBI taxonomy): Eukaryota > Metazoa > Mollusca > Cephalopoda > Myopsida > Loliginidae > Doryteuthis > Doryteuthis pealeii. Next base: position 138,688,822 of record CM042140.1, read on the forward strand.
ATATGGGTGCTAGAAGGCGGTAACGGAGGGACTTCGTCTCCTGGGAATGACGTTAAACTCTATCAGATAGTGAGGTTCCAGTTCTGGAGGTCTGGGGAATGTGGGAGCACCTCTTCATCACCATTGCTCCCTGGTCCACTCTGACCCAGAGTGGTAGTATCTGTTAGGGTCTCCTCTATGGGTTAAATAGAAAAATGTGTTTATAAAAAATATTGAGTATCCATTAAGAATAAATTTATTTCAAAACTTTGTCGGCATTAAATGACCCACTGAGGTTGATATACCGTTAAATAAAACAAAACAAATGTAAATTCGTGTGTATTTAAATTGTAAATTTCAGTCTCGATTCTTTTTAATAAGACACTGTGAATATATTTCGTTAATGTGACCACTGACAAAAAACGTGACATGTGTCTTATATAATAAACAAAGCGGAACGATCTTACATAAAACAAGATAAATATTAGTATATATATATATTAGTTACGTAACCTTATTTCTTTTAAGTACGAGATCACGTGATTTTTTGGATAGTCACTAATTTTTTAAAAATCAAAAAACAAAAACAATAAAAATTACATAAATAAAAAAAAAACTTTTAATTCCTTTCAACCCCATATACTACTTGGCTAACGACAGTCTTAATTGTATAAACATCATGGTTACCTTATTTCTTTCATAGACGAAAAAAAAGAAAAAAGAAAAAAAAAGAAAAATCAACCTACCAAACATCTACGAGGTTTATATAAAACTATCACGCAAGTGTCCTTGCTTAAGCGACCGTGCAAAAAGTTATATAACTCTAGAGAGTGCATATACCCCCCCTATTCTGTTACCTCAGGTAAAATTATGTAATTCTTTCAAATAAAAGAACGTTATTTGCCAGGTTAAGTTAACAAAAACAGATATTTTAGCCTTTCTGACAACTCTCACTCTGTCAGTGAGGCTTAGAATATGCTGGCTGTACCCCAGCAGAGGTACGTCCCGCCTCAAGAAAAATGATTTTTTTAAATGGTTTTCCTGGGTAAGACGCTAAATTGAATCCGGTAGAGAGACCCCAATTCTGGATTTCAGGAGAATATAGATTCCCTGCGGGTTTTTTCCCCAGAACTATCCATTCGAAATTTAACGATACGTTTGAAAATGAAGCTAGGAGCTAGTGTGTGGATTAATGAAAAATAAAATTAAACCAAATAAAAATAAATAAAAATCAAAAGTAAGACAAAATTAAATTAAATATAAAAAGATCTTTTTTTAAAAACACAAAATGTACCAATCTCCCAGAAGGCTTCAGATCGGAAGAGACCTCTGAGCATGCTCATCTCACTCCCCGGATTATTGGCGCCATAAAGGTATCTCAGCCCTTTTTACTCCAAAACTTTGAAGATGAAACACCTATTGACTTGCTTTGGAAAGATTTCCCCTCAAAGAAATACTGTGAATCAACTAATAAAAGTCTTACTCTAATGTCATCCTCATCTTTGTTCCTTTTCTTCTTTTTTCTAAATTCCCTTTCAGCTTTCACAAGAGGGAAGAACCAAATGCATTAGGGATTAGACACAAATACAAAAGAGCTCAACCACATAGAAGAAACATACAACCACTCCCCCATAATACACAATAATGCGTCGTACTGTTTTGAACAAATCCTTTTGAACAAATCCACCTAAAAATAAATTGTTTAAAAGAGCTCTGTCCTGAAAATGACACTAAAACTGCATCTGATGATGGAGCTACAGTTCCGGAGATTTATATAAAGTGGGACTGAATATTTTTGAACGAAGAAAAATGGATTGTGCAATTTCAGCATCTTCCATATTTACAACAACTGGTTCTATCTGACTTTTTCATGTTTCTTAAACTAAAAAATCATCTCAAGGGAAGGATTTGGTTTGGTTTATTGATATATGACATGTCAACCCTTGTTGGGTTAACTTATGCCGAAGTCGTTTTGTTCTATTCATGCTTGATGGGTATTCAGTTGTATTTAAAACTCAATTTATAACACGTTTTATTCGTGTTCTCTATTTAACCCATAGATTAGGCCCCAACAAGTACTACCATTCCGGGTCTGAGTGAATCCCGACTGCTCAACTACCAGAGTTCCATTCTTAAACATTATGCGTCGCCATCTATAGCCAACAGGTGATCCCATTTGGAGAATCCTACTCATCTGCAGAGATGCTGTCGGTGTATCTTCTGGTCCAGCCGAAAAGACCGGGATAAAGATATGAGGAGGTCGAGACTTTTTTTTTCGATAAATAAAAAACTCAATAGGCTGTTGAATTCCAAGGGAATATTCACAGAAAACTAACGTTTTATTTTTATTTTATTTTTTATTCTTGTCCTGACAAATTCAACTTCTGTATCGATACTTTTTATGAACGGAGTGAATCCTACCTTCATTGTTATGTAACTATTTGCCACATCAGCATGCATTCTATTTTGTAAAAGTAGCTACATACGTACTTATATATATATATATATATATATATATATATATATATTATATATATATATATATATATATATACAAAGTTTTTTTTTTTTTTGTAAATGTAGATGAAGACAACGGCATGTGGTAACTGACTAGTTTCTCCTATTTGCGTGTTTCAAAACAAATAAATTATTTGCATTCATGTTTCCTTTATATGTTGTTGCATCATGCGAAGGGTCAAACACTTAGATTCTGGTTTAGTTTGTGGGGTATGGTGGGGAGTCTATGTTTTTTGTGTTGAATGATGGTAAGGATTATCTCTTTGATTATTTTTAAAAAATAATTTAAGATATTGATTTTGAAAAAAAAAATGAAGACATTATTTCGGCATTAAATAACCCATAATTGTTGGCATGCCGTAAAACAAATCAACAAACCATCATCTTTTTGCTTATACTCAATTCATCCTGAAAGTACAGGTTTCCTTCTGTCGGAGCACCTAAGTTAACCGGCGATTAGCTTGTGTAGTACTTAGATGGGTGACCACAACATAACTCCAATTACAGTTAGCAACCACAGGCCTGTCTACCAGAAAATGCAAATCTTAGTATAGAACAGCTTTACGTGGATTTCTATGAATATTTGATAAATATAACTTATTTATCCGAATGTTTTTAGATTTGCTTGATGACTTGTTGATTAGAATTATTTAGATTTTTCGGAAAGTCCTCATCATTTTGGTTATATACACAACGTTTTGGCCGATGCACCACCCGGCTTTCTTTAGGTGTTTCTCATCAAACGGGAACCTTCTTTTCCAACTCAAGAGCCTTCCTGTCGTAATCGGAATTCAGTTCGAAGTTCCATGAAGGCTACCGATTACAATAGGAAGGCTTCCGAGTTCGAAAGAAGGTTCGCTATTTCCACAAGAAACACCTGAAGAAAGCAGGATGTAACATCGGCCAAAACGTATATATATATATATATATATATATATATATATATAAATGAGAACAACAGTAAAAAAAATCTAAATAATACAATAGCTTAGTCTGGCACAAGGTCACTGATGTATTTGCAGAACTTTACACACCACTGGATGGTCTGTCGGAATACTTGACTAACTACCTTACTCTGACAACAGGTGACAGTAACAAGGAAGCTAATCAGGGTTAATCGCTGGGACAATGTGTGCGGAACTTGCTTGGCAACCACTGCTAAACAATCAGGTGACTTACCTGTATCACATGAGTGTGAATCAACCTATGTTGAATTGAAAATAAATGTTTTAAAGGTTGGTCTACACATGACAGTTTGGTTTGTCACGCTCTGATTGTCACTTTGGGACTGGTTGAAAGCAGATCTCATTTGCAAATTTTGAAAGTCACCACTATGATTATCATCATTTACGTAATAAAAACAAATATTGTCGGTAAAAACAAACAAACGATTCTAATCTTTTTTGTTTGGCGTTAATATCAAAACTATTACTGTTAGAATAATGGATTTATATTTTTTTAAATAAAAAAAACAGAAAGATATTTAGTTCTATTTTTTTTCTCCTAATTTTTTTTTTTTTTTTTTGGGGGGCGGGGGTCTTTCGCTCCCGAAGTGATTTTAAGTAACTATTTACCCAACCCGTTCGCCACAGGTAGAATGTGACACAAGATTGCATGAATAGACCATCCAGCCAGGATCGTACTCGGAGATTTGGTTTCTGGTCATGATAGCAATTATGTTGGCGCTATATATTGAAGCTATGTTAGTAATCCTTTTCCGTTGCATATTATCATTTAGTATGGCAGCACAGCCTACTTTATTTGATATTTACTATATCTTTTTATACTATATATTTTACTGATATATATATATTTGATTTATAATACAATATTTATATTGAGATTTACTTCTTTCTTTACTATATATTTTTTACTTTACTTTATTTTCGTTTTTAGCTCCATCTGTATATATATAAAGGTGATCTGGGTAGTTATTTTTTATATTAAGTATTTCAGATTGGTATACGAGTGGGTTCGTTTTGAATTTTGGATATCTTGTAAGATCTATAATTATTCTAGTTTGTTTTATAATCCAGGGAGGTGTGGGTGATATGATTGATTTGTGAATTTGCGTTCTCTTGCAGGATCTTTTTTATGCGTAAACTGAAAGGTTTTATGAACTTTTCTTTTTGCTGAAAAAGCTCTGTGTATTTTGGTTGGAAAGTATTACTGTAAGCTGGGTTTAGAGGTGATGATAGTTTTAGATAGTATTGAAGAGCAAGTTTTTCACGTTTGACAGATGGCTTATTTGCTTTCGTGCACAAACTTTCATCAGGAAAGATGCTTTATGCTACAAGGACCAGTCAAAGTTTCAGGGGTGTATGGTTGTAAAGTTTTTAAATACCATCCTTGGCCAGTTGAAAAGGGCTTAAAGAAAGTCCTGTGTTACGGAATCCTTTGGTAAGCCTAGAAGTCCTATCCTGCGTATTGGTAAAGGTCCAGTGATTTAATCCTATGTCCGTCATCAAAGAATATCTGCGTAATTATGACCAGTATGGTCGGTTAAGTATTGTATAAACCTCAGAGTATTGCCAGTGATTGGCCAAGAGTTAGATCACATGATTCCGGCCTAGTCTATAAGTAGGAGCGGGGATCCATCACACACCTTATATGAGAAAATTCTGGAGGCGCATCGTCTAATGGTTAGAGTCGTAGGAAATGGACTCGTCAACGCGAGTTCAATTCCTGGACGAAACTGTTGGCATTTCACATGGTGCTAATATCCTTGGAAATGGTTGGAATCCAATTCTCCCTCCAGATATGGGCGAATAGTAGGGCAGACTGGACTCTTTAACCATGGCTAGGTAACCAGTCTAGGAGAAGGAAAACTCTGAATTCAAACCTGTTAAACTCCGCTTAAGAAATTGACCTTGTGTCGCATCCTGCTCGTGCGGAGGGGTTGGTAAATATATATGTGAGAAAATGCTCAACAATGATATTATGAACATTTACAAAATAAAATAAATAGTGTCGGTAAAATGAACAAAAAAGATTCTAATTTTTCCGGTCTTACTATTAAGAAAAACATTCTTAAGATAAAGGATTTATATAAGAAAACAGAAAGAAAACTGGACCTGCCAACCACTGGTAGGATATGACATAAGGTCGCTAGTATGGGACATCCAGCGAGGATTGAACTCAGTAGTAATGAATCTGCGAGACTAGCTTGCTACCCATTACACTACGATGTTAAAAGACTGCATTAACTATCAAGTAGTAAAAATATTTTGAAATATTTCTGATCGATTTAGAAATATTGTTTTTTAGACGTCTTCTTTCTTCAAAAAACTTATAAAACAGATAAAACAATAGATCTCTCCTGGTGATACAGTCCGCGAATTCAAATACTTACAGCAACTGATCTTGCTTAACTGGTCACCCAATTAAGTATTAAACAGTCTCATCGCTGCTTAATTTCAGTGGTCTGGCGAAAACCGGGACTTTCAACGGGACTTGACTGCAATAATTTTCATATTAGATTTATCATTAACTTCATATGTATAAATAAACTATTAGAATTAATTTTCATTAACTTGCAAACAGATCTATTCGAACGTTAGAAAGGTCCCATTTATGGGTTAAATAGATAAAAAATGAGTATTTAAATATTTGATTTTGAAAAATTGAGTTTCTTTAAAGGATAGAATACCAAACAAGAAGGAATAAAACAGAAATGTCTTAAAATAACCCATGGATTGACATGCCGTAAAATTCAATCAATCAATAACTTATTTTCGATCATCTCGTCCTGAATATGGTGTTGCATGTGGACAGATAAAAAATTAATGATATTTCTCGCGTAGAATACACACTACAATCTATTGAGCTGAAAATCTGGAAAATAGAAGATCTTATAATTAAGATAATAATATCACAGATAATTAAGGTAATTTGGGATAATTATTATACGAATAATAAAAGATTAGTTTTCGTTTGAGACCTTAGCAATGTCATGTTACAATTTGTTCGTCTCTTGTTAAATCGAAGATTTCAGTTTTCTATTTAAATGATTCATATTCGCGTATCTGCTTTACAAAAACTTGTTTGGCAACTTACATCTTTCCGGTTCGCCTAGAAAGGATCAATTATTTATGTTTACTATATTTAGTATAGTTAGTTGAGTACAAAACAAAGGCATAAATATCATGTAGTTTCCATCTCCATCTCCAAACGCTGAAGATAAAAAAAGATATATGTAAAACAAAGATCTCTGTTGAGTGTGTGATAGGAGTTGTTACAAGGAAAAAAAACAATCAAGAAAAAATAGATGTCATGAAGGTTAAGTTATTTCATGCTTTTAAAGATATATCCTGAAAATGAGGACTATGTTAAAAAATAGTCCTTGCTAGATGAAATATTACTCTATTCAATAGTATTATTGTTTATCCTCTTTTTAGTTGTATCTTACAAGGGGGTTAATTATGTGGAAATGAACTTAAGTTGAATGACTTCAGAACTGTAACAAATGTAAATTTAGGGGTTGAAAAGGGGTCGAACAAAATTTAGAATTGGACTTTTAGCTAAAATGTTGATCATCAAATACTAGGGTGAGTCAAAAAGTAATGCTATTTTCTTTATTTCATGTGATTTAAAAAAAATAAAACTAAGCCCTACATTGAGACTCTAACGAGGCTCAGAGCAAGAATCAAAAAGTAATGCCATTTTCTTTATTTCATGTGATTTTTTAATAAAATTAAGGTCTACATTGAGACCCTAACAAGGTTCAGAGCAAGAATCCGACGAGTAAGACCCAACTTGCCAATCGACAATGTTCTCCTTCTGCATGACAATATTCGACCACACACATGCATCAGGACAAGGGAGAACATCGCCTCATTCGGGTGGGCAACTTTACTGCATCCTCCATACTCATCAGATTTAGAGCCTTCAGAGTGTTTGAGAAGTAAACATTATTCCAGTGACGAGGAAGTAAAATCTGTAGTGAAGAAGTGTCACAAAGAACAGTCAACAGAATTTTACGGAGCTGGGATACATGCTCTCATTCGAAGGTGATACATTCCTATTGAGAGAAACGGTGGCTATGTGGAGAAGTAGGGATGTGATTCAATGAGGACGAACTTTCTTTTAATGTATGATACATGTTCCTGTGTTGTTAATTATACCTATCCTAAACAAAATGGCATTATTTTTTACTCGCCCTCGTACATTCAAAATTGCCAATACTTTACTTTTAGAGAGTTTTTTTCTTTTGTATTTCTTTCTATATTGTATTTTCTTAAGATTAAATCCTGTAAAGATATTATAGGTGGTAAAACATTGTGGGGACTCGGTTCCCTCCCCAACTGCAATGACCTGTGAATTGTTTTGGTTTTTAAATTAGAAATATCGTGAAATTTTCATAAGGACTACTATCAAAAATAATCTCTGAATGTCCTCTCTTGGTGACCGTCTTTTGACTATATCTTTCCTCAAATTCTTATTTAACCCTGTCGGTGGTACTTAGAATATGCTGACTGTATCCCCTGCAGATGAGTAAGACCCCACCATGAAGGGCTGACACTAGACTGCATCTGGTGGTAGGGTTCTATCGATGGGTCAAATAGATAAGTTTTAAAATATGTTTTAAAAATTCGACAGGAGCGTGGGCAAAAAGAAAAAAGGAAAATAATAATCTTAAAAAATAAGTACACAAAAACGTAAATATTAACGTACAACGAACGCAATTCCCTAACTTCTTGACATGAATTAACATATAAACTATGCTATATAGATCAGTGCAATATCTAAAAGGTTAAAAAGAGCAGAACAATGTAGCCATGACATGGATTCACAACAGAAATGCCTATGATATGGTCTCGAAAACTTGGATAATTAAATGTTTAAAAATATCCGAAAAAATCATAAATTTTATAACGAATGTCATGGAAAATATATAGGGACGATCGAAGAGAGAGAGAGAGAAAGAGAGAGTCATGGATAACGGTGCTGTCAATATGATCATGATCATGATGATGACGATGTGTCTACAAAAGAGGGAAGAGATTTCTACACCATTTAGGTTTGCGTAGATGCAACAATTCAGGGACTCGAGGAATACACAAAATAAAACAATTATCGAAAAACAATTCAATACCAATTTAATAGAGTCACGTGAAAGAGGATGTAAATGTAATGTGTGAGCCAGTATTTATCACCTGAGCAAGATTGTTTCCCTCTTCTCATAACCTTTACATTCAGAGTTTTCACTTCATGTCTGTTGTTTGTGGTTTATGAAAGAATATTAGTTACATGCAATCTCAACTTATGTACACAAAAAAACAACAAGAAGCCACATTACTCATGTTCACTCTCAGGCCTTTAAAGAGATGTTTGAATAATGACAAAGATAGTCCCATTGTGCATTCTCTTTTGCTAACCCAGCCACGTAAGAAAAAGGGTGGATTTTCACATGGTTTTGAAAACATGCATTTTTCAAAGTCATAAGACTATGACGTGGTAGAGTAGAAGACTGTCAACAAAGAGGAAATAGAAGGGATATCTCAGTTGGTGTACAGTGATTTTGTAGCAGTAGTATACATCCTATTCCGGTTCCTTTTTATTGGTTGGTTGGTTGGCTTTTATAATATGTCAACCCATGTTGGGTTATTTTATGCCGAAGACGCTCTGTTTTATTCATTATTAATGGGTATTCAATTTTTAAAACTCAGTTTTTACTATTTCGCCGGGTTAGCTCAGTCGGTTCAGCGTTCGACTAGAAACCACAAGGTCCCTAGTTCGATACCCGCCCTCGCAGGGATCTGTGCGGTAAAGTGAGGAGGTGATGGTAGGTGTGGCGCTCCACCTCAGACGCTAAAATAATCTCCCTGTGCTAGTGAAAAGGGGATAGACTCCCTCGCTGCATAGCTTATACCGACATTATGCCGCCCCGACGACTTTACTTTGCTTTTATTTTTTACTTTATTATTTTACCCATAGATTGGATCCTAACAGACACTACCATTCCGGGTCAGAGGGGACCTGGGAGTAATGGTGATGAAGGAGTACTCCACTCTCTCCAGAACTTCAAAATTGGAACTTCACCTCTAGATGCAGCTTACCGTCATACCTAGGACACTCCAGCTCCTGTGATTTCAAAAGTTAAAAATATTTTCTATGTTCGACAGTATACACTCTTCTATTCTTGTGGGCACATATTTAGGTGCAATAGTGCATATGCATATAGTTGTATGTCATAATTAATATGAATGAGTACAGGTGTAGCATATATATATATATATATATATATATATATATATATATATATATATTATATAAGTAGATTTGATAAAGAAGATGACTTGCCGGGGAATCGAATATAGAGTTAATCGCAACATCGACGGTCGATGCAAATATGAACCGAATAAGTTAGTGTTATAAAGAATATGAAGTGGTCAATACATTAGTAGAGCATATTAAATATAAAGGTATATATAGATAACCTACTTAAGTTTCATCAAAAATGATCATCAGGGTTAATTGTAATGAATTAATCAATAAATTGATTAATTAAAAACAATTGCGGAAGTGATTAATTCAATACCAATTTCTTGACTATTTCATTACAATTAACCCTGATGATCTTTTTTTGGTGAAACTTAAATAGGTTATCTATATATACCTTTATACTATATATATATATATATATATATATATATATATATATATATGGGGGGGGGTGATTAGAGGTTAGCTTATCTCTATGGATGTTTGAGCAAAGTTATAATTCTTTAACATAACCATTCAATTGAAGTATTTAAACAATTTAAAACAAATGTAAATTTTTAAACAAACATTGATTCCAACTACATTTTTTGCCACCTGATTGTCATTTGTTTTCACACATTTATAAGGTTTCAAATAACTAATAATAATAATAATAATAATAATAATAATAATAATAATAATAATCCTTGCTAAACAATTGCGCTTCATGTAACTATTAATACAAACAATTTACAATTATATCGCATCAAGTATTTCTATCGAATACTTGTGAAACAGGTATATTTGACCTATACATCAGACCTCAATAGGTACTACCAATTCAGGTCAGAGAGGAATAGCAATGAAGGTGTACTCACACCTCCTAGATCTCCAGAACTGAAGCCTCATCATCAGATACAGTTTGTGATATACCCAAGCCACCCCCTTTCTTGGGTGGGGTATTAGTGCACTAAAGTTAGGGTTTTATAAACCCTGGCGACAGGGTGTTGATTCTTGTCAATACCTGACACCAAAAAGTAATCATGATTTTTTTCTTTTGTTTTTTAGACGAAAACAATCTGGTTTTGTAAGCGCCTGTGGTGCAATGGTTATTATATTTGTCATTGGTTATTATCATTTAAAATCATTATATAATTTATTATATGAACTAGCAAATATATGCACCCTCCGGGTGCAAGTATTTGAATTTTAATGTAATGAAATATGTTAAATTTGAAATACTTTTGAAACTAAATAAAAATCCAAATAAAATGATTTGAAACAGAGGGGGTATAATCGAAGAATAGAACAACTTTGAAACTAAGTCTTCCATCATTTTCCATCACTCCCTCCTTTTATTGCTGAATTTTCCTAATTTAACTATTTAGTTAAATTAGGAAGTAAAGAATAAAATTACTGTTATTTCTTTATATTAAAGGATTTCTTTTAAGATTTATCCCCGAGTCTTTTGCTCATATTCATTAAGAAAAAAACAAACAATTAGAAATCAATACTACCAAGCGCATATTTAATAAAATTAAACTTTTAATATCAATATGCAAATTAGCTTTCCTGTTCACACTGTAACCCGCTATTTTGTTGCATATATAAATACAATTGCATGTTATTCGAATGTAGATAAAGTCAAAAGTATTAATAAGGTATAACAATTTTATCAATAACTGAGGTTTAAATAAAAATAAATTCATGGTGAATGTGACGTCAATAACTAAGGGAATTGTGACTTGAGTAGTGATTTAGTTTCGGCTTCAGACAGACAAACACACAATCTCCATTATAATAAGATTATATATGAATATTATGGATTATTAATGAAAATAAATATTAATATTGTAAATATTAATATTATATAATATTATAATATAATATTATTATATGATAAATATTAATATTAGGGATTATAAGGGGCCGGGTTACCTCAGTTAGTAGAGCGTTCGGCTAGAAACCACAAGGTTCCTAGTTTGATACCGGCCCTCACCAACTCAGCGTATGAGTAGCTACAGGGATCAGTGCGGTAAAGTAAGGAGCTGATGGTAGGTGTGGCGCTCCACCCCAGACGCTAAAAAACAATCTCCTTGGTCTAGCGCTAGTGAAAAGGGGATAGACTCCCTCGCTGATAGGCTGATACCGACTTTAGGCAACGACGACGATATAAATTATTATTATATAATCTTTTATTATATTGGTTATTATATTAGTTTTTCTAGACGAAAACAATCTGGTTTTGTAAGCGCTTGTGGTGCAATGGTTATTATATTAGATATCGTGCTGCTTTTTTTTTATCATTTTTACAATAAATTAGAATAAATAGTAATTATGCAGTAGCCTCAGTGAGTCTGAAATAGGTAAAAACCTCTGAAGTATATTATTTAGTTCATATTATTGTGGATTCGCGTCGTAAGAAATGAAAACGGCAAGATGAGTTCAATTCATGGACGAGGCTGTTCGCATTTCACATAGCGCTATATTTTCCCTTCAGCTATATGGCAGCACTTCAACGTTGGTTAGACAACTAATCTAGGAGAAAGAAAACTCGGAATTCAAACCTGTTAAAATCCACTTAAGAAATTGACCTTGTGTCACGTTCTGCTCGTGCTGGTAGTTATATATGTATGTATTTTATGATATTGTAAGCAATAGAAACATTACAAAAGTTTTTTTTATTTGTGTTTCCAATTAGTAAAAAAACAAACTATTACAATTAACAAAGGGTAATAAAATAAGTAAAATACTTTGTTCCTAAATTCGTCAAAATACAATTAAAGTGTCCCTGTCTATTCCAATTTAATTAATAAACAATGTGTCGTTTTGATTCAATTTATATCCTTTTAAGTACAGTTATAAAATTCATATTAAAACACGAGCTTGGAGGCGCTTGTCTTGTAATGGTTACCGTCGTAGGAAATGAGCACGACGACCTTAGTTCAAATACTGGATGAGGCTGTTTGCATTTCACATAGCGCTAATACCCGTGGAAAAGATGTGAATCAAACTATTCTCCCTCCAGCTATAGGTAAATAGTAAGACAACTGGGCCCTTTAACCTTGCTATGACAAACGGTAAGGACCCCCGAAAAACGTCACGTGATCAGTTTAGGCTATTTTGAAGCAACAATCCAAAATTTATTTAACTTTTTTATGAATACCACCCTCAATAAATAAGAACAATTATTAACATAAAAAGTTGTTACAAAGAAAAACAGTTAAAGATCAAATTATCCAATTGGGAAAAAATAGTCACCGTTATTTTGAAAAATAAGTAAAAAATACTGTTTTTATCAAGTGGGTTGTTGTTCTTATTTTTTTATTTTTTACAGCATACATCGCTAATTTACATATTAGCTCTCTTTGACGATTATACTTTTCAACATATGGGGGACTATAATCGACATAACAATTGTTTTTTTTTGTGTGTGTACATTATGCAATAACTGATTATTATTAAAGAATTTAGTATTCTTTTCTTTTCTTTTCTTTTTTAAACTGTCGTAAGACTGAAATAGAAGATGCATTTTTTCACAAATCAAATGCGAGACGCATTTAGTTTGTGAAAAAAAAATCAAGAAAGATAATCAATGTTCAATGATAAAATGGCCTTCCGTACATTCAAGGAAGCACATATTGTTATTCTGCAATAAAAATTCCAAATTCTCTTAAAAATACTAATATATATCTCGGTTGAGTTAAATTTTGCGTTAATCAGAATTCTATAATTCAGTGTTATATTATATTAAAAGATTAGAGAAAAATTGGCTATGGATATTTAAAAAAAAAAAGATTTTTAAACATTAAAAAATATAAATTATTTAATCACAAAAGGGAATTAAAATATCTTAAAAATTAATTACTTTGAAAAACATTTTTTCTAGACAATTCAATTGAATATAGTATATATTATGGGCCAGTTTAGTTCAGTCAGTAGCGCGTTCGGCTAGAAATCACAAGGTTCCTAGTTCGATACCGGTCCTCGCCAATTCAGCGTTATGAGTAGAACAGGGATATGTGCGGTAAAGTAAGGAGCTGATGGAATGTGTGGCGCTCCACCTCAGACGCAAAAACAATCTCCTTGGTCTAGCGCTAGTGAAAAGGGGATAGACTCCCTCGCTGATTGGCTGATACCGACATTAGGCCGCCCCGACCACTTTACTTTTTTTTACTTTTATAGTGTATATTAATTTAAAAAGCAAGAAAAAGTTTTCAAAGAATAATATTATTAAATTTTCAGCAGTTTTTATTACAGAATTCATCGATTTTTTACTAAAAATCAGTCATAGAAATTCATAAAATCTGCTGATTTAATTATTCCGAATCTTATCGTTATAGTAAAAATTAAAAATCGTTTGAACTAACTTCATTTTTTCTGATTTCATAAAAGCAAATAGGGTGGAGAGTACTCGTAAAAATATTACACCTAATATAATTTAGGAAAAACCTATTTTAAACACAAATTCATCTAAATGTGAATAAGTATCGAAATGTTTGTACAAATTTGACTCTTAATTGATTTTCCAGAGACTTTTAAAATAAACCTGTAGGTGTAACTTGTATTTAACTACATTAAAATTCAATTGATTTAATGGTGCGAAAATGTTAACATTGTTTTCGTTCATAATTTTCATTATTTTCGTAAGCTGTAAAAAAAATTAAAAATCAACAGGAGTTTTTAAAATGTTTTTTCTCTTGAATGGTCCAAAAACTTTGATGATAATATTAGCCTTTATTCACATTTCATTGTGTTAAATATAGGGGGATTTTACACGTATAATTGAAGGTCTCGAGCAAACAGCTGAGGCTTGGAAAAAACTATTCTCCCTCTAACAATAGATAAATAGTAAGGGAGACTTAGCACTTTAAAAATAGGAATGGCAAGCGGACTAGGGAAAAAAACTCTGTATTCAAACCAGTTAAACTTCGCCGAAATATATTCATTATTTCATGATATATTCATCATTTCATGATATCGTAAGCAATATTAAAGAAACATTTAAAAGAGAGATTTGTCTTATTTGTGTTTGCAATTACAAAAGGTATTATTTCCATACAATTAAAAAAAATTATTAAAATCTGTAAAACACGTTATTTCTAAATTATTCAGTTATTAACATCATATATAAACACGAGCTTTGAGGCGCTTGTGTAATGGTTATCGTCGTAGGAAATGGACACGGCAAGCTGAGTTCAAATACTGGATTAAGTTGCCTGCATTTCGCATCGCGTTAGTACTATTGGGAAAGGTATGAATCCAACTATTCTCCTTTTTACAATGGATAAGTAATGGCAGACTGGACTCTTTAACCTTGGGATGGCAACCAGTCTAGGAAGAGGAAAACTGCATTAAAACCAGTTAAACTTCGCTTAGAAATTGTCTTGTGCCATACCCTGCTTGTGATGGTTGATTGGTTGGTTGGATTTTACGAAATGCCAACCCTAATTGGGTTATTTTATGCCTAAGAGGTGTTGTTTTATTCATTCTTGGGGGTATTAAAATTTTCTTAACTCAATTTTTTAAACACATTTTAAAACTCATTTCGTCTATTCAACCCATAGATGTGACCCTAACATGTACTACCACTCCGGATCAGAGAGTACCTCTGAGTAATGGCGACTCTCATACTCCACAGAGCTTCAAAATTGGAACTTCTCCATCAGGGAACCAGTCTAGGAGAAGGAAAACTCGGAATTCAAACCTGTTAAACTCCGGTTAAGAAATTGACCTTGTGTCACGTTCTGCTCGTGCTGGTAGTTATATATGTATGTATTTTATGATATTGTAAGCAATAGAAACATTACAAAAGTTTTTTTTTATTTGTGTTTCCAATTAGTAAAAAACAAACTATTACAATTAACAAAGGGTAATAAAATAAGTAAAATACTTTGTTCCTAAATTCGTCAGAATACAATTAAAGTGTCCCTGTTCATTCCAGTTTCATTAATAAACATTAAGATGTGTCGTTTTGATTCAATTTATATCCTTTTAAGTACAGTTATAAAATTCATATTAAAACACGAGCTTGGAGGCGTTTGTCTTGTAATGGTTACCGTCGTAGGAAATGAGCAGGGCGACCTTAGTTCAAATACTGGATGAGGCTGTTTGCATTTCACAAAGTGTTAATACCATTTGAAAAGTTATGAATCCTTGTATCACATCCTCGTTGTGTTGGTTGGTTGGATTATATGGCATGTCAACCCTTATTTGGTTATCTTATGCCGAAGATATATTTTATTCCTTCTTGATGTTTATTCAAAATTATCTCTACTCAATTCTTTAAACGCAGTTTTTAATATCATTTTTTTTATTTAGCCCATAGAATGGACCCTAACAGTGCTACCACTTCGGGACAGAGTGGATCTGGGAGTAATGACGATGAAGGGGTACTCCATGCTCTCCAGAGATTCGAAATTGGAACTTTACCATTAGATGCAGTTTAACGTCATACATTCATCTTCTTGGAGGGAATACGCAAGCTTGTGGACCGCTGGACCAAGTGCATTGAAAAAGGAGACACTATGACCCGCAGCCATCACCTTCTGACACATATATGATAAAAAGGTTTTGGGGATTTGCCATTAAGGCAATACGGTTGGGATAATCATATAGGGGCTAGGGCTTGAAATGGCCCACCGATTGATCGAAAGAGGCCTCTCCGGCTACCTAAGTAAGGACCAAAGTGGAGTTGTATGTTATGGACTGCTCAGCCACCAGTGATTCCGTCCTTAAGCATCACAGGCAACAGGTCGTCCTAATGGTGGGATTTAACCCTTTTGCAGAGGCGTAGTTGGAGTATACTTCCCCAGCGGACAGGGCGATGCTAGTGTTGGAGTTGCATAAATACATTTATTGTAAATAAGACCCTCTATATATAATACCCTGATAAATCAATATTTTACGAAGCTGAAAAATTGCCTGTGCTGAGGAATTGTTTTTCGATTTTTTTCTATCTTTATATATACCTTGTGCTGCACCCTGCTCGTGCGGATGAGTAGGGTAAAAATAAGTTCTGGCTTCAAATGTGTCAATATTTCTCAAAGCCTGTTAATAATTTTAGCTAGTGGTTGGAGAATAGTATTAAGTCTTGTTACTGGGGAAATACGACACGACTTCTCCTTTTAAAGTATCCTCTAGGGAATTAATGATGGTTTTATTCATCGAATTCTCAATTAAATTACAACAGTAATCCTTGCTAAGTACTGTTATTCTACTTCATCTTTTTGACACGGGTAGAATGTGACACAAGGTTACAAGTATGGGTCATTCGTTTATCTATTTATATTCACTTCATTAGTATCTGAGCAGATTATTCTGGGTTTTAGTGGGTCAGGTAATCTTCCTTTGAAGCGTTTAGGGTTTGAATATTTAAAGTGGGTATAGTTGTGTATGTCGTTTGGTTTTCTGTGTCATTCTTATCAATATATATTAAGGTACCAAAAAATGCTACTGAACGTGTTGATTTTTCATGGTCAAATTTAATAGTCACGTATCGAATTCAGATTAATGAAGAATTTGTTTTTCTTCTCAGTCTTCGTATATAAATAATGTAATAGACATTCATTGTTAATTTAAAACTATGTTTTTACATATTGTAAATAAATTATTTGATTGTATTATTTTTTTTATAGAATAAGTGTTTAATTGGAGTCGTACCTAATTCTGAAAATTAATTAATTAATAATGAATTAGGCGGGAATACCTATTAAATGTATGGCTAAACAAATCGAGAAAAATCAATCTCTGTATGTACATTTCAGCCTATTAGGCCTCATCAGCAGAGCTATAGATCGGAAGACCGCCCTGTGCGTGATTTGAAACCGGACTGCCAAGCTGACAGGCCGATCCCATAACCCCAACACTAAACGAACTTCTTAGATTTTATGATTTGTTTAGAGTAGGTTAACATTCCTCTTCTAGTGACTTTTATTACACGACGATATGGTAAGTTGTAAACAAGGTTTGTTTAGAATGGCTTTTTGCCGATAATTTTTTGGAGAATAAGTGTTTAATTGGAGTCGTACATAAAATCTAAGAAGTTCGTTTAGTGTTGGGGTTATGGGATCGGCCTGTCAGCTTGGCAGTCCGGTTTCAAATCACGCACAGGGCGGTCTTCCGATCTATAGCTCTGCTGATGAGGCCTAATAGGCTGAAATGTACATACAGAGATTGATTTTTCTCGATTTGTTTAGCCATACATTTAATAGGTATTCCCGCCTAATTCATTATTAATTAATTAATTTTCAGAATTAGGTACGACTCCAATTAAACACTTATTCTCCAAAAAATTATCGGCAAAAAGCCATTCTAAACAAACCTTGTTTACAACTTACCATATCGTCGTGTAATAAAAGTCACTAGAAGAGGAATGTTAACCTACTCTAAACAAATCATAAAATCTAAGAAGTTCGTTTAGTGTTGGGGTTATGGGATCGGCCTGTCAGCTTGGCAGTCCGGTTTCAAATCACGCACAGGGCGGTCTTCCGATCTATAGCTCTGCTGATGAGGCCTAATAGGCTGAAATGTACATACAGAGATTGATTTTTCTCGATTTGTTTAGCCATACATTTAATAGGTATTCCCGCCTAATTCATTATTAATTAATTAATTTTCAGAATTAGGTACGACTCCAATTAAACACTTATTCTCCAAAAAATTATCGGCAAAAAGCCATTCTAAACAAACCTTGTTTACAACTTACCATATCGTCGTGTAATAAAAGTCACTAGAAGAGGAATGTTAACCTACTCTAAACAAATCATAAAATCTAAGAAGTCGTTTAGTGTTGGGGTTATGGGATCGGCCTGTCAGCTTGGCAGTCCGGTTTCAAATCACGCACAGGGCGGTCTTCCGATCTATAGCTCTGCTGATGAGGCCTAATAGGCTGAAATGTACATACAGAGATTGATTTTTCTCGATTTGTTTAGCCATACATTTAATAGGTATTCCCGCCTAATTCATTATTAATTAATTAATTTTCAGAATTAGGTACGACTCCAATTAAACACTTATTCTCCAAAAAATTATCGGCAAAAAGCCATTCTAAACAAACCTTGTTTACAATTTTTTTTATATGTTTAAATCTTAATTTATAATAATCGTTATAATAATTTTGTTATCAATTCATAACTGTTTTATATATTTTTATTAAATTTGTATATATTTTTATCAAATTTTTTTATAAATAGATTTAATTTTGTGAGGAAAAGTTAAAGGAAAAAAGTGAATAACGAACACAGAGAATTACATTCTATTAATATTTCGCCTCTGTTGGAGGTGACATACTAATTGAATGTAATTGTCTGTGTTTGTTATTCACTTATTTCCATGACTGTTAGAGACGAAATATTAATTGAGTGTAATTGTCTTTGTACGCTATTCAATTTTTACCATAACTTTTCTCTCGCATTTTGGCGGATTTATCCCTAATGTGCTATTTTCTGTTGCTGTTTTCCTCACCTTTTTGTTATACACACAACGTTTCGGTCGATGTGCCCTCCGGCCTGCTTTAAGTGTTTCATATCGAAATTGAGAATCTTCTCGAGCTCGGGGACCTTCTTGTCGAACACGGAAGCATTCATGTTGTAAATCGGAAGCTTTCGTATTGTAAACAGGAGCCTTCTCAGAACTTTGAATTGAACCCTTTATTCAATCCACCGGGGTAGACTGTTCTCGTTCCTTTAACCATGATCCGTTACAAGTGTTAAGCTATGTTAATTATTATATCTTATAATCGATCGTGGTCAGGATTGAACCTGCAACCTACAAATGATTGTCATAAGGCGCATAGGATATAGGGGTTGTTAGTACAGTTGTAAGTTATATTCATCTCGTTTCCTCTGGTCGGAATTTGTGTCAGGGGCTGAAATTCATCAAAGGCTCTTTGCACAGTATGAGCACAGTGCACTATCGCGTAGAAATGTGTATCAGTGGATAGAGTAGTTAAGAAGGGACCGGAGAAGCGTGACTACAGATGAAGATGTGAGAAGAATTGGCGCATAAATGGTTGCACGACCAACCAAAAACCTTCTTGGAGGGAATACGCAAGCTTGTGGACTGCTGGACCAAGTGAATTAAAAAAGGAGACAATATAGAAAAATGACAAACTTCTTTAATCCCTGCCTTTGTGTAAATTCATTGAAAAAAACAAGAGTGCGGTTAAATTTTGACTCTCCCTCGTTTATTGTAGAATTATATTCGCTTAATTTGATTATTTTTCCTATGTGGAGAATTCTTAAATTCACAAGTCTGAATTGGGTCTCTCATTACCAAAATATTGCAAAAAGTTTTACTCACTCGAGTATTGATTATACTTTTTAAATATTACCAATCACCAATATTAGGACCATATGACCTTTAGGCACCCCTTTTGCTTTGCTGATTCATAAATACATTTTTTTCATTTATACCGTCAACATCCGGTTGTTTGTTAGGAGTTAGGGTTAGGGTTCGGGGTAGGGGTAGGTGTTACTTTTATAATTTTAAAAAAAACTCTAAAAATCGTCTGTTAACAATCAACCGGACGTTGACGGTGTAAATGAAAAAATGTATTTATGAATCAGCAAAGCAAAAGGGGTGTCTAACGGTCATATGGTCCGAATATTATTATACCAGTCTTCAATAGTCAAAAGTCACCCCTATTTAAAGAAAAGCACAACACTTAACAAGAATTCAAATAACAGGTACCTTAACAAGTCAACTTTACACTTTTCTGAAAATAAAAGTTCTTTCTTTTTCTATTAGATGATGTAATACAGAAAAATATGTTTTCTTTTTAAGTAGATCTGTATTATTCAAAGTTGAAAAAAAATAAAAAACATAAAATTAAATTAAAACTTATCATAAAAATTAGTCATTAACTTTTATAAGTCAACTATATCAACAAGTTCTAGTTTGTGACATTCCTTAAACTAGGAGGCTGACATTTATATGATCATCTAAAAACTCACTTGAAATTTCCACTACTTCTTCTACACTCTAATTCCCTTAGTTCACTTGTTACCTATGAACTTCTAAACTGAATGGGCCAATCTTGATAAAACTTGTCATGTGAATTTCTTTCACATTAAGGATTATTCTCAATGATATTTGTTGGTCAGTGGGGAAAGTTATTTATCAAAACAAAGAAAAGTCCTTTTTGTTTAACAAAATGTGTTTTAGTATATCATTTTTATTTTAGCATGTGAACTTCCTTCACCTCAAGGTGTGTTTTAAATACTCAAACTGAATTTTAATTGTGATTATTTTAGATTGATTTTAATGGCATGCCAATCATTCTGGAGTTATGTTATGCCTAGTGAATTGCATACATTGTTTATATTTACATTTTGTGTAGTTTCAAGAGTTGTTTTTGCACAGTAATATATCAAGTATTCCTATCAAATACAAATAATTTCCAAACAAGTCTTTTTGACCCATTGATGGAATCATAACAAGTTCTATCAGTTCAGGTCAGAGTGGGTCTGAGAATAATAGCAATGAAGGGGTACTCCACACTTCCTAGAATTGGAGCCTCACCATCAGATGTAGTTTAGTGTCATACCCAGAACACCTTTTTAAGGCATCTTATTCCTCTGCAGGAGATACAGTCAGTATATATTAAACCCCACCGACAGGACTCTGATAACATTAGTTCACTTTTTAAGAGCAATTTAGAATATAGTATAGCCAAGAGAATTTTTTTTTTAACATGCATACTTAGAAAGAAAATTTTCTAAAGCTCTGTTTAACAAAATTTGCTTTCAGATATGTTTATCCCAGACAACACCTAGTATATTCTGCTTATGCTTTAGAAAAATGTTAATTATCATTTAAATGAACTGAAAGATTAAAATGAAAAAAATTGCCTCTAAGCTTTCTAATATAATGGATAATGTGATGCCCTGGTGTTACATAATTGATAGTCAGCCTATAAATCATGTACAGTAAGTGTAGCGTATATTTAAAATAACGGTTAGTGGATAGACAGGTTTTAGCCCTGTGTTGACCTACTCTTCCGGTTTGATAGTGCGAACGTGGGAAGTTAGCAAAAGAAGACCAGCGCTGTAGTGAGAAACCGTAATGGTTGGTTCCGTTCAATTAGCCAAATTCTCGCACGCGTGTTGTTGATCTAGGATTAATAAAAATAGAATATGAGCTGAAAACAAAGCAAAGTCTTTTGTCGTTACTAAACACAACCAAACAACACAAGAACAGAAGATCCAGCCCAGATTAAGAAACATCTACCAGATCCAAAGATTGACACATCCAGTCCAAAATAAGATGAAAGACAGCAAGATAGAAGAAACAGAAGCTAAGTATCCAAGCAAAGAAGGTAAGTATAACTGTGTGTATCCACGAGTATACAGGTATACTATATATGAATAAAGTAGAAAATAAGATAACGGTCATAATAGAGCTACACAGAACTATCGAAGAAATACGATCATTTTAGAATTGCTCTACAACACTGGGTAGGACAATAAACTGCATCCGATAGTAAGGCCCCAGTTCAAGAGATCTGGGAAGATGTGGAAACAATGATACTCACCATCACAGTGGGGTTCTAACTACCGTCGAGTTAGCAGACGAGAACAACAGGCAAGCTGTAACTTAATACAGTCCTTACATGCTCCTGGCATAATGCAAAGTGGTGGCTGAAGAGTGGGTACTTATCCCTGTTCTTACTAATCCTGTCTGCAGCGCCATGTTGGATTTTGTGTCTTGCATTCATCTTGTAACAGAGTTGAATACTTGACACAAAATCCAACAATTGCCATTACCCAAGGTCCATTCTGACCCAGAATTCTAATACATGTTAGGGTCCCATTTACGGATCTGTTTAAAAAATTATTAGTATTAAGTAGAACCGTAAGCAAAAATGAAATGAAATAAAGTGAAATAAATAAAACTCAAGTCCACAAAAATGTAAATACAAAAATGTACAATAAACGCAATTCCCAAAAACACTAGACATAAAATAACCCTAGATGCGTTGGCATGCCGTTAAAATATATCAATCAATCTTTCAAAAGAGTAATTAACCTTCTCTCAAAGATTTTTGTAAAGTTGAAGAATAAAATAAAAACTGTATGTATTTACCCAGCCCTCCCGCTACGAGTAGGATGTGACACAAGTTCATTTTTTTTAAACGGGGTACAGCTGGTTTGAATTAAAAGTGGAGTACCATATGTAAATGGTACTGCTATAAAAGCGGTACTGCCTCAGTAAAGGCAAGCCGGTTACTAGTCTCGATAAGAAAATGCCTGTTCCATGGATTGTTTTTCTTAATAACACACAGTATACCTTCTCCTATACTTGACGCCTGACTACTTCCCAAGACTAAGAGCCCAATCAACCTAAAGGCTTTATATAAAATAAATGCAGCAGATGAACTGTACAAGATGAGTAAAATATTTAACATTACAAGACACAACTTTTAAACCCCAACTTGATAGCCTTATCTCTTTGCCCTCTTCCACGGCTGTACCAAATTTTCTGGGTATTTCCGCCCGTGTGGTGGGGTATTTCAAAGTTCATTATCTATTCACCTCAAAACTCATTCAAAATATAGCAGGGATGTTCACGTAGTTATTTTTCAGCGCAAACAAGTGACGCGCGTGAGAGCCGCTCTCAGCAGCTTACGGTAGGATTGCACTGGTGGAAGAGTCGTTCTGAGTGACTTAGAATAGGCAAATTCTTTTGCATGGTCTAAAGAGTTAAGATAATATTAATCTTTTGTAAGTCTCTCTAGCAAACGAAATGTAATTCCTTTCGCCGTCAGCACAGTGTCTACCAACTGAGTACGTTACTCTCACTCCCTGACACCCCCCCCCAAATAGCAGTCGTCAGATTTCACTTGCCGTCCAAACACTTGCTTTCTTCCTCGCTCACTGTATCAGCGACTGTCCGTTTCATTTATGCTCGTTCGGCTACCCTTATGCACATTCCGACATACCTCATCCGGGTTTCAGCCAACAGCATTTCAGCTACTGGGGACAGTTGGGAGAGCATTTCAGCTACGAGGAGGTAGCGAGTTCAAATCCCCGTGGCTACTCGCCACACTCCTCCCCTTCGCACAGGCCAAACATATCCTGACGCGCTTTGTTTGTGGGGGCTGGGAATCCGCTTGTTCACAGGTCTGCCCTGCAATTTCGCCACACAAATAGTTAGGTTATGTAACATCATCGATCTGTCATTTTATGAACGGGAATCTAATACAAACATATAGCAACGGAGACATCACGTACACTGGTTGGAAAAGGGAGAAAAAAGAAACACAACGTCTTTGTTTGTGGTTGATGGAACGTGACGAACGCTATGGGCCTATATATCCTGAAATAATATAAAGTAAAATAGGATTTTGAATTTAAAAAAAGATAAAAAGGGAATAGTGAATAAAAAAAACAACTTTTCTGTCTGAACAAAGAAAATAAACCTAAAACACAGATGTCTTTGTGCAGTTGTTTCGAATACAAGTTCCTATATTTCTCGGCGTCGCGTCGAGTTTTAATGGTTAGCAAGCGGGTTTCGCAGATCCATTACTGCGGAATAGCGAGTTCGATGCTCCATACTTCTAACCTTGGGGAACAGGTTGAATAAATACCTACTAGTTCATGAATTGTGTTTGATATCTAATATGCGTCCCACGGATGTGAATTTATGCAAGACACGTATTTCGGATTGTTTGAAATACTCTAGACGTTAATAGCTAGACATATGTTTCGGATTGTCTAAGATTTTCTGCAAACTATTAGCTTGAAGATGGTTTTGAAACACATGTCATGCACCCCAAAATAAATAGGAAAAAATCCAATCCACAAAATCTCTCTCTCTCTCTCTCTCTCTCTCTCTCTCTCTCTCTCTCTCTCTCTCTCTCTCTCTCTCTCTCTCTCAATGTATATATATATATTAATTCCCGCAAAGTGGTTCAATTTTTTCCCTCTTTATTTCGGTGTGTGTGACACGTGTTTCAAAATCCTCTTAAAACTAATAGCTTGAAGTGGATTTTGAAACATATGTCACACACACCGAATAAATGGCAAAAGATACACTGTGGACCTTTTTTATTGAAAAATATTTACTTTTCTCTCGTCAGGCCTTCAACAATATATATATATATATATATATATATATATATATATATATAAACAGTGAGAGAGAGAGTGAGAGAGAGAGGGGGAGCGAGAGAGATAAATTGATAGATAGATAGATTTTTGGAGAAAAGACTCAATGAGACTAAAAGAATTAAAATCAATTCAAAGTGAAAAAGAAATCCAATGAATCGAGTTGGTAAAAATACAAACTTGTAGAGCCAGTTTAGGGAACTAAATAAGTGTTAGATATTAGCTACAGAGAAGGATCTTCAGGTTAATTCCGACAGTATATATATATATATATATATATATATATATATATATATATATATATATGATCCTATTAGTAAAGACTTGCGATAAGGAAAAACCCGGCAAATAATTTGTTACTACCAAACTTCACCTGGAAAAAAATGAAAAAATGAAAAGACCAAGAGAGTTACACCAACCGAAAATACTCGATTAACTCTATAACACTTGGCAAAAAGAATATCAGTGTGGCTAGACATTTTGTAAGCTACCAACAACCGGAATTGAAATCCGGATATATATATATATATATATATATATATATATATATATTCATACAAAACCGCCAGGAAACTAAAACTAATTAGTAAAAAGTGCTCAATAGCTAAGTAGAGCAAATAATAAAGATAAACCTAATGAGCCAGATAAACCTATTAAAAGTTTTGCTTAGTGCTCTTCAGGGCTAAGATCCGACTAAGTCGGATCTTAGCCTTGAAGAGCACTAAGCGAATAACTAAGTAGAACAAATAGTAAAGTTAATCCTAATGAGTCAGATATACCTAATAAGAGTTCCGCTTAGTAGCTCATCAGGGCAAGTATCTGATTCTGTGTGTGTGTGTGTGTGTGTGTGTGTGTGTGTGTTTATTAATTATTTGTTAATATGCTGTTTATACGCTCCGATGTAGATATAAATGACAACGATTTTCTTGTATGTATGGACGTATATATAAATCGATATCTCTACGTGTTTAAACGTGCACAAAGAGTTTTATGTATATGTTGTGTGAGGTACTACATCTGTAAGATTGTGAAAAAGAGATATGATTGAACTGAGAGTTGTAGGGAGATATCTGTTAACAGATAGATAGATACAATTAAGCCGTGATACAAATGGAATGAGTTAGATATGATTATAGATACTGCCGGTTAGCTCAGTCGGTAGAGCGTTCGGCTAGAAACCATGAGGTTCCTAGTTCGATACCGGCCCTCGCCAACTCAGCGTATGAGTAGCACAGGATCGGTGCGGTAAAGTAAGGAGCTGATGGTAGGTGTGACGCTCCACCTCAGACGCAAAAAAACAATCTCCTTGGTCTAGCGCTAGTGAAAAGGGGATATACTCCTTCTCTGTATGGCTCATACCGACATTAGGCCGCCCCGACGACTTTATAGATACTTTCATAGATGGATAAATAGATAGAAAGACAGATAGATAGATACGATTGGACTGTCATAGATGAAGATATAGATAGATAGATTACACTGCAATTAGAGATAGATAGATAGATAGATAGATAGATAGATAGATATTTTACACTGAACTAGATAGATACGAATGTACTGAGATAGATAGATAGATAGATAGATAGATAGATATAGATAGAGATTACACTGAACTACGATGTACGATAGATAGATAGATAGATAGATAGATAGATAGATTACACTGAACTAGATAGATACGAATGTAATGAGATAGATAGATAGATAGATAGATAGATAGATAGATTACACTGAACTAGATAGATACGAATGTACTGAGATAGATAGATAGATAGATAGATAGATAGATAGATAGATAGATAGATTACACTGAACTAGATAGATACGAATGTACTGAGATAGATAGATAGATAGATAGATAGATAGATAGATAGATATTTTACACTGAACTAGATAGATACGAATGTACTGAGATAGATAGATAGATAGATAGATAGATATTACACTGAACTAGATAGATACGAATGTACGAGATAGATAGATAGATAGATAGATAGATAGATATTACACTGAACTAGATAGATACGAATGTACTAGATAGATAGATAGATAGATAGATAGATAGATAGATAGATAGATATTTTACACTGAACTAGATAGATACGAATGTACTAGATAGATAGATAGATAGATAGATAGATTACACTGAACTAGATAGATACGAATGTACTGAGATAGATAGATAGATAGATAGATAGATAGATACAGATAGATAGATAGATAGATAGATAGATTACACTGAACTAGATAGATACGAATGTACTGAGATAGATAGATAGATAGATAGACAGATTACACTGAAGTAGATAGATACGAATGTACTGAGATAGATAGATAGATAGATAGATAGATAGATAGATAGATAGATTACACTGAACTAGATAGATACGAATGTAATGAGATAGATAGATAGATAGATAGATAGATAGATAGATTACACTGAACTAGATATATACGAATGTATAGATAGATAGATAGATAGATAGATAGATAGATAGTTGGCGTTATGTTAGCGAAAGTATGGGTATGTTTAAATATGCGTGTAGCGTCCATGCGTCTGTATGCGTCTAAATGTGTCCCTCTCTCTCTCTCTCTCTCTCTCTCTCTCTCTCTCTCTCTCTCTCTCTCTCTCTCTCTCTCTCTCTCTCTCTCTCTCTCTCTCTCTTTGTTGCAAAATAAATCCGCGGATTGTTGGAGTGTTCATAAATGTGTTTGTCAAGGTGATCCCCAAAATTGTATATCGTGATGCATATGTTACAGATTCATGTTAGGACCTGACTATTATTTTACTTTATCAATAAGAACACATTGGTGCACGAGAGAGAGAGAGAGAGAGAGAGAGAGAGAGTCGTGGTAATCCGTGCTGTCAGCACGACATGATAATCATGATGAATAACAAATGGTAAGGGTTTTGTTGCAATTGTACAGACAGCCAAAAGCATTGAAATAAATCCACTAAATTATTATTAGACCAAAAGAATGGCTTTAATACACAAAAAGGTTTTCAATGAAAAAGAAAGACTCTTCTCACCAGGAGGCTTCTAACAATAATTATGGTCAAATCACGCTGAAAACACCGGTTCCCGCTAAATCACAGACGTTAAAACGTGATGAACATGTTCAATGCTTAATTGGATGACCACTTAAACAACAGCAGGTATTGTAAGTAACCTGAGTCCTTTGTTTATCAAAAAGGACTTGAATCGGCATTAAATGACCTGAAAAGGGTTGGTATTCCGTAAAACCAAACAACCAATTTCAATCAAAACAATTTAATGAATTTTAATGGCCTAGTGATTATTTTCTTTGATTATTATTGTCTAGCTGTTCAAAAGAGCATTAGCATATGAATTGCATAGTTCCGGGTTCGATACCAGTTCCCGCCAACCCAGCGTATGAGTAGCTCAGCTTGAGTAATCTGATCTGTGCTGTAAAGCATCTCCCCCTCAAAAAAAAATCTCCCTGATCTAGCACTTGCAAAAAGGAGATAGACTCCCTCGCTGTTCGGCTAATACCAACCATAGGCCACTGTGTAAACTTTACCACTTATATATTCGAAAAGTCAGTGCGTATTATACACGATTGTCCAAAGTTAGATGGTGTTATACATGAGCATACACATATCATCACGGTATGTGTGGATATTTTTGTGCCTTTTCATCTCCTGACGCCGGACACGACCCCACACTATTCTGCCAATAAAGACCAGGAAGTCAAGTGTATGAATTCAGCCGGTCTTACCGCTCACTATAATTTTCTTTCGCTAACCATCACAAACGGCCAACAGGTGGTCCCATGGTGTGGGGGGATTTTTATCCCTATGCAGAGGTGCAGCCGATGTAATCTTCTGCCCCTACCGACAGAGAGATATGGCTATAGTGAGTTTGATTTTCAATGGGTCTTTCAATTATGTGACATTGTAGGAAACTTAGCTAAAAACCTTAACCAGGGCTTATCAAGATGATCCGAATAACCCTCTTAGGTTGAATAACATGTTGGCAGGGTGAATAATAAGGGTTAACTTACTAATTTGTATATATAAACACTTTTATAACAGGACATAAAAAATAGCTGGATAATATAGTCTAGTTGTCAGATATCGTGCATATAGCATAAAGGCTCGTGATTTGCCGTTCACGTACGACCCGTTCAAAATATACAGGTAAATATACAGGCAAAATCAGTGGTTTTCCACCTTTCTTTTACCTATGGACCCATTGATTTCTAATTTTACTCTGATGGACTATTTGCTGTTTAAAAGTCCTACTGTATTTTTATGCTTAAATATTTTTTAGTTGCCCGGATCAAAATATGTTATATGCTCCCCGGGGGCCATAAGGCCTTCGGTTGAGAATCACTGATCTAAATGAATGAACGATCTGGCTCTGTTCAAAATTTATTTTTGGTGGTGTTGTTAACGATGCATATCTTATTATAATGGAGATTGTGTGTTTTTCTGTCTGTAACCGAAACTATATTACTACTCAAGTCACAATTCCCTTAATTATTTACGTCAAATTCTCCATGATTTCATTCTTTTAAACATTCAGTTATTAATAAAAATTGTTTTACATTATTAATACTGTTGACCATATCTACGTACTAATAACATGCAATTGTATAACAAAATAGCGGTTTACAGTTTGAACGAGAAGGCTAATTTGCATATTGATATTTAAAATTTTATTTTAATAAATATGTGCTTGGTATTATTGATTTCTAATTGTTTGGTTTTATCTTAAGAAATATAAACAACAATCTCGTGGATAAATCTTAAAAGAAATTTATTTACAAGAAGAAATAACTGTAATATTATCCTTTACTTCCTATTTTAACTAAATAGTTAAATTAGGAAAATTTACCAATGAAAGAGGGGAGTAATGGAAAATGATGGAATAGTTAGTTTCAAAGTTGTTCTATTTTTCGATTATACCCCCTCTGTTGCAGATCTTTTTATCTGCATTCTTAGTCAGTTTCATTAGCCTTTCTAATTTAATATGATATTTTATTATATCAAAACTTAAATACTTGCACCCGGAGGGTGCATATATTTGCTAGTAATCATAATTTACCGAAAGGAAACATTTACAAAGTTATATATAAATTATTTTACAAAAATACTTAATTCTAAATTTCGCTTTTGATATTAAGTTATGAGATACCATTTGTAAAAAGAATAGTAATTTAATAATAAGAATAACAATATACATTTAAAAAGAAAAATACTGAAAAAATTAAATTAAAATACAATGCCTGAAATTTTGATTTTAATTTTAATTTTTATCCAAGGTAACAGATTTTTAATAAATTAAATTAAAATTAAATTTTATTATTAAAAAAAAACCTCCCACTGACATACAAATCCGGATCTTCACTTGTTAATCCAGTTTCCGAATTGCCAGTTATTTATTAGTATGTATGGTGTTATATAATTTAATATTTAATTCATAATAACTTGACTGTATTTAGTAAAACAAATTAAATCTTGAAACCGAAGATATTTTTTTTTAATCACCCCCCCCCTTTCACAATGGCGTTCAGTAAGACTAAGAAAGAATATCGACAATATTCAATTAATTTATCTATGGTTGAAAAGAAATTTAAATTTGATTGCAAAGGGGTGCACAATGGGAAACGTTTGAGAAGCCCTGTTTCAATACAACTGTCGGTCACGTGCTCGATCACACCACACCTCTTGATATACAAAAAAAAAACATCCACGACTCTATCCGTGAGTTGACAATCTAGTAACACGCCCTATTTTCTTTCTTTTTTCTTCTCATTGTGGTCATGTGATGCGTACTGGTGAATTATATAAAGCGTCGATCTGGCACACTGTCAGAGAGAAACTTATTGTCCCATCAGTCGGTATTCATTTCGTCCGTAAACAAATCAGCTACACAAACTAAAAGGAATCATGAAGGGTATTACGCTCCTTTTCGGAGTATCCCTGCTCGTCGCATGCTCTGCCTTCCCGAAGCCTGCTCCTTCCAAAAGGTAAGTAATTTTTTTTTACCTTATGAAGGGCCACACATCTGTTTTTTTATTTATTTTTTTCAACTAGTTATATTGATTTTCCTTTTCCACGTCCCACTCGTGTTTTGGGTTCAGAAAATAAACTCATAAAGTTAAAATGTTGTGTACTTTTTATCATAGTTATACCCAATTTGTCAAAAAATCCGTGTTTACAAAACACCCCCCCCCCCGTTTGAAAAAAAAAAGATTACCAAAAATCAGGGAATTATCCGATTTTAATGAAATTTTCAGTGTTGATTTATCAATGAATGAAATTTATAATGCATAAGTTAGTTTATTTCAAAACTTTCTGATTTTTTTTCAGGTGACTTAACTTTACTCCCCCCCTTATTTTAGGGTGCAAAATATCGGTGGGGTTATATATGATTGATACTAATCTCTGCATAAAAAGATCGAAGGTGTGAATAAAAGAAAAAATTTAAAGGTACTACTCTGGTAGAAAATAAGTATCGGAATTTTTTTAAAAACTAAGATAATTTTTTTGGAGACTTTATTTTATTTTTTTAAATATACATCAATATTTGTTCTGTTTAAAAGGGGGGCGCTAAATGTCCAATAGTTTTCGACAAATCATTAGAGATTGATACTAAAGTAAGGTAGTTATTAATGTTTTTAGAATCTGATATTTTAAACGTAACATGCTACTCATATTTTAAATGAATTTTATATAATGTATCATAGCAGAACTACCTAATAAAATAACTGCATTATAGAATTCGTTCATTAATAAATCAATACTGAAAATTTCATTAAAACCTGATAATTCCCTGATGTTTATTTTTTTTTCAATCGATAGTGTTAAATTTATTTTGTAAACACTGATTTTACGCAATCTTTATATAACGGTTACAGCCATATTTCATCAAAATTGGCCGAAAAAATAGTTTAAGTGTATTTAAAATAAATTACATGAGTTATATATATATATATATATATATATATATATATATATATATATATATATAATTTTTTTTTTTTTACTTATGCTGATTATGTTACTACTTTTCGACCTTAAATAGTCAATTTAATTTTAATTCGTTTTTTGAAAAGCGAAAAAATGGATATCCCTATTTTATTAAGTTACATAAATCTACAATAAAGGTCCTATTGTGAATGAATGGTTTACAAGCTAGTTCTGCAGGTCCATTACTATTGAATAACAAGTTCGATCCTCGCGTCATACTAGCGAGCTCGTGTCACATCCTAACCGTTGCGAAGTGGTTGGATAAATCTACAACATATATTCATTCAAAAGTCAGTAAATGTGTCGATATATTTATCATGTCTGTTCCGGTATCAGACCACTTTTTTCTGTTTTGTCGAAACCGCGGTTATTGATGGGACTGATACTTCTATTAAGGAATAAATGAGGAGTTCGAATCTTTATAGTTATCTCCAATTCATCAGGAATAAGATGAGTAAAAAAAATAAAATAAAACGTTCAGTGTGTGGTAGCCGCCACAAAATTATCAATCTATACATATATAAAGAGCAGTTGGTGTGTATGTATGTCCGGATGAAATTACGAAAATAAAACAACAAAGTAAATATATACACACATACACTAAATATCACGGATTCTTACTTTTTGTGAAAACCTAAAGATTTGATTTATATTTGAAGATATTTAAAAATTAAAATATACATAGAAATTGCATTGAATTTCTACTTAATGTTCAGCATTTGTGAATCTTAAAAGTGAACAAATCTATACCTTCCTCAACCCTAGCGATGCTGGGTAGCTGCTTTTAGTCATAAGATAGACTGGAAATTTCTATTCTATGTTAGAGCATTTTAAGTACATTGTCTTCTAATAAAAAAATCTCTTTGATCTACCATTATACAAAAACATATTTATGAATATCTTATTATAATGGAGATTGTGTTTTTCTGTCTGTAACCGAAACTAAATCACTACTCAAGTCATAATTCCCTTAGTAATTGACGTCACATTCACCATGAATTTATCCTTATTTTAACCTCAATTATTAATAAAATTGTTTTACATTATTTATACTGTTAACCATATCTACATAATAATAACATGCAATTGTATTTATATATACAACAAATAGCGGTTTACAGTGTGAACGGGAAGGCTAATTTGCATATTGATATTAAAAATGTAATTTTAATAAATATATGCTTAGTATTATTGGTTTCTAACTGTTTGGTTTTATTTTAATGAATATAAGCAAAAATTTCTTCAATTAATCTTAAATGAAATCCATTAACAAGAAAAGATAAGTGTCATTTTATTCTTTACTAAATACTTAAATTAGAAAAAATAACAATGAAAGACGAGAGTGATGGAAGAGTAAATTTCAGTTGTTCTATTTTTCGATTATACCCTCCTGTTTCAAATCTTTTTATCTGCATTCTTATTTAGTTTCATTAGCGTTTCTAATTTAATACGATATTTTATTACATTAAAACTTAAATACTTGCACCCGGAGGGTGCATATATTTGCTAGTATATACTAATATTATTTTTAGTATGTAACCGAAATCCTGAAAAGTTATATCAAAGAAAATTTGAATAGAGCAATATACTTAAAAATGATATAAATAGAATAAGACATTTTCAGTCTTTTTTATAAATTAGATGCAGCGACGCATGGGTAGAGGGGGGTGACCCTAGTGTATTGATTTGTTTACTTTTCTTATTTACAAATACTGGACATTTTTAAATAGAAATTCAATGCTATTTCTATGTATATTTAAATTTTTAGATATCTTCAAATATAAATCAAATCTTCATAAGTTTTGCACAAAAAGTAAGAACCGGTGATATTTAATGTGTGTGTGTATATATATATATATATATATATATATATATATATAATTATTTGTCATTGTTTTATTTTCCAAGTTACATATCAACTGCCTTTATATATGTATAGATAGATTAATTTTGTCGCGGCTACCACACGCTGAACGTAATTTATTTATTTTTATTTTACTCGTCTTATTCTTTATGAATGGGAAATAACAACAAAAATTTGAACTCCTCCTTCCTCAGTCCCATCCTTAACCGCGATTACGACAAAACAAAGGTCGTCCGGTACAAGAAAAGTTTCTGTCGTCCTGGATTCTGCCTTTTATTTACGCTATGATTTCCTTTGATTGTGTCAGGGGGAAATCCGAAGAAACTTAGATATTATTTTACAATGTCCCCAACTTGCTTTTTATTGGCACATTTAGATGTTTTTATAACCCCCGCCCCCTATCATTAAACCTGTGTGTGTGTATGTAACATTGAATGTTTACACTCGTCTTTGACAGTCCATCCGGAATTCTTTTCTTTTCTATTTTCTTTTTTAAATGCATGAAGCTGGCAGTGAAACAAGGGAGATTAAAAACTCGATTTTAGGTTTTATCTTTCTCTAGAGCTGGTATTGCATTTTTTTTTTTTATGAAAGTGTTTTTTAAATTATTTGTTTATTCAACTGATATATAAAAAGTAGACATAGGACCAACGGCGCTTGGTATCTTCGTTCCTCATCTACGCGATCTTCACACCAAGTAATGGTCTGAAGATAGCATAGGTGAGAACCTATTACTTACAACACTGCGTTGACTCTATGCTTACGCTATCCTAACTTATATATACATGCTCTTCTTCTGATATTGAGCACTATTTATTTATAAGTGTGTGTACACGTTTTTACAGACTTGTTTATTCAACTAAAATATATAGATGGAAAGATATGTGTATAGACATATGTATATATTCATAAGTCTGTATTTATGTACCTACGCGTGTGTGTTTGTATCGGTGGGTTTCAGATCATTAAACTATCATGTTTAAACATGTTTTGATTTGCTTTGAATGAGATCTTTATGCAAATTTCATATTATGGAACAAGCCAAATCTTTTTTCTGAAACCATCTAAAATTAACTTCGAAACCCGAAGGTCAGACTCTAACTTGAAGTTGTGAGAAACAGTTAAAATGTTCATAACTCATAATTCTTATTATAATGGAGATGGTGAGTTTGTATGTAACCGAAACTATATTACTACTCAAGTCACCATTAACTTAGTTACTTACGTTATATTCTCCATTATTTTAGTTGTTAAACCTCAATTATTGATATTGTTTTACATTAATACTGTTGACCATATGTACATGCTAATAAAATGCAATTGTATTTATATATAGAACAAAATAGCCGTCTACAGTGTGAACGGCAAGGCTAATTTGCATATTGATAGCAAAAATTTGATTTTAATAAATATTTGCTTAGTATTATTGATTTCTTGTTTGCTTTTATCTTAATGAATATGAGCAAAACTCTCGGATGAATCTTTTAAAAAATTCATTGATAAGAATAACTAATTTTATACTTTACTTCCTATTTTAACTAAACAGTTAAATTAGGAAAATTTAGCAATGAAAGACTGGAGTGAAGGAAGAGACAGTTTCAGTTGTTCTATTTTTTTCGATTATACCCTCCTCCTGTTTCAAATCTTTATATGTGCATTCTTTAGTTTCATTTGTCTTTCTATTTTGATATATTTTATTACATTAAAACTTAAATACTTGCACCCGGCGGAGAGTGCATATATTTGCTAGTTTAGATAACTTTTGGCACAAGTGATATCATATGGCCCCCTTGTAAATGTTTTGTTTTTATTTGTTGGTAGTTCCTTAGAATAACTACTCGGCGAATTTGCCAATTTATCAATTCTCTCATTTTCCGTAATACATATACATTAGATGTTATTTAGTAAGCTTTGTATATATATATTTACCAACCCCTCCACACGACTCAAATGTAAAACGAGCCCAATTTCTAAAACTGAGTTTAACAGATATGAATTCAGAAGCGCCGTGTAATAGATATCTTTGTAGAAAATGGGCACAGCGTCAAGAGTTAAAATCCTGGACAAGTCTGGTTGCATTGGGAAAGGTATGCATCCAACGATTCTCCATCCAGCTATGAGTAAATAGTTGGAAAAACTGGACTTTCACCTTAGTTAGGCAACTCTTATAGGAGAAGCAAGGCTTTGTTTATATATGACACACAGTCCCTTGCTTTCTTACAGTTTTTAAGTGGTCACCCATCTAAGTATTGAACTGATTCATCCCGCTTAACTTCGGTGATCTAGCGAGAACCGGTGCTTTAAACATACACTGGTTATCTGCCCCTTTTCTTTTGTATTCGTATACGGCAATACTTTTTTTGGTTCATTATCTGTACAAATATATATATATATATATATATATATATATAGTTTGGGTGTACTGGCTAACGTGCTGGACAGTGATATTGTAGTAAACGAGTTTGAACTTCAGTGACGCTATTACGTTCACTTTCGGACTTGTACTCTTGGTGGGGAAAGGTATGGCCCTCCATCTCCCTAGCTACGGTTTAAGTAGTACTAGGAATGTTCTTCAGCAAGGATGGCTTTGGCATTAAATAACGCGCGGTGGTTGATATGCCATTAAATAATTTTTTTTTTGTTTTTGTTTTTAGATAATCTTTAATTTTAAAACAAATACCAAAGACCAGGAAATTGATAAAATTTTCAGTACTTTATTCATTAAGGATTTAGTTTTATAATGAATAGCTTATTTTATTAAAAAGTACTTGAGGAAAACTTTTATCACTTATGATTGTGGGGGTGGTCAACTTTTAGTCGCTTGAATAAAAAGAAATTCTAGTCCCTAATTTTTACATTAAAAAATAGAAATAAAAATTCTACACCCGAAAAAAGTTTTTTGAAAATTTCAGTTATTTTCTCAAAACTAAAATATATTTTTATAGCGTTTCCGCTTTTTGTAGTTTTAACAATATTTTCCTTCGAATTGATGGAAAAAATATTTTTCTCTAATTCAATTGACCTATTTTTATTAACTTAAAAATTTAACAGGTAATTTTAAACGTCTGGAAAGTGGTATGATAAACACTCTTTTTTTTCTATGTCGGCATTAATGTCTGAGGTTGATTTGGCGTAAAACGAAACTTAACAGTTTCTTGCCTATGCAATCTTCAGACAAAAAAGGAAATTATTCTTGGTGGTGAAGTCTACGTTTAAACGTTTCGGTTTATCATCATCATGTCGCGCAATTAGCACGGATGTCCATGACAATCTCTCGCCAACCTTCTCTATCATTGTCCCAGGGAGGTCCTCTGTGAAGCAACCAGTATCTCGCAGAGTTGGTCAATGTAGGTCCTTGATTGGTGTCCCACATTAACAAGTCCATGTGTTGGCTTATTAAGCCTTAAAAACAATGCAAAATCAAAGGAGAAAGTATTGTTCAAAAAATGATGTACCTTCTTTAAAATGGGTTAGGTAATGTATATAGAGAAAAGGTTCATAAACATTATTTTGGCAAGGGTTCGCTTTCAAAGTCAAGATATGATTGGGACGCACGAAGACTTCTAAAATATAAGACGTATTTCTTAGACACCAATGATTAAAGACGAGAAAAGTATCAATTTTCTGAATTTGAGAAAAGACGGAAGTGAAAAAAAAATATGTAATTTTATAGGTTTCGGTTATATACCAATCTAATAAACTGGGGATATCTACTATATAAAATGAAATTATTAAGCACCAACACCAGTGATCCAATCATGATGAAACTTGACACATGTTAAGCTAATATTCAGAAATGGGACTGGCTAAATGGATTTTAATGGGATATCATTACAATGGAGGAGAGAAGACATTTCAGTGATAAGGGTGTAATACGACTGTTAAACCGTACCTCCCTTTTCCTATTCGCATACATAAGTTTCTTGAATAAGTTCGATAGTCTTTGAGCTTAAACTCCCGGTTTATTCACTCTGAATGAAGAAAGCTGGATGAAAGACTTATGGCTTAAACAGCTATTGATAGTTCTACACAAAAAATTGATCATTCCTAAACACACCTAACAAAGGTTGTTAATGAAAATCCAGTATGGGCACCCAGGTTCGCAAGAATTCCAGGTGCACTCGGACTGCGAATAACCCCACTTTTCCCGGGTTTACCGAGTACTGCAGCTAGTTTGCAATAATTGCGGGACGAATGCGGGTGTCTATTAGATAATACCAGTAGTAGTATACCAAGCACAAGTTCTGCCTAGCGCGGATGTTATTTGTCCACCTCTTAAAATATCTAATACACTTCAAAAAGCCGAAAACAGAATAATAAATCTTATTATAATGGAGACTGTTTTTTCTGTCTGTAACCGAAACTATATTACCACTCAAGTCACAAATCCCTCAGTTATTTATGTAACATTCTCCGTGACTTTATTTTTATTTAATTTATTAGAATTGTTTTGTATTATTAATTGGCCTTATGTACATAGTTTGTGTAACAAAATATCGGTTTACAGTGTGAACGGGGAGGCAAATTTGAATTCTAACTGTTTGATTTTTTTTTTTTTTTTTTTTTTTATGAATACGGGCAAAAATCTCAGATACATCCTAAAAGAAATAACTAATTTTATTCTTTACTTCCTAATTAACTAAATAGTTAAATTAGGAAAATTTCGCAGTGAAAGAAGAGTAAATTTCGGCTTCTCTATTTAAAAAAAAATACAAACCCTGTTTCAAATTCTTTTATCTGCATTCATATCTAGTTTCATTAGTATTTCTAATTTAATATAATATTTCATATTAAAACTTAAATACTTGTATCTTACATATATTCGCTAGTGTATATAAGTAAACAAAACAACCTGTAGCAACTATTTATTTTCCCACAATTTGATTTTGTTTATAAACAACAAAAAAACGATGAATGAATTACAAAATGTAAACGAGTTACAAATGGATTTTATGTGCCTTTCACTTCGCTAAATTATGACTTCATCAAAATCAATTTTATCAACAAGGTCACCTATATGGATATTATTGCTAAAATTGTATGTTACTGGATAGGACAGTGAATTTTCTGGTGAGTCGTCGGTGGCCTAAAGTCGGTATCAGCCAGACAGCGAGGGAGTTTATCCCTTCTTCACTGGCGCTAAACTAAGGAGATTGTTTTGCTGTCTGAGGTGGTGCGCCACGCTTAACATCAGCTCTCATTTTACCGCACATTCTTGTGCTACTCATGCGTTGAGTTGGTGAGAACTGGTATCGAACCAGGAATTTTGTGGTTCCTTGTCGGGCGCTCTACCGACTGAGCTAAACCGACCTTTAAAACATTGTCAGGAGTGGGATGCGAACCCACGCCGTGAAGACCCGACTGCGACCTGAATAGGAAGTTATAAACTTTTTACTTTCACCAAGGAGCACCCTGTCATCACTATTGCTACCAGGTCCTCTCTGACTCTGAGTGGTAGTACCTCTATAGATTTTTTTTTTTTTTTTTTTTTTTTTTACAAAAAAATTAGGTTAAATCGAACTTTACGGACCTAAATTCCACCATCATATGTCACTCCGTCGAAAGAAAAAAATACCAAAAATCATTGAATTAACCGAATTTAATGTAATTTTCAGTGATATATTCGCTTAATTCCTGATTTGTTTGTTTTTGGTTTTGTTTTGTTTTTTTTGTTTTTTCTTTCGGTGGTGTGACATACGATGGTGGAATTTAGTTCGATTTCACCAAAAATGAAGTTTAAAAATTTTTCTTCCAAACTATCGCTACGAATCTTTCAAAACATTGCCGACATTAAATAACCCACCATGGTTTATATGCCGTAAAAACAAACATTTGATGAATGGCTGATAGACATGGGAATATTTTACTATGGAAGTACTTCAAAGAATACAGGTTAATTAGAAATCACTATTATTAGAACTAATTATTCGTGCTATTTACATTAACGAAAATGAATACAGTGGTACATTGACTTACGAGTAGACTCCCTTGATGCGTAAGGATGGAACCCACGTAGTTAAGCAGTCCATAACATACAGCACACCACTTTGGCCCTTACTTAGGCTAGACGGGCGGTCGGAGAGACTCCTTACGATCAATCAGTTGGTCACGTCAAGCCATGGCACCTATATAATTGCCCCAGCTCTATTGCCCTTATGGCAAGCCTCAACCCTTTTTATCATATGGGTGCTAAAAGGCGGTGACTGAGGGTCTTTGTCCTGTGAATGACGTTGACTTACGAGTAAACTGTCAGTGGGTAGTTTTGATTTTATCTATTTATTTTGGCTTTGTGTTTAGAGCAAAAATCTGAGGTACACGCGAGCTTCGGATACGCTTATCTTAAGTTCACTAAAACATTTAAGTTTCCTAAATTTTTACGGTAAACAAAAATATTACTCGTAGAAAAATAAACATTACAGCACACAATTCATTGTATTCTCTTTTGTTTTTATACAATAGTGATATTTTTCTTATGACAACGTAACAAAAATTAGGGTTTTGGTGGTCATTGCAATGGACAAATAGTATTTCACTTTTTCAATGAGGAAACTTTATTTGAAATCGGAGGCAAATTAGTTATAAATGGAACGAATTAAACTCGTAAGTCAAGGTAACACTGTATTCTGTTCATCTCTTAATTTGGATTCTTAAGAAATTTAACTGGACATTGTCACAGATGTTTACTAAAATTAATTTATTTTGGGATTCATTCGCATAGCACCTTGTGAGGATCTAATGCAGTAACTTAGTGTCAGTATGCGGGTTAGTTTCCCACATATCGCTCTCTGAGAGACATCCAGTAGATATTCAGTAGAACTCCCACTATCCAAGGACCAATATTAGCATTAGTATATCCGTGATATACTAACACCGAACAAAACTGAAAGACGGATGAAATTACGCTCATAACAATATTTTATATGCAATGTTGGTCCCATTACAACGGATAAATAACAACTGCAGAAATTGTATGTTACTGGATAGGACAGTGACTTTTCTTGTGAGAGATGGGAAGTTGTAAATGTAAAGTTGTAAGCGCACCCCCAAAAGCTTGAGTTATGCGCATGTTCTAGGAGCATGCAGTATGTGCGACGGGTACAAAATAATATTTACTTGTTAAATGTAGGTAACATAACCATGTGGTTTTAGCGTTCCCTGACAACGTCTCAACCGGTAGAAGACCAGTGACAGACAAGAGATCGAGATTGATAGCTATATATATATTATAATATATATATATATATATATATATATATATATATATAATTTTTTTTTTTTTTTTTTTTTTTTGTAAATACCGTAACATATTTTTGTCTTGCCTATCATCTTACGCAAATTGTTTTAAGTTTATAATTTTTACTACTCCACGTATGATTTTTATATCAAAATATTGAATATTTTTTCTTCAAAATAAAAAGTTTCTAACGGTAAAATCAAACTTTAAGGCGTCAAATTCTGTGGCAAAACATTTGTTAGATAAGCAAGATATATCTATATTAAAGAAAAGAAATATGTATTACATATTAATAACTAAAAGTATTATCTCCATACATGTGTTAAAATGCGTATTCTTTTCATAAATAATGCCTTGTGGATGCTCCTAAAAGTTTCCTTTTAGGTCATCCGCCAGATGGTTGGTACTATTAGGTGACTAATAACATTCATTGACCAAAGGTCCGAATACTAAGGAGCCAATAAACAACACGTATACAAACAAAAGTACTGAATTTTATATATATATATATTATAAATTTGTGTGAGTTAATGAAAAATGGTCTGTAAAGAGACGAATGCATTCATAACAATTATTTTTATAAACAATCTGAAAAGTATGCTGTCTCTGTTGTCCAGCGTAAACATTATGTGACCACAGTATTTGCTGATTGTATAAGCTGAGAGTTTTAGTAAAAAGTTTGCATTTACGTCAAAACAAAAATACAAGTAGAACAGGTTTGTTACTAGCAACAAGTGAGTCACGATCAATAATAATGATTATTGTAATCCTGTCTTTGTTTATTCGATACACTCTGTAAGTTTAATAAACCTGAATCAAATTTCCAACGTAAAAAGCGTTGCATTGTTCTGTATTAATGTGATACACGCCTATCTACTTCAGGATATATATATATATATATATATATATATATATGGCTAGAAACCACAAGGTTCCTAGTTCGATACCGACCCTCGGCGAATGAGTACCACAGGGATCTGTGCGGTAAAGGAGCTGATGGTAGGTGCGGCGCTCCACCTCAGATCCAAAAGCAATCTTTTTGGTCTAGCGCTAGAGAAAAGGGGATAGACCTCCTCGCTGATACCGACCTTAGACCACCCCGACTATATATATATATATATATATATATATATATATATATAATGTGTGTGTGTGTGTATATTTGGGCAGCATTCTTTCATTTATACATGTAGAATTAAACAAGACATCTTCTGCTTAATAATTTTATTTTTGATCTTTTCGAGTTTTCTGGCCAACTTTTTAATATTTGGGTGGAATTCGTGGATAAGTCCACCAAAGTTCAAGTCCCGAGTACTTTCAACACTTCGAAGTGCCATCATCAGGGGTGATGTGTTCCAGTTTGTTTTTTTTTTTGTTTTTTTAATTATATTAATGTGGAGGCTGGAAGGAGAAGAATTGATGAGAAAGGTGTTATAGGCATTTTAAAATGTGTGTACTGCATTGGAAATTAATTTTGTTTAAGGATGGTTTTTATTGTTTTATGTATAGAGCTTCTAGTATCTATAAATATTTAACGGAAAATACACACATTCTGCACAAAGAAAAAAAATAAACCAACTCCAAATACTAGAAGCTCTATACATAAAACAATAAAAACCATCCTTAAACAATCCGTTTGTTTAATTATATATCGTCAAGGCGTGCCGATAGCACGGATTCTTTTGACTATCACTCACCATACATCTCTTTAGTCTACCCTTCGTGGGAAGTTTTCATTTGTTGGCTAACATGCGTG
Source organism: Doryteuthis pealeii (assembly GCA_023376005.1). NCBI lineage: Eukaryota > Metazoa > Mollusca > Cephalopoda > Myopsida > Loliginidae > Doryteuthis > Doryteuthis pealeii. The sequence goes on from CM042140.1 coordinate 138,731,485, forward strand.
TGTCCATAGAACGCTGCTTAGGAGTTTGTCCTTACTTCACAAGCAGTTCCTAACATGTCGAGTCCGAATTATTTGGATCACTTATGAGTATGTATTTACACCACGAGCAATGACACAAGGTCAATTTTTTAGTGGAATACAGCTGCTTTGAAATCTGTTTTTCCTTCTCGGTTGCCATAGCAAGGATATAGTGTCCAGTCCACGCTATTAATCTATAGCTGATGGGGATAGTTGGATGCATACTTTCCCAAGTGTATTAGGGCGAAGTGAAACGCAGTTTCGTACAGGATTTGAACTCTGGTCAACGGGTCCGTTTCCTATGACAAGTAAAGTCCGCGTGGCGGCCTAATGTCGGTATCAGACACAGCGAGAGTCTATCCCCTTTTCACTAGGACTAGACCAAGGAGATTATTTTAGCCGAAGATGGAGCGCAACATCTACCATCAGCTCCTAACTTTACTGATCCCTGTGCTACTCATACGCTGGGTTGGCGAGAGCCGGTATCGAAAACGGAACCTTGGGATTCTTATGTGGACGCTTTACCGACTGAGCTAAACCGGTCCTATGACGATAACTTAGATATTCTGTAGGGTGCTGTTTCCAGGGTTTGTTAAGGGTAGTAATTTGTGTTAATGAAACAACTCAGGGCACTCTGGCAAGACCTACAATATCAGCAGATAGTTCAGTAGTATAGTTTAAGATATCAGGCCGCGCTAGCAGCACTGATATCCATGACACTCTCTCTAACCGTTCCTATCGTGTATTGCCCTCGGGAGGTCCTGTATTATGTCCAGAATCCATACAGAGCTTATCAATTTAGGTCTTTACTGAACTACCCATGTGCAGGCGTTCACAGTAGAACGTCACTTATATTCGCCCTTGTTTCACCAGCATTTTCCAGTTTGTCTTGTTAGTCTTACGAAAGAACCATTCCACTTTTCTTTAGTTTATGGTCAGGCAAAGGTATCACCTTACAAGTCAAGTGGTTCTTCGTTGCGGTCAATTAACTTTCGATCTCCACGGGTATCTTTGGGCAGGGGAATCTCATTTCATTGATAACATCTCCCGTAGTATTTTTCCGTAGTAACGAAGACGACGATGGAATTGCTTTTCATAAATTTATTCACTGCAAGTTCTCTTGAGAGAGGGAGTCGGTTTCTTTAATACATATGTTTTTTCAGTCACTCGCCTATGACTAACCTCAGCAAAAGACCCCTTTGGCAAATTCTGCCAACCCGACTGTCCCTGGCAAAACTCCGTAGCCCAACTCTTTAAAATCTAAGGTTCCCTCATTATATAGAAATGTGTGTGGAACTTTCTAGAAGATCGTGGAACCTTTAGAATGTTCTGTTCTACCAAATTGCACGTGTCACTCAAGAGGTCAACGGGTCAACCATCCTTTTTCTGACAAACCGATCAAAATAAACCTTAACAGCAAAATCCTAGACTTCCTGGCTATCGAACCGAGTCACAGGTGATAATGAGAATTCCATTATCTTCTTGCTCGCCTGAATGTTTATATTTATTTTCGGGCCGATTCTTCAGAGACCACCCGGTAAGATCAGAATCATATTACATCTATTAAGGTTTCTCTGTGTCTGGCACAAGGCCACAAATATGGTGTTCCCGGGGCTCCATTATGCTACAGCTGATTCTAGGATGTGTTTGACGGTACGCAGAATTTTTGTTAAACTCCAATCTAGCTAAAGTTGAACTGATACAACTATGGTTTGGAGGAATTGTTGCTTTAACTTATTAGGGAGATCAGAATTCCATATAATAATCTGTCTATAGCAGTCCATGTATTTTTATGCGCGCATTACCATCACTTTCTGTGGATGAGATATTACTACCTAGGTACATGAGCTGGTCCACCAATTTTAGGGAATTACCATCGAGTGTGGAGATGCCACTTTTGTTTAAAAGATATTAATTTATTTTATCGGTTAAAATTGTTTAATGCCTCAAAAGTTACGGAAGCGTTTTAGTATTTGCCTAGCAGGACCTGTGGATATACTACAGTATAATAATTTAATTATTACAACATTTGATGTTTACTTAAGAGCTATTGCGAAATAGATCAATTTGTAAAATGTATAATCTTAATGTGACTCTCACTTTTCCTTCCTTCTTTTCATCATCGATTGAAACAGCGTTATTGTTTTCGCGTTCTCACCCCCTCTCTCTTTCTCACCCCCCCTTTCTCTTTCTCCTACTCTTTTATGTGTAGCATACCTTTTTTTTCTTTATAATAAAAATGGAATAGTCCATTACATATCAGCATGTTTCACGAGGTAAAAATTCAAATATGATAAATTTGCTTTAATTTTTACTATGTATTAACTGTTAACGATCTTCCAGAAAAAAAAGTTTAATTTTCCTGTTTACAAACTTGAATTCTTCACTTATAAAGCAATTTTATTTTATTTCTAGGTTCAGTCCTCTGAAGATCTGTGGTATCACCGAAGAGAAAGATGCAACTCTGTATAAATGCTTGTCTGATTATCGGGAAAAACAAAGAGTTGAAATGGAAACAGCTCAAAAACCATGCCGGGGAAAAGGATTTCTCGTAAGTAGATCTGTACAAATCGTCCCGCTATATATATATATATATATATATATATATATATATATATATATATAATGCTGAGTATATGAACTGCCATTTTGTTTTTATTTCATTCCATTATAATAGATTATTATTCAATTTGTTTATAGAGACCAGGAGTCGGCAACCTTGTACTACATAGGGACCAGGGGCTATGTCTGTGAGAGAATGGTGGGCCACATCTATCATGGTAGTCCTTGAAACAGTAATAATTTATTGCATGGGGTGGGGTCAAGTAGCATGATTGTAACATTGTATGTCTTATATACCAGATTTATTCGTGGGCTTATAACCAGGTTACGCTCTTTCAATACCTAATGAGTAGGAATTCTTACCAGAGAAATAATACGTGACATGGTGTCTATGATTTCTGTGTACGTTTATTAATAACGAGTATCTAAGCAACCCGCTGTTTCCTTTGCGGGTCGGATTAATATATTTCTCTTAAGGTCTGTGGGCCGAATCTGGCCCGTAGACCGTAGGTTGTCGACCCCTGATATATACGAGTGTCACACTTTACAGCTGGGGTCTTAAACTCAAGAACTTGAAAGGGCTATTGCGTCTTGGGGTAGAGGTACAACATGAATATACTTGCATAACTCTGCCATTTTCGTACCCATGGTGGTACGTTTGATTTGCAGGTACGGTTGCTTGTTGAACTGGAAACTGTTATGGGTTAGGATGAAATTGATTATTTTGCACAGTTTGTAATGGGAATAGCCGACCCCCACCCACCAGCGTAAGCTGCAAAGAATTGTTTGTGTCGTGTACGAGAGACTCGAATGGGACGAGACGTAATTGGCATAAAAGGTGGACGTGCCATAATAAAATCAGACTGTCGCTGACACTGGCAGAAAGGAATGAAGCACGTGACTGCGAGAGTGGTGAAATTTGGATGACTGTTTTGTTGCGAGAGAAGGAAGGTCAGAGAAAAGAGGTTACTATGGTAGCAGACAGATTGTTGCAGGAAAGGGATTACTGTTGTTAATTGAACAGATTCCAGTTAAAAAACTTTTTCAAGCTATTTTCGGCTTCGTGATGACAGATAAATTGGACATAACTCCAATACCGGAGTTTAGCGGTGCCGATTCTAGCCAATCTATTATTGTATGTCGGCCTTGTTCAGTAAAAAAAAAAAAAAGAATGTGTGGTCCCCATGCGTCTGACAGGCAGTCTAACAGCAACTGAGTGAGGAAAAAGGGGATTTTGCCTTTATAAAGGAAGCTTTGCTTACATCGTTTGCCCTGGACTCCTATGCAGCGTACGCGCAGTTTGTAGCACTCCGTATGCACCCGGGTGAAACCGTGGATGTTTACTTGGTGGACCTGCCGAAACTTTCTGTGCCATTTTGATGGTATGAAAGATCGAGGTCTTAAAGCCGCCTTCGTACATGGGTTGACATACGAGCTTCTTCCCGAATAGAGAAAATGAACATCTCCCAGCTTCTGGCTCAAGCGAGAGCCATATTGAAAGATGACTCACCCGGACCCGCGTTGATTACGGCAGCCGTGGGGCCAGGGAAAGCCAGACGAAGAACACCAGGATAAGCTGTTTCAAATGTGATGGAATTAACCAGTTCAAAAAACCTTTTTCAATTTGGTTTGTGGGGGAGATTGTTGTTTGAAAGAAATTCTGTTGATTTGCATGGTTTTATGTGAAATGTTAGTGTGGTCTAGAATTGAAAGTGATTTAAATATTTAGGTACAATCTCCGGAAAGAAAAATGGTCAGGGGCGTGGGACAAATTACCAAGTTTTAGAAAAATATTAGACATGAAAATTTTTCAGCCATGTGCCGTATTTTGCAGCCTCTGTGTTTCAATGTCGACTTCATTTTGCACCACTGACAAATGGATTCTAACAGGATCTATTCTGAGTATTCAAGGGTTAATATAAAACTCTGATGAACTGTAATAGAATTATTACAAATGTAATGTGAATTTAGTAAATTATGCCGAACGAGTTTCGAAATGTTTTAGCTTAATTGTTGCAGAAGACATCTGGTTACTGTGATGAAAGGCGGTTTATTATTATAGTCATAACGTATCGGCCGTTGTATTCTACGGCCTTTCTTCAGTTGTTTTTCTTATTGAAATAATTAACTGACACGAGATATCCACTGGGAATGGGAGTGAAATGAGACCATCTACTCCCATACTTTGAATAAAGGATTAGTTTCGTAGTTACCGCTAAAGACGACCGGAGAGTACAATGACCGGACCGATGCGACTATAATCGGGGCGGGACTATAATCAGGCTCTAAACTGTGAAATTTGAAATTACTTTTTCATATATAGATATTTATATACATTTTATACATTAATATAAATGTTAAATTATATTTCTGTGAATTGAAAATCAATATAATGTTGGTAGTGGGGTCTGCATAATCCACTCATACTTCAGTCTCTACTTTCGTATAGAATTTCTCTATCCTCACTAAAAGAATAATCCATTCTGGTAAGTTCAGAAAGTTCAATTCGTTTAAGAAAACCTATCAAAGCAGGAATCTTGTAAATTTCTTTCTTTGCTAATGAGTATCCCTATAATAGGGCCGGTTTTGCTCAATCGGTAGAGCGTCCGACCAGAAACCAAAAGGTTCCTGGTTCGATATTGGCCTTCGCCAACACAGCATATGAGTAGCACAGGGATCTGTGCGGTAAAGTAAGGAGCTGATGGTAGGTGTGATGCACCGTCTCAGACGCCAAAACAATCTCCTTAGTCTAGCGTTAGTGAAAGGGGGATAGACTCCCTCACTGTCTGGCTAATACTGACTTTAGGCCACCCCGACGACTTACTTTAATCTGGCAGTACTTCTGATTATAGGTGTCCTCTGCTCAACCATCGAGGAATGGCTGCAAATACTTAAATATTCTTTTAAATAAACAACGTTTAATATCTTAACTTTCTATGATACAAAACAGCTTGAAAAACAGTCGCACCTTGCTTCAGGTTTTGTGAATTTGGTATAATACAAACATAATTTAAATATAATTCAACAGTTGCAGCAGCTAATTACAGATAAAACTGGATAAAGAACATTGACGGAATAAATATACTTGGATGACACTATGTACACAATTCATAGTACCACAGACAGAAATGTGTTTTCTTAGATGATCTGCTGACTGCCAGTGCACTACTGGCTGTTGAGCGAGACGTGTTGGCTACGTTTAACTGCCAAAATCCGTCTATATATATATATATATATATATATATATATATGTGTGTGTAATGTAATGCTCTCACTTACATTTATAGCATAATAACTAAAAAAGACAGAAGTTACACAATATTAGAAATCAAATTTATAAACAGTTTTGCTCTATCTATTCTGTCTTTTAAATAGTCTCATTTTAGTATATACAGAGTATATACGTGCTTATTTTAAACAGTTGCAGCAGCTTATTACAGATAAAACAGAATAGATAAAGAACATTGACGGAATAAATATACTTGGATGACACAATGTACATAATTCATAGTACCGCACACAGTTGTTGCTCTCCATCTTCGTAATGTCTTGGTGTAATCTTTCTCCGTGCTCCTCACTCACTGACTTAAATGCTTCTGTTGTATTTCTTCTTTGTGGAATTATTAAAAGAAAATACAAAATGTTGATTTAATGAGGTTTTATTTTTGGTTTGAGGAAATTAGGCTTTTACATCAAGTTGTAACTAAGCTTGGTTGTAACCTCTTAAACTTTTGTGTGGATCCAGGAGCTGAAGGCTGAGTAGGTTCACCGGTGAATCTCGTGGAAGCTGGTCTGTCCCTTCTGGTGTCTAGTCGTCAACTGCCTTCTCCCACGTGTCCCTTTCAGTAACTTCTTACAATTACTACTATCTACTACTATTACTATCTACCTCCTACTCCTACCTCTCATATTCCCATTTAAAAGAAACGGTTCCTTATTTTACCGCTCAAATTTGAATTCTTGGTGCCAGTGTCTACATTTTTCTATTTTTAGAACACTAGCCAAACGCCATTTTATCAACCATTACACTTCCCATGCTCTCAGTTTCCTGCATAATAACTAAAAAAGAAGACATAAGTCACACAATATTAGAAATTAACCCTGAATGCATATACGCCTTTATGTGCAGTATGTGTACAAAATGTACAGTATGCATATCTAAAAAAACTAGTGGTGAGTAAAAACTGATTCTCAAATCTGAATTCAGCTGCACCCCCAAATTAGGTTAAAACGGCAATTTTTGTGCTTGCCTCAATTTCTTTGTAAACCAGTGTAATTAGCCGATCTTCAGGAATTCAAAAAAAAAGTTGCGTGTATTTGTACATCTCAATTACTTCACGTTAGATTTTTTTAAATGAAATTAATTGATTCTAATGTAGATTTAAAATTGTTAGAACGAAATGTTGCTTAATTGAAAAAATATCACCCTGCAGTAGATTGTTTTTTAATGAGTCTTCGTAATTAATACAATATTCCAATACATTAAAACTAAAGTACTTGTGCACAGAGTTCATTATTATAATGGAGATGATGTTCCTGTCTGTGACCGAAACCGTCACAACCGACGTCACAATTCATTGTTATTTACATTATCTATTAATAATGGAGATTCGCTTCCGGTTTTTGTCTGTAACAAAAACTGCGTCACTGCTTACGTCACATTACCCAACACATAATCCAACGTCATAACATAGAATAAATATACTCAAAACGTGAGCATGCAACGTTAGACAATCCTCATTGTTTCAATAAATAGATGCCCGGCGTTATATATTTATATATAGATTGTTTTATTCTAATATAATATTTAAAGTTATCAGAACTGTTTCCATTTCAAATTTTCTTTTTTTTTTTTTTTTTTTTTTAATGAATTTGACGATTTTACATACTTATGGTACACACTCTATGACATTGAATTTTCAGCTCCCACATCCTCAAGCAATGTCTTTCAAAAAAATTATTTTTACATCGCCCTGAGGGCGTCTTTTTATTTTGCTAGTATTATCAATGATTATTAATCTTTTTCTTTGCAGTGCGGCTAAAAAAGTATTCCAGGAATCCTTGGAATGCTTTACTGAAGAAAACTCAAAACAAAAGAAGTGCTATGTAGAAACCATGATGAGATTACGTGAAGCTTTTGAAGGAAAAGAACATGACATGGAGATATTAACTGCTGCTAATATGTTCAAGAGCTTCATGCGGTAAGTTTCTATTATATTTCTATACAATGCGACAGCGTCATTAATATATTGGGTTCTCATCAGAATCATCAAGGCACACCAACAGCACTGATTGCTTTGACTCTCTCTCACAATCCGTCTCTATTGGTCATCGCTCTTTGTAAGACCTCTAGATGGCATGCAGTGTCCGCACAGAGCTGGTGAATGCAAGTTCTTTCTCGTCGGCCAACACTGGTGTTTTCATGTGTAGAAGTCCATGGGAGAACATCACTTATGAATTCGTTCTTACTTCCCCACCAATGGCCAAAGTGTTTTCTCATCTTACTTGAATGGCTTGTGAGACGGGAGTTAAGTCGTACAGCTACTTTTTTTTTGTTTTTATCTTATTGTTTTTTTTTTTTTTTGGTTTTTTGTTTTTTTAGTAGGAGGATTCGGGTGATTTTGTAGGAATTTTTCATTTTTATATTATATATGTTTGTTATATTTGAAAATGGTGCTCAATATCGTGGGTAGAACATGTATGTCTAAATTAGAGTAGCGTGGACATGAAGTACACTTATATATATATATATATGTGTGTGTGTGTGTATGAAAATATTTAAGCAAAATATCTTTCTCCTGAAGGAACACTCTGCTTTGTTTTGAATTGGTATATTGTAAAAAAAAATTAATCTCGTAAATAAGTTTGGAAGCTACTCAAAATGGCGACAGATCATTTGTTCTCCAGGCTTGCATAGAGTCCAGTCACCAAATATTTTTGGTCTGAGAATTACTAACCATGTTAGATATACTGAAGAATGTGTGATTTTTGCAGAGAAGTGTTTTAGTAAATGTTTACAAATGGACTAAAATGCGTTTGCCGCAAAGATCCTTAGGTGAAATGTTAATCCCTGGAGTGGGAATACACTGATTCTCAGGTTAAAAAAGACACTGGTGCAGCGGTGATTTTTACCGGGGAATTGGTGTATTTCCAGGCTATGGACCGATTTTCAACTGTAAACAGTTTTTCTTATTGCCAACCCATTAGGCAAAATACACCTTATTTATTAAATTACCCTCGTATACCACGTTCAGTTTTGGCTCGGCAGTCGTTTCTGATGGAGCTCCCGATTGACGCTAAGTGAAGTTTGCACAGTTATTCGGTTTTAAAACGCAAAAGGGATTAAACCGATTGAAACTCATCGATAATTAACGGAAGTGTATCGATGTCAAAAACATCCGCAAGTGCTTTCAGGAGTTTGCAACGACGATGAGGCTCAACGCTTCCTCGATGACATGTCGATGAGCTGGCATGACATGTGCATATAGAAACTGTCACAGCACATCGATCGAAATGGAGGTTATGTAGAATATAGATATATTCAAACTTTATTGACAATAAGGTTTATATCATTTTAATCAAACATTTCTGTGATTTCTAAATATTTTGGAGACATCACTATTGCAATTAATCTCGTAGAAGTGTTTCATTTTAAAATACTGGTTTTCATTTGTTCTGCATCTGTATTACCAAGCGTTTGCAAAAGATTTATAGAAAAATTTGAAATTAATTTTTCACAGCAAGATTAGAAATTCTTATTTATTTATTTATTGAAATATTCGCTTTTTATTTGATTTATTTTAATTCTATTTTTCAGATTCGTCAAAGTTGTTGGCAGAGAATGTCTTCTTAACGAAGATACCGCACCATTTCTTGTTTCGTGCATAAAGGATATTGTACCTGAAGCCAAAAAGATAATCGCAGAAAAAGTCAGTTATGAATCGTAAGTCATTTTTAAGTGTTTTTTTTTTAATCCAAGCAATTATGGTAATTAATATACTGACTACCTACATGTCTCCCATCTTATCATCTCCGGAGAGAAAAGGAAGAATGAGAACGTGCTACACGTCAGGAGAAAGAGAGCAAAAATAGAAAGGTTATAAAATGAAAAAAAAAGTGAGAACAAATAAGGGAAAATGAGAAAAAAGATTACATATTGAATTATTTTACAATGTACCTTAAGTAAACCTATAAATCATAGTCAAATTATCATTCCATATTAAATCCTCTAGTCGACCTACACTGGTATGTCCATAAGTTGCTGTCCCCTATTGGTTCGTCATTACTTCTCAAGCTGCTGCTTTCTTGTGGAGTGCTGCTTTCAAGATTTGTTCAAGACAGCACGGTTACGGTTATATAGCGGCTTCAAATTCACGCAGCAATCGTGTATCTGTATACGTTGCCACTTAGCTCTGTGGAGCTTTGAGCGTATGGTGCTCATCCTGTCTAACTGACCTGTCGGCTTGTGAGCAACCACAACGAGGACAATACAACAGCAGTATTTTTTGTAGTTCCCATCTAGCTTTTTTCTAAGCATTTCATTAGAGCCCAAGTGATTCAGTAACAATGATACGGCTACGGTTTGGAAAAATCTTTGCTTTATTTTATCAGTGAGGTCAAACGTTATGTTAACATCAGTAAAAAAAAAATTTTTAAACGCCCTGTCGGTGGGGTGTTAGAATGTACCGACTGCACCTCTGCAGAGGGGTAAGACTCCCCTAATTGGGTGGCAACCCGTGATGCTTAAGGATAGAACCCAGGTGGTTGAGCAGTCCGACATGCAATATTCCACTTTGGCTCGTTCTTGGGCTAGACGGGCGGTCACGTCAAACCCAAGCACCTATATGATTGCCCCAAAGCCCCAACCCTTTTTATCATATAGGTGCTAGAAGGCAGTGGCTGCGGGTCTACATGTCCTGGGAATGACGTTAAACTCTATCTGATGGTGAGGTTCCAGTTTTGGGGGAAAGTGGGGCACCCCTTCATCACCATTGCTCCCTGGTCCACTCTGACCCGGAGTGGTAGTACCTGTTAAGGTCCCATCTATGGGTTAAATAGAAACACATGAGTTTTTATAAACAAATTTTGATTATCCATTAAGAATCGATTTATTTCAAAACTTTATCGGCATTAAATGACCCACTGAGGTTGATATGCCGTCAACCAAACTAAATCGGTAAAAAAACAATTCATTCAAAGATAGGTTTTATTCTTATCTGTTTAATATGCATTTTTACAATTTGGAAAACGTCAAACTATTAGTGAATCCCATTATTACTGAATAGCGAGTTCGATCCTCACTAGATGCCCCACACTTGCGATCTTGTTACATCCTACGTGGTGAACGGATTGTGTAAATATCTACAATTCTTTGTGTTTAAGGAGATTATGATATGCTAGATCTCAAGACATATGGGAGTGAGGGGAATGAAAGAACTGACTATGCAGCTAAATCGGCTCTAGATTTGATCCCCGACAAGTTCAAGATACCATATACTGACTTGAAACCTAAAATAGATTCCTTCATACAAAATGGCGATAACACTGGAATAACAACATCCACAATAAACTCTTGCTAATCAAACCCACTTTGGTAGACTGGAGACCAACTTTAAGGAAGTCTACAAAGAAACAAGTCATTGTCTCTCGATTACACATTGGTCATACAAGACTAACGCATTCCAATATACTCAAACAAGAACAACCACAATGTGGAAACATGTCAAACACATTTGACAGTTATACACTTATTCGTGGAATACAGTTTTTTGCTCACATCAGAAACTGTTATTTTAAAGCAAACAATATGAAAGACCTGTTCGAAAATGTCAACATGGAGGATATTTACTCTTTTTTTTTTTAGGGAAATAAAATTATACCATAGAATATAGACATGAAACAAATCAATACCGTAGAACATAATCCCCAAAATGCTAACATTGTTAAAACCAATTACTAAAAAGTATAAATATAAATACACGATATGTATTACTTCCTGGCAGTTAGGTATGACATAACCCACAGACGGGTTGATATGCCGTTAAAATCAATAAACAAAGCAACCAATCTAGTAGAAAGAAAATTCTGAATCCAAACCTGGTAAACTCTGTTTGAAAATTGACCTTGTGTCGCATCCAGCTTGTGCGGAAGGGGTGGTAAATACATATACGAAGAAATTTAGGTAAGACCGGGACGAATTAAACTCATAATTTAGTGTCACTGTACTTCTTTTTAGTTTATTATATTCCAATTACCAACCTATGTTACTCTAATGTTTTTGCTCTAATGTTTTTACTCTCTTTTACGGTATCGACAGGTATAAACGTATGGCTGTATTAATTACCGGCACCAAGCGTTGTTACGCTAAAATCACCAGTGAACAAGGATTATGCATTATGCAAAAAAGCAAAGTTTATCAAAAAGATGAGGCCGAGGATATGAAAGAGAAACTTGCAGAGTAAGTATATAAATTTTATTAAGCACCAAATATTCCATACACAAATACATGCCTTACTTAGGCTAGAGGATCGGTTTGAGAGACCCATAGTCAATCGGCTGGTCACGCCATAGCACTAACAAATGTCCTAATATAAAATAAAACCGTTTTTTATAGAGGAAGTGTTTAGTTCTTTATGGGTAGCTGGTAGAGAATGAAAATGTAAAAGCTTATTAAGCATGCTACTGTATTTGAGCGACATGTTGCTGGGGTTTAAATCGTCTCTGTTCATATTAGAACAATTAACTATATATGTAAATGTATCCGTTGAACCATGTGTGCAAGTGGACAAATAATACAAATTATCAAGCCTCATCTTAGGGATTCAAACAATGGATAACAATTGGTATAGTTTATTATAAATTAGGATTACTTATGGCTGCTTAGGATTTTCAGAGATTATATATATATATATATATATATATATATATATATATAATGTGTGTGTGTGTGTGTGAATTTAATAATCTGGTATGTTTACTGGTGACCACGGTCTTTTTGGCTATAATTTCCAGTTTTCTTATTTCTGAAGGAACATCAATTGAGGAATGATAATGATTCAATTCATTTCCTCTATCGCAAATTACAGTGCACGATCATTGTATGCCACAATTTGACCCTTTTTCACACTCAGATAACTGCTTACTAGCCATTAAGAAAAAATTAATCCCAAATTATGATTCCAAATCAAGATAAAAAGAAATCTCAAAACTTTCTTATTTTGGATGGGGTCTTTCTGAGAATTTTTAGCGCACCTATAATCCACGCCCCGCTAACTCGGCGCAGGAGCATCACTGATTGTGGAATCTGATCTGTGCGGTAAAGTGGGAGCTGACGGTAGGTGTGTCATTCCATGCCGGCAAAAATGATCTCCCATGGAAAGGGGGAAACTCCCTCGCTGTCCGGTTGATACCGGAAATAGGTCGCTCTACCAGTTTTTGTTTTATTTTTTATAAAATTGATATTTTGCTCTAAGTAACTTTGGGTACAATGACTGAGGAAAATATTAACTTCCTATGTGTGTCTAAGCTATTGAAATTTAATTAAAATGTGTACTAATAATAAAAACGGTTCAGTCTTCTCAGTGTTTATCTAATTTTTTGTTTAATACTATACTGGATGAAGTAATGATTTTCCATTTTACTTTTTTTTTTCCAGAATGGTCCAAAAGTTGAAAGACTGTAAGATTAGCGCGGAGGATATCGAAGATGTGTCAACATGCGTTAAAACAAAGGGAATTGCGATGCTGAATGTATCATTTGAAAAGTTCGAGAAGCCAGAATAGTACGTATTAGACGCATGCACACATACAAATGCATTATTCTAACACCTACATAATTATAATACATACATCAGCACGTATTAGACGTAAACATACTAACGCCTATACATACACCTAGAAATACATCAGACCTGTCGGATGGAGCTATAGAACATTGCTACACTTCTGTAAAGATGCAAGATTCCACAATGGAGCTACCTGTTGGCCGTATATGGCAACGCGTGGTGCTAAAGGACGGAATCCTGTAAGCTGAGCATTTCATGACATGCAACAACACTTTGGCTCTTTTATGAGATAGGCGGTCAGAGATCCCCTCCAAACAATCGTCTTGTCACATCAAACCCTAGCACCTATATGATTATCCCGCCCGTATTGCTCTTATTGCAAACCCCCACATTTCTATCATATATGTGACAGAAGGCGTTGGCTGAGGGTTTTAGTGTGCTGGATATGAAGTTAAACTGCATCTAGTGGTGAGGTTCCAATTCTGGATCTCTAGGTAATGTTAAGTAGCTGTTCATTGCCATTACTCCCAGGTTCACTCTCTATGAGTAGTACTACTTGTTGGGGTCCCATCTATGGGTTGAATATATATAAAAAATGTTTATTCAATCCACGGGGGTATCCCATTCTCATTCCGTTAAACATTGCCTGTATACAGGTGTTAAGTTGTGTTAATTATTATTCTACGTTACTGTTGCCCTTGACCTGGATTGAACCTGCAGCCTTGAGATAGCTGCCACTTAAAACTGTCTTAACCCAATGCCTTTATCTACTACGCTATGTGTCCAATTGGACAATCCAGTGTGAATTTTGGAACTTATCTCAGTCAGTAGAGCGTTCGGCTAGAAACCACAAAGTTCCTAGTTCGATACCGGTCCTCGCCAACTCAGCGTATGAGTAGCACAGGGATCTGTGCGGTAAAGGAGCTGATGGTAGGTGTGGCACTCCACCTCAGATGCTAAAACAATCTCCTTGGTCTAGCGCTATTGAAAAGGGGATAGACTCCTTGGCTGATACCGACATTAGGCCGCCCCGTCGACTTTACTTACTTTATCAACCTTTTTACTTATGATTTTTGTTACCATGACTCATATGCAGGGTAATTTCAATTTTTCTGAAATTCTTAGGAGTAGGGAAACTCTGTAACTTACTTTACAGACAAAAATAGATTACAAAAAGTAGCTTTTTGGCACCTCCTTCCCGCCCCCTTTGAAGAGCAAAATCGACATATCTCGGCCAATTTTTGAAATTGGAAACTCAAATTTTGGTAATTGTCTTACTTTAACATAGTCCACACGTGGACAAAATTTTAGAAGAATTGAAGGTGGCATGGCCCCTGATGATTCTACATGGAATTATCCAATAGTTTAACGTTTAAATGTTTGGAACAAACTAAATCCTCAATGCACTTCTAACCATTTTTTTTTCATTTCGACATAAAAACAATATTCGATTTTTTTTTTTTTCAGCGTAGATGAAATCTGGAATCTGGCCGAAGATATGAAAGAATGTTTCGACAAATACCCGGAAATGAAAAAATGCAAACTTGTACAAAAACATGACCGTGCCCCGTAAGTTAAACATCTTACTATCAAATTAATTCTCTTAACGTGTTAGATACTCTTTAAAGTAATTACGATATAAAGTACTTCGCATGAGTATTTAAACGGACATAGTTTCCAATAAAATTAAAAAAAGATGAACGAAATATACGAATCAACATCCGAGGGTAGGCTAAAAAGTTCATAGGCTGACCAAAATACTCTCATGAAATGTGATCAAATGAGGCATGTTTTTTTTTTTTTTTTAACATAGTACCTTTGTAGTTAACACACTACTTCCATTGGTGTTGCAGTACTTGAATCCCAATGATCAGTTAACAGCAAATATGACGTCATCATATGAACTTTTATTTATTTATTTATTTATTTATTTATTTTTTTTTTTTTTTTTTTTTTTTTTTTTTTTAGTACTTTGTTTCAATAATTCATTCAGTTTTTCCTGTCTATGACACTAAACTTCATCTGGTGGTAAGGCTTCATGTTACATAATCTATGCGGTTGCATAAGATTATTGTCAATCCCCTGTATTTCTAAAGGGATGGCCCTTTTCATATCACGAGAGGGACTTTCCATGGAATAGTACAGAAAGCCCGCGAAATACGCGAAGTCACGTGGGACCTGGTTGGGTCCTCAGTTCCAGTTTGGACGTCGGACAGAGATGTACTGCCTTAACTAGAACTCACTGCATACGCGCGCTATGTTAGTCAGATGTTTAGTTACATGAAATGTTTAGTTAAGAAAATAAAAGCTTAAGAAAATAACACGGTTTTGTGGTTGGTGAATGTCTTGGTAACAAGACTGATCTAGAAGAAGAAATGAGTTAAGTGCGACCGACCACCAAAACGAAGTCCAGACGCCAGAAGAAGAATAGAAGTAAGGAAAGAAGTATGCAACATTCACTTCTGGAGTTTTGCAATCACTTCAAAGTTCTGTCTGATCAGGAGTAGTAGTACGTGTTAGGGTGCCATTAATGTGTCAAACAAATTTGTTTGAAAAGAATCAAGTACTGATCAGGAAAACTTAATCACATAACTGTTTTTAAATATAGAATTGAGACGAAGTCTTGTCCGATATGACGTCATATGAACTTTTCAGTCCACTCTAGTATGTAATCGCATATATAATTCCTGTTACATTTACTACAAATGTGAATTATTCAAATGAGTTAGATGAGATTAGGTTCTTATTATGATAGGGCGAGTAAAAAGTTTTGCAATATTTGCTTGCGTTTGTTTCCGGAATAAACTTCAGTGTCTTTAGGGAGTCGAAATGATGTCACAGCCAGTGACCTAACCCCCTCAGATTGTTACTTGTTTCGATCCATATCTCACTTGAGCTTCAACAATTAAGAGGTGGAAGCTTCGGTGCAAATCATTTATAAC
Source organism: Doryteuthis pealeii (assembly GCA_023376005.1). Taxonomy (NCBI): domain Eukaryota; kingdom Metazoa; phylum Mollusca; class Cephalopoda; order Myopsida; family Loliginidae; genus Doryteuthis; species Doryteuthis pealeii. Next base: position 138,747,790 of record CM042140.1, read on the forward strand.
AAGAATAGTTACATGAAGCTATAAGTATTCACTAATTATTATTAGTTACTTGAAACCATATAACATTGTGAAAAGAATTCATATTTTATTCAAAATATAATTGTTTACAAATGATTTATTATATACTTGAAAAGATGTGACAGATCGAAAACGAAAAAAAAATGGCGTTAAACAAAAGCATTAAACAAGAACTCGATTCTGTAAATCAGTGTTTGGGTGGCTGTCTGTCCAGAAGCAAAATAATGATATAGATTAGTCCTATAGTCACTTGTAAATGGAAGCGCGTGGTGTGATGGTTAAAGGCATGGGAAATGGACTTGTTGCCCCGAGTTCAAATCCTGGGCGTGGTAATTGCATTTCACTTAGCGCTAATACCCTTGGGAAAGGTATGAATCCTACTCTCCTTCCAGCTATGGATAAATAGTAGGGCAGACTGGGCTCTTTAACCTTGGTTAGGCAACCGGTCTAGGAGAAGGAAAACTCTGAATTCAAACCTGTTGAACTGGTAAATGTGTACAAAAAATAAGCATCAGATTGATGGTTTGTTAAAACGCTAATCCATTTAATACATCGAAAACTATATTTACATTTTCCTTCCGAATATATTATGTTATGTTGCTTATATATTTGCATTACATATTTTGTCTTTTCATTTTCTAGGAAACGTGAACATCATCAAATGAATCCATTCCACTTTGAAAATGTCACTAACGGCTTAATTAGTTACATTACAGTGTAAGTTTCATTCATATATATATGTGTGTGTGTGTGTTTTACATTGACTTATCAGCTGTCAGTCGGGCTATATTTTGCTGTGTGTTGAGAGCTAAAATTTGAGGAACGGGAGAATTTCAGAGGCACTAATGTTAATAAGTTTACTAAAAAAATTTGTTTCAAAATTTATACGTCGAATAAAGATATTATTTATAAAAAGTAAACATTAAAACCTATCACTGCCCATAATTCATTACATTTTATTTCATTGTGTAGTAGTATACAATACAGTGCTTTTTTTTTTTTTTTTTTTTAAATGTAGCAAAAAGTAAATTTTTTTTGTGGGCTGATTTACGATCGGAATGAATAAAACTCCTAAGTCGTGTGTGTGTTTAGTTCGGGGTCTGTATTTTATATGAACTTCTGTCCGATTATGTCCGAGCCTAATGAAATCCAAGTTATTGAATTCCAATTTTCTATCGTTGGTTTAACACGCTAACTCTCGATTCTAATTTACTTCTATTTAGTCTTATACTGTACTACGTGAATATCTAGTGGCAGATTGCAAAAGCTACTTTTAGGATTAGTTGTTTAAATCTTAACCTTAATATCCCTCACACATTGTTATATTATGTAGGTGGGAGATTGTTAACATTTGTAAACGGAAAGCCAAGGCTAAGGATGATCCCAACTTAAAACTCCAAGCTACAGATGAGGCTGCACCGGGACCATGGAAATTGCGAGATAGTGAAAGTGTGAAGCAAACCAATTATAGGACCAGTTGAGCATAAGAATTCGGGTTCGATACTGGCACTCACTAATTCACAGCAGTAGGAGGACAGCTTGAATCTGTGCGGTAAAATGGGGAATTGATAAGTGTGGCGCTCCACTTCAGACGCAAAATTAATCTCCTTGGTCTCGCCCCTAGGTAAAAGGGGGTAGACTCCCTCGTTCTCCGGCTGATACCGACAATTTGCCAATCCGTCTACTTTACTTACTACTATGCTTATAAAATTCAATAACGCGCCCAGAAAACTGTCCTGAAACAACGCTAGATTCTGTAAAAAAAATCTAAGAATCGGGATTGTCATCGAGGCGTCATCGCTTTTGGCAAGTCCTCTAGACTGTATCCAGTGTCCGCTCAGAGCTTTTGTTGGTCAACTGTCACTGGTGCATTCATTTGTATAATTCTGTTAGAGAATGTCGCTTATAACTTCGTCCTTACTTCACCGGAAGTATCCAGCATGTATTGGTCGTCTGAGTTGAAAAGTTTGTGAGATGTGAGATTAATAGCCGTACAACTGCTATTTTGTAGGTCACTGCTTCTATGATTTGTTCTAAACAGCACGCAGCTTCTTTGTTATTACCATTGAGTCGTTCCCCAAAGCGCCCAAGTTCGATTCCAAGATTCAGTTTTGTGGAGTGTGCTATTTTCGAACATTTAGTGATTTTTCGGGACAAGATCTATATACTGAAAAATTGCTATAAACTCTCCTAATTCAGAAAAGGTCGACTGAAAAGATGGGTGAAATTTAATGGGTCAAGATAATTGTTGTGTGATTTTTATTGTAGGACGTTTGTTAGTTCGACCTTCTTTTATAACTAATTTCTATTTACTTATTTATTTTTCCCATTTTGATCTTTTATTTTACAGAAAATCCAAGAAAATGCTCGGTGAATGCAAAGTTTTACCAGAAAAAATGCCAAATCTCTATATTTGCTTGGGAAAGAAATATAAGGAAAATAAAGAGGTTCAATCGACCGATCCAAAGACAAAGTAAGTATAAGCAGTTAGACAAAAAACATTTTTTTCTATATCTATATATATCTATATATCTATATCCCTCTATATTTCTCTATACCTATATCCCTCTATATTTCTCTATACCTATATCCCTCTATATTTCTCTATACCTATATCCCTCTATTTCTCTATACCTATATCCCTCTATATCTATATCCTCTATATCCCTCTATATTTCTCTATATCTATATCCCTCTATATTTCTCTATACCTATATCCCTCTATATTTCTCTATACCTATATCCCTCTATATTTCTCTATACCTATATATCTATATCTCTCTATATCCCTCTATATCTATATCCTCTATATTTCTCTATATCTATATCCCTCTATATTCTCTATATCTATATCCCTCTATATTTCTCTATATCTATATCCCTCTATATTTCTCTATCTATATCTATATATCTATATCCCTCTATATCTATATCCCTCTATATATCCCTCTATATTTCTCTATATCTATATCCCTCTATATTTCTCTATACCTATATCTCTCTATACCTCTCTCTATATATATATATATATATATATATATATATATATATATATGTCATCCAGACACGTGTTTCGACTTATCAAGTCTCTTCAGTGTAGCTGGACATTTTGTGAGCTACCTACAGCCGGGCTAGAAATCCGATCGTTTCAGTAGCAGTCGGACAGCTTAACCATTTGGCTATCGTCACTCACAGAATGCGAAGGTTATTTTAACTGTTTTAATACACCCATCTGTATGTATGTAAAGGCCGTCATTTTTTATAGGAGAGCGTTGCGTTTACGTTTTAGTTGGCGATCGTCATATATATTGGCAGGAGCTTTTCATTCAAAAACATTTCGGTAAAAATAATGTAATCCTTGTTTGTTTGTTTTTGTTTACACGAGTTTTTCTTTCAATATTTCTGATATTTTTTAAAATGTTAACAACAAAGTAATTAGTTTTTTCCGATAGAATTTACATTTGTAAACCACGTACTTTCTGAAAAGAACATAGTTCAGAAGACAACTGAATGGCAGACAATCTTTGTTAATCCTTGTAGAGTGGACTAATTATCTGCAGAGAACTTGCACAATAGTAAAATGCCTCACATTGAGCTACTACATAAGACAAACGTGTCGATCTTTTCAGTGAAAGTTAGACAGGGTTAATTTAATCCGTAATCGTCTATATTATATGATCTAATGACAATCAAATCAGGGAAAACCCTGAATCTCTGTTGGTAAAAGGGTTAGGCAAGGAGAATGTTGTACCAGAACGATATGTCGCATAGAGCCAAGTTCGAGTTGTAGTAGGCGTCGTTAGTTCAGAAAGAACACGCACAGGTTGTATAGTCACGGGGGGCTGTTTATTTCTTTCACACTTGTGGGTGCTTTTTGAGATAGGGAGAACATTATTTTACCATCTAACATAGTATCATGTTCTATACTACTATCCCCAAACCAATACGGGGAACTGGGAGTTACGTCTCGTTCCCACCAAAGCCTAGCTGAAAAAAGGACCGATTTTTCTCTTCTATTTCTCGTCTCGGGGTCACATCCGTTTCCGGTCAAATCCCGGAACTTCCGTTTTTATTTTTAAATCTACTTCAGGGGTCATTCTTCGGTCATTGCTGTTACCCCGTTGTGTGGTTGCTCTTCCAAATTTTAACTTTTGTTTGTTCTTATTTCTTTTTCCTCTTTCTCCTTTCAATCCCCAAATTCTCCCTAGACCACAATTACGCTACAATGTTCGCTGATAAATATAAGAATTTTTGCGAAGATGTAAATCTCTTAAAACATGAATTTAAGGCTTACACTAAGAAATACACACAATTAATTTACCAAAATTTGAAACATGGGAATATTTATTTAACTGGTTTAGGTGTTTGCTAATCTAGACAACCCTTCAAAGCTGAAATGATGCTCACCGAGTGCCCTAGAAATGCAATATTTCTATAATTTTCTAATTTCACTTCTGATCATTTTAGATATTTTCAACTTTATAATATTGTATTTTATTTTTTTAGATTCATTGGAATGATGAAATTGATGAACGAATCTGCTGAATGTTTTGTGAATGTAACAGCCGAACAGGGATTGTGTCTTCTGAAGAACAAACAAGAAATGGTGAAATTCGTTGATTACAAAGCTCAAGTAATTGGAAAATTGTAAGTAAATATTTATCTTTTTAGTCTGGTATATCTTTTTCTCTTTCAGGTTTTTTATGTCCATTTTATTTCCTTTATTTATTCATTTTTTAATATAACTTTCCGGTTAATAAAGAATTGTATTTTAATGAAATGTAAAGGGAAGTAATTTAAATAATTATATTCCGACAAATGTATTAATTTTAAAATTATCGTCAGCAAGATACACGAATTTATTTGTACAGACACCCGTGTGACCGTAATAAGACCTGATCCACACGTGAACTATCACCCTACCTTCGCATATGACAAACATGCAACGGAAACATGCAACACACACACACACACACAATCAATTTGCATTTACACATGCACGAAAAGCATGAAGGTAAATTCCCAATAAGACGGGTTCACACACTCGTAACTTTGTCTACCGTTTTGTTTATTTAAGATTTTTCGTTTTTAAAATGAACCCACCCCACCAACAGTGAGGTGAGGAGGTATCTTTTTAAAAACGAAAAATCTCAAATATTGATAATTTGAAATGTACATTGAAATTAAGTCACATAGTTTTGTTCCGATTGTAACATAAAAACTACATTTGAATTTTTTCTAAAATAAATATTTAAAACATGGTGTAACGATTTAAAAATGAAATAGACAACAAAACCATAAATATGACATAATGGATTTAGGGAAAAATTTAAAAAGCACAAAATAAGAGGCAAATGAATCCTATTGGAAATGTTTGGGTCTTCGTGAGTATCCTGGAAGTTCTGTTATATAATTTGGCTTAGTTCGGAATAACACATTCGTATGAAGAGATGCTTAATATATATATACTATATATATATATATATATATATATATATATTATATATTACTCGTATCTTTTATTTGTACGACCGTTATTATCATTCAGTTCCCATCTGGTTAAAAATGATATCGTCCAAGATGAAATGCTAAAATGTATTTCCTGATTATCTCGTGTTGCTTATCGGCTGAATTCTTATTTCTTGTGATTGTCGGCATCTCAGCTAAATAATGGGCCCATCCGTTTTATTATAAATGAATTATAGAAAAAGGACACAGAAAAATATACGAGTAGCGGAAAGATAGAGGGAGTGGGCGCGCGGAAGCACTAACTCTAATCTATTTCAATCGAACATAATGAAAAGAACGAAAAAAAAAAGGTAAAAAGTTCAGAGATAAATCAAGATGATTATACTTTTACAAATTGAACTATTTGTAATAGCCCTTAAGTATACATATCAAACGCCGTAATAATTAAATTATCACATTATGGTATATCCATATGTTCGACTAGTATATAATTATTTTCTTCCCTCGCCGTTTTCATCTCATTTGAAATATCTTATTGCTTTTATTTCCGCTTTTAGTATTGACCAGATACTTGGAGCTTGCAAAGCTACACCAGAAATGTTCAGCTGTGTAAATGATAAGAAAAGCAAATTGTATGAATTGTCAAAAACCATCTTGACTACTCCCGAAAAGTAAGTAAATTTCTCTTTCTTCAAAAGTTTGTCAACATTTAAAGTTGGCACAAATAAATCAAAACACCATAAAGAAAATGTATACTGTAAGATTCAAAGTTAATTAATGAACATACAATTCCGACACGTTGTGAGACAAAACATTTAATATATATAACAGCACATGGAAACGATAAGATACATAATGTACATGAGAATAGAACATGTAAATACATATACAATATTTAGGTATAAACAAGATACCCAAATGTACCTAACATATAAATGTTACAGACATGGAACTAAAGGATAGTCCATGCTGTATAAAAGACTAACAGTAATGTAAGGGGGCAAAAGCCCCACCGAGAAGGGGGTGGATAGACTCTAGCCCATAGCAGTTCTTGAGAAGATCCAGCTAAAAGAGGAAGACAAGTTCCAATGAACGCGCTTAAAACCAGAGGTCCCCTACTGGGAACAAACAGCAACGCAGCGAGAAGATAACTCTTCCAGCAAAGGGAAGATAATCCCCTACAATACTATTAGCAATTTATTATCTTAAAACATCGAAGATATCTGATTGTGCAAATCTCATGAAACTTAAAGTAATGAACTTCGTGTTCAGGATATTTTTTTTATAAATTTATGCGATACAATATCTATATAAACATTTGACACTTCTACACAGGATAAGTAGAGTAGATACTTCTAGCATATGGTCTACCCAAATAAGCTATTACTGCTATAATAATGCTCAACAAAGACACGGAAGCAATGGTTCGCTCCTCTTATGCTAACATAAATAACTTTTGACATTGTCGCTGGAGTTCTACAAGATACATTAGCATCATTTCTATTAATAATCTATCTAGACTACATACTGTTAACACATTAGATCAAATAAAGGAAGACTTTTCACTCTATATAAAAAAAAGCAGACGTTATCTCGCAGAAACTATTTGTATGCAGACTACGCAGATGATATAGCACCATGCTACGCTAGTAGTACGGATATCCATGAGACCGTACCTATCATTCATTGTCCTCGAGAGGTTCTTTGCGCAGCATCCAGTATCCGCGCAGAGCTAGTCAATGTTCGTCTCACTCTGATGGTTTGTATGATAGGGGCAACTGCTTTCTTGTGGTGTGTTTCCATGATTTGTTTAAAATCGCTCGCAGCATTCTTGTGCAGCTACCATCTGGCTTATTCTCTAGACATTTTAAGGGCTTAAGTGGTGCAGACATACAGTAGTACTGATACGACTACCGCTTAGAAGAATTGTCGCTTTAACTTGTCAGTCATACGGAAATCAGATATCACTGACAAAAAAGGTGATTGTGTATGTAACATTTTCTTGGAAAAGAAATTGTGATTTGAATTCTTTTTACATTCTTTTTACATTTTTTTTATTTTAGTGCTGCAATTATGTGGGATTTGGGTTCAAGTTTGAAAACCTGTTTGACCAACGAAACCGTCAAACAATGCGTCCTTAGCAAAAAGGATAGAAGCCAGGCAAGGTAGGTTTTGTCCGTTTTCTTCTTGAATCAATTTTATTTTATTTTCCGTTCTATCAATTAATTTATCAAGGTTTACATTATGTAATTGCGGCCACGCTTGCTGGGTCAAATGATTTGAAAATCAGAGGCACATGTTTAGCAGCCGAAATCATCCGGTTCTTTAAAACTGTTTGAGTATTCATCGCTCAGTTGGATACCCTGTAGTTTAGTTTGATACTAAACGGCATCTGATGGCCAGGCTATAGTTCTAAATTATGAATGTACCTGTAGTTAAAATTTTGAATTAGGTTCTGTTAAACATAATGACGGGGTCCGTAGAAAGTTACTGGGTCCGATGAGTGACAATGCTGACCTTCCGGTATACAGGCGCGAGAATAAGTTTTAATATAGTTAGGGTGTCGGCTTGCATCTGACTATCAAAGAGGATGTTACTTAGGGTTTGCAACTCACCTGCAGCGGAAAAATGGGCAGGACTGAAAATAAAAGCTTGATCAAGAAGCAAACAAGTCATGTGTTAATTAAATGTTAAAACAAGAAAAAAAACAGAAACCCTGAAGAGAAGGACAAGTAGAAGCAGAATAATCAAGACAATCAATTATCATTATTTACTGAGTGGAGTACACCTTCTTTCTTATTACTCCCATGTCCACTTTGAGCAGGAGTGGTGGTACTTGTTTAGTCCCATCTGTGTATCAGATTGATCTGAAGCTGTGTACCGCAACCTTAAATAAAACAACTACATGAAAATATAAACATAATTTGACCGCAATTCCCTAAAGTCTAGGCATAGAATAACCCTAGACGGTTTGAGATGCTCTTAAACCAATCATTCAGTCCTGTGTATTTTTGACCAGGGAACGAACCGAATATTGATTCAAGTTGTCTTTTAAATTTTGATGAAGTGACTATTTGTCATGGATTCTCTTCAAAATATATTTCGAAGATGTGTGTAATCTATACAATGTACTAAAGTGCTGTCTGGATACTGAAGAATGGCTGCATTTGCGAAATGTTCCAAAATTTATGGAAAATGAATTCCTCCAAGAAAACGAGTGTCTATGAATTGATCTGTTAAAAATATATCGGTCACGAAGAAAGTAAAAAAAAAAAAAAAAAAAAAAAGGCAAAATAGGTGTGGGTGGGTATCTTACCACCCTACAGGAATGCAATTAAGGTTTTTCTAGTGTGTGTGTGTGTGTCAGTGTCAGCCAGCCATACTCGTATGTATGGAAAATCCATCTTTTAATGTTTTTACTTATTATAATTGTTTCTTTGACGTTTTTATGCATACTTGTTTCATTCTTTCAATGAAAACTTTTTTTTTTTTTTTTTAGGCCCGGTAAAGACCATGGACGAGGTGGTGACATGGATATGCAGAAGCATATTGTAGAGTAAGTTCTTTTGGAAATCACGTGCTATAAAGAATAATTCACCTACTAACTCCAGCATTAGCACGTACTTACCAATAATCCTAAATCCTCTTTCTTCGAAGAAACGACCAATATTTTAATCCACTCCAAATAAGCGATGCCGAAATAAAGATAAATCATTCAAAATTTATTTTGTGTTCCGTCTTATCTGTACTAATGAATAATCACTGATCTTTGCACTCTCACAAGTCTATCAACTGTCTCTTTTTATTTCTTTGCTGTGCTTCTTGTGTCTGTGTGCATTTCTCACCGTAATAACACACGCATATCTATACATCTGTATGTGTGTATAATATATCTGTGTATGTGTGTATAATATATCTGTGTTAATGTGTGTATGTGTGTGTGTATAGTGTGTGTGTGTGTGTGTGTGTGTGACCACAAAAACTACTTCAACCCTTCAATTGTCTTAATAAAGAAAACAAAGAATGGCACTGGTTTTCTCCCGGACATTTTTTAAACAGATTCGAGATGATGGTACGAGCACCACACCTACCATCATCCGATAATTTTACTGCACAGATTCTAACTGTTACTCATTCGCCAAGTTGGTGAGGGTAGATATCGAACCCAGAACCTAGGTGGATGCTCTGCCGACTGAGCTAAACCTTTTTGAGAGCTTAATGTGTATTTGATCACTGGCGTTTGTCAGCTTCGTATTCTGAAATCTTTGACTTAATTTTCGTTACGCACACCTTTTTATCCCTAAGTTATTTATTTCCTTTTTTATGGGTTATCTATCTATCTATCTATCTACTATACACATATAAATAGTAGTTATATGTATGTCCGAATAAAAGAACAAAAATGAAACAACTAACGGCGAAGTAAATATATACACATTCACTATCACCGAAACTAGATTTTGTACAAAAAGTTAGGAAGATTTTATTTATATTCTCCAAGATATTACAAAATTAAAATTAGTTGTAGCATTGAATTTTATTCACTATTTATTACTGAAAAAAAAAAAAAAAAAAAAAATTCCGAAACGTAGCCAAAAAATTATTTTAATGTTTTAATACAAAATTCAAAGTCATTATTGTATTTTAGTGCTTTTAAATAATATTAAATCTATCGTTGACAGCGATGGCTGCTGTTAAACGAAAACAAATCAACATCTTCAACTAAGATTTAATATTATTTAAAAGCACTAAAATACAATAATGACTTTGAATTTTGTATTAAAACCATTAAAAATTGAATAATTTTTTGGCTACGTTTCGGAAATTTTTTTTTTTTTTTTTTTTTTTTCAGTAATAAGTTGACTTAAAAGTTTATAAATAAACACCTACAATTTTGTGTAAAATTTATGTGTAAAATAATCATTTAATTAATAAATAATAGATGCACGCAACATTTCACTTGAGGGGGAGAGAACTGTTTCCATTTCAAACTGTTTCATTTATCTACTCCTTTTAATTTGATTTTACTTACTTATGATACAAACCCTGACATTGGATTTTTATCTCCCACGCCCTCCGGCAATATCTTTCAAAAAATGTTTTACAGCGCCTAGATAGTGTTTTTTATTTATTTTTTTTTTTTGCTAGTATATTAATCGAAGTAATGGCCTACATACATAAACAAAACAATATCTCTCAATTAAATGTAATAAAATCTAGTTTAATATAAAACCTCATTTTCTGTATATATCCAATTCAAATACATCCGTGTTTTTTTTTTTTTTTTTTTTTGTTTTTTTTTGTATAAATGGAAAACATTGGTATCAAGATTCTAATTGCTTTTTCCTAAAATCCTAACCTATGACAGCTAAAAATCTGGCACCCACTATTAAAAAGACATACTAAATTACATCTAACGCTTAAATAAATTAATACCAAATCTATATATTTAAAAAAAAATCTGATATAAGAATTATTTTCTAATATATTGATATTTTCCTTAAGAAACTGACATTGTGTCACATACTGGTCGTGTGGAGGGGTTAGTGTGTGTATAATATATATATATATATAATTACCAACCCTTCCATACAAGATGTGACATTAGGTGAATCTTTTAAGAGGAGTTTAACAGGTTTCCTTATCCTAGACTGATTGCCTAACCAAGGTTAAAGAGCAGTCTGTCCTATTTACCCTTAGCTGAAGGGAGAGTAGTTTGGTGCATACCCTTTCCAAAGGGTATTAGCACTCTGTGAAATTCAAACAGCCTCTTCCAATATTTGAACTCGTGTCACCATATCTATTTAACCATTGCACCACGCGCCTCCATCTATTTCTATCATACCCTTTTAGAGACGTGTAGTGTAATGGATATGTTTGTGAGAAATACTCGGCGACCCGAGTTTAAATCCTTGACGAAACTGTAATAATAATATACCAACCCCTCCAAACGAGCAGGATGTGAAACCTGATCAATTTCTTAAGCAGAATTTATCCGGTTTAAATTCAGTTTTCCCACTCCTAGACTGGTTACCTAACAAGCCCAGTCTGCCTTATCATTTATCCTTTGCTGGAGGGAGAATAATTTGCTTCATACCGTTCTTATGGGTATTAGTGCGATATGAAATGCCAACAGCCTCGATCAAGATGTGAATTTAGGTCGTCGCAGCCATTTCTTATAACGATAACCATTACACAAAGCGCTTCCACTTGATAAATATATAAGGTTTTGAGAATTCTAAAATTTTATTCAAAGTTTTTAGTAAAGGATTAGCTTTACAATTTTAGTATACTAAAAAAGTGGACATTTATTAGAGTAGGTCAGGTTATCTAAAGAGAATTTTTTTATAATCTTTGTTTAATGTAGACCTTAAATGGTAGCCTGAATAAATAAATGAATTAAAAAAAATAAAAGCTATGATGTAATCTTTTCTTTTACTGAGACTTTCGGGACACCCTAAAATCCAGACTAAATAATCGTTAATTGAAAGCAATAAACGCGTAACCTTCACCAACGTTTACTAAATTTTAAGTCCTCATAATAGTAATTCGGTGTTACTTGCTAACTACCTCTGAGGGTGAGTTTTCAGCTTTTATTTATTTTTTTTTTTTTAAATCTTCCTAAATTAATAAAATAATTTTCTATCAATAACGCTTATGCAAATTCACATGTTTTCTCTATATAATCAGATACATGAGAAAATATTTAATACCAATTTTATGATGAATATTGTGAATCAATCAATTTGTTATTGTTTTGCTATTGTCTGAAATATTTTTGTTTGTTTGTTTCTGTTTTTCTTTTGTTTCTTCGGACGTGTAATGATTACTTTGAAACCCACGTTGTATTCTGTTCTTTCGATGAGATGTGGTTCATTACACCGAATATCACTTGGCGGAAAACAGACCTCACGGAACATTACACAAAAATAATCGCTTCGTCAGAGGGTTGTTCCCCCCCCCCAAAAAAAAAAATCCGTTTGCCGAATGCATAGGAAGATAACTTTTATATATGAATCGGATTTTTAAAATACTTTTTTAATATTAAGATTACACCATGTTGTAAATATTATCTGTTTATTTACGTTAAAAATATTAAAGAATAAAATTGATTCAAGAAGAATTTATAAATAAAAATAAACTTTTTTGCCGTAAATTGATCGCTAGATTTTTTAAGTTTTTTTTTTTTTTTTTTTTTACTTTTTGATTTAGTTAAAAACGAGTAAAAATTCTGAACGAATACATAATAAAAATCATAAAACAATTTCAAATGACTTCGAAAATAAACATGGCGTCCTAAAATTATTTCCTTTTCTCAAAGATTTATTTTCCTTCTTCGTCGTAAGATTTAAAATGTCAATTATAGTTGTATAGTTATTTTAATGAGGTGGGCAGAATATTCCTGAAGTCTGTATTATAATTTCCCCCCTTTCTATCACCGATCTTTTTTTCATTTGGAGAGGTAAGTAAGGATATTCCGAATGATGAAATCTCCAAAGACGGAGAAATCATTGGTTAATGAAAGTCACAACATAACTGAAGTCTTCACAATCACCACTACAACAAAATTAATTCTTGCAAACAGAAACAATATTGAAATGATAAACTCATGATTGAAGGAAAAACATTACTGTGACTGAGGCATCAAGACTACAATCAAGTTAAACTAGAAACAAAAAATAAATTTCACAAATATATTCCAGCTAACAACGATAAACAATTGAATTTGTATTGAGTAGTCTCTCTTATATAATATATAATATAATATATATATATATATATATATATATATTCGCTAGTATCTACCTACGTGATCACACTTTGACCACAATCCGGAAAGGCCTTGTCTAAATTACGACTGGGGATCGGCCATGTTCTTTCTGTGTTTTTCACTTCTCCTATACACTAGGAATCTGCGAACGTGTTTTGTTACCGGGGATAAGCCATCTCCTCAAACTCGGAATTCTCCCCAATAAAGGGAGAAGGGTATGTTCAATTACATTTTATTTTTCATGTCATTTTGATAAAATAAAATGACAGCATTCCCTACTCTAAATACGACAATTGTTAGATTTTCTGATCAATTTTTTGGCCAAATGTTACAAAACCGATTTTTTTAGTGCAGTCTTGTCTACGATTTTTGATGTCCTATCTTCAAAAATTGGTACAAATTCTAGTTCTATTTTTTGTATTTGGAGTTAGACAAATACACAACATCCAGTGCCTCATGTAATGTGATATTTTAAAAAGTGAAAATCTACCTACCTTACTGTGTAGTTGTCTAAAATGTTTCTGTTTTAACGATACCTAACAATCTTCTGGGATTTTTTTCTTAATTACTTTTTATGGCACTGATCCTTTTTTACATTTATAATTTTTGTATAATCCATGACTTCTGTTTCAAACTAGAATTCCTGTTTGACTTATGAGGGATTCATCGTGGTTAAAGTGTGATGATTGTTAAGGGATGCTCTTCACTATTATAGTGAATTTAGTGACCCTGTTAAAGTTATGCTCTGTTTGATGGTACTGTTTTTTTTTTTTTTTCGACTGGATAAAGTTTTTATTTAGTGACTTTAGCTCTCGCCATACTTGAACTATGACAGACAAATGAAAAATACATTTGGTGAATTAGGATTAAGGAAACAATCTTTGAACAGATTGAAATAGATTTCCCGTTGGCCAAAATTGTGAGTTGGGTGTTGCAAGCTAAATTTCGTCCTCTAGGCATGATCTGGGTACACTATGCAAAATGTGGGTGGTTCAAACCGAGCTTGGCTGATTCGGGGTGTGTAAGTAGAATTTTGGTGCTATAGGCAAAATGTGATTTTCAAGAATTTTGGCAATTTGTTTGCAAGTACAATTTGGAGGACGTTATTAAATGGAAGCGGCAATCCGAGTTCGAATCCTGGATGAGGTTGTTGGCGTTTAATTTTGTCCAAAAGAGAGGAATCCACCGTTTTCCCCAATAACTATGGTAGGGCAGATTGTGTTTAACTTTTGATTAGTCCAAATTTCATTCACTTTTCTTTAAAGATCTGTCATTCGCTTAGTTTTTAGATTTGTTTTTAAACATACTAAAAATTTATTAGTAGATAATAAATTCTAATTCTTTCATTATGACGCCATGTTCATAGCATAGATTCCATCGACTCTCTCGCTATTTGTGCCTATTGGCCATTACTCTTGCTATGTCCTATTGTCGAAAGACAGATTGAAATTGTGTAACTCCGTTACAGAACTCTAGTCCATGTGGTGCAACCATACAGTAGGACTGACACGGCTGCAGCTTGGAAAAGTTTTTATTTTATTTTATCAGATGAGATTGATTGGCTATGAATAGCTGACTATGCCTTACCTATGCGTATGTTTATCTCACTTTCAGTACATACTGTAATCGGGGTGAACTGCTTTATCCGCTTGAGCAGATATATTTTCAAGAATCGCTAGATCATCTGCGTATTCTGCAACAGTAATAGTTTCTAGTGAGCATAGCCTGCTTCTTAGCTCTTTTTTTATGTGAAACCATTTTCTTTCATTAGATCAATTGACGTGCGTTATAAATAATCTGGGCAGAAAATGGTGCCAATGTATCTCTTCCTAAAAGTTCTTCCAGCCTCTAGATTGAACAGATAATTATATACCTAGAAAAATTTTGGAAAAAGTGCGTTGATTCTAGAAACTTATTTGAACTCAGTCGCTGCTTTCATTTTCTGTTAACCATTTAAGCTACACATGTCCCCTTTGTTAGTGGAGAAATCTTTCTATCGTCGTGTAGTGAGCTCAATTCTCATTGGGTGTCCTACAATAGTTGTTTTGAGTTGGGCCCATACCAACTAAGCTTTCTTTCGCAGGGTTGTAGCATAGTCTAAAACAGTGGTTCTAAACTGAGACCATGATATTTTATGGGGGGTCTAGGCAGGTAAAATATATATAATTAAAAAATAGGGTTTTTTTTTGGGGGGGTAACATTGAATGTCTATGGTGGTTCACCAGAGGAAAATTGGGATCAAAATAGTCAATGGGTTAAAAGTTGAGAATCACTAGTCTATAAGAATTACTCTGGCCATTTCGGTAAGGTTTAGAACAGCTTTACAGTATCTCAAACAGATGTGCAAGGCATAATGGTTAGAGTCGTAGGAACTTGACTCGTAAACCCAAGTTTAAATCCTAGACAAGGCTTTTTGCATGTCACATAACGCTAATACCCTAGGGGAAACGTTTGAATCCATAAATTCTCCCTCCGGCTATGGATAAAATAGTAGGGCAGACTGGGCTATTTAACCTGGATAGGTAACCAGTCTAGGAGAAGAAAAACTCAGAATTTGAAAAAACTGAAGTCAGTCGTTAATTGGGTTTATGGCATTCCTTGTTCACCAATTCTTTCCTATCAACTTTGCCAAAAAGTGCGGATGGTCCGACACAAGCCTTCACTACTATAAACAAAACACTGCGTAGGTTATTCACTGGATAAACCCTCATGCGTCGAAATCGACGAGTCCATTGTTATCCCGAACAGGAAAATAAATTCTCACAAAGGGGTTTGGTTAGTTTGTTTTGTTTTGCATATCAACCTCAGTAGGTCATTTAATTCCGAAAGTTTTAAGATAAATTCATTCTTAATGGATATTCAATTTTTTCATAAACACATTTTTCTATTTAACCCATAGATGGGACCCTAACAGATATTACCACTCCGGGTCAAGTGAACCAAGGAGAAATGGTGATAAAGGGGTGCTCCACTTTCCCCAAATCTCCAGAACTGGAACCTCACCATCAGATAGTTTAACGCCATTCCTAGGACAAGAAAACCCTCCACCACCGCCTTCTAGCATCCATATGATAAAAAGGGTTGGGGCTTGCCACAAGAGCAATTGGATTGGGACAATCATATAGGTGCTAGGACTTGATATGACCAGCTGATTTATCGGGGGGGGTCTCTCCGACCACCCGTCTAGCCCAAATAATGGCCTAAGTGAAATGTTGCATGCCACGGACTGCTCATCCACTAGGATTCCGTACTCTAGTATCACGGCCCCATTGGGGGGGGGGTCTTACCCCTCTGCAGATGTGTAGTTGGAGTATTCTAAAGCCCGACCCCGACAGACTTCTCACAAAGGGGTGTCACACTAAACTGTATAAAATGGTGAGATTACAGTTCTGAAGCTTTGAAGAGTGTGAAGTCATCCCTTCATTGATATAACTCCCAGGTTCATATTTAGCCTTAATAGTACTATTAATCCATCTATCAGTCAAGTATATCGGTTTAAACATAATTTGCATTATATAACCCTTGCGTAGGATGTGATGCAAGTTCAATTTCGTATTCAGTTGTCCTTCTCATAGACTGGCGGGATAATAGTTGGGTGTGTTGGGTCAGTAAAATGGTAATTCTGGGTGGACATTCCAGTGGAGTTGTCTTCCCTTGCAGCAGGTTTTCGCCTGTAGAGGCCTAGACTATTTAAATGGGAGCGCGGGAAGATTCTATCTCTTTCCTCTGGTATCAGAAAACATTTCACATGGTGTAGACGTTTGTGCCTTTCACCCTTAAGTGGGGGGCTTTGTAATGACATTCCTCAGGACGTAAGTCCTACGTGAACTTTACAATGCGTTTATGTATCTGTTTTGTATATATATTCCTGCCTTGAATGTATTTCTCTGTGTACTCACGGAATAAAGTCTGTTATTATGTTTTAACTTTGTCGGAGTATTTCATGTACACACATGTACCCATGCTGGAAGGTTACTCTTAGCCTTCCAACTTTGATATAAGAACTTTACATCTTATAGATAATTACCGTTCCAATGTGAAATGGCAGAAATTTTAATCCTAGTACATCTGGTATGAAATCATTTTTCCCTCTTTTAGATTGGTTGTCTTATCAAAGCCACATAACCGATTATATCCTACTTTTTCCCCATAACTGTATGGGAAGAGATTGATTCATGCATTTCACAAGAGCCTTAGCACGAATTGAAACACAAACAGCAGCGTCCATGATGCATAAATTTTCTACGACGATAACCATTACATTACGCAATTATCAACATTAGATAAGAACAATCTATATAACTGTGCAATTTATTTATATTAATTGTTACTTTATACTATAATTGTTTCCAAATGATTATTGTAAGCTACTTGAAAGTATATAATAAATCTATAAGACTGAGTTTGATATTTAATACTCCAATAAGGGTTGACATGACGGAAAACAACCAGCTTTACCTCTAGACAGACACATGTGTTCGATTTTTACTGGTTACCCTGTGTATTTGTCATTTTCTCACATTTAAACTAAGTAAATAACTACTGGTAAAGAAGCTTATTGAAAAGGTATATATTTTGTGCAATTTGGGTGAGATATGATATAACCAGTCAGATCTGGTGAGGAAGTGCCAAACTTTCCAAACTAAATTATTTTAAAACTATTTCTAATTTAATAAAGTTACATAATGGAATGAGGGTAATAAAGAAGAATGACCGAACAAATGAATAAATAAATGGGTCTCACAGATATGGTTAAGGATTAAAACTTTAGACAGTGGCGGCAATCCTCAAAGAAGTTCCCTTTGAAGATGAAGGGTGTCGGATTAAATCAAATCTAAGGATTTCTTGCCAAAAAAGTTAAGCAAATATCAGAATTATAATCTTCTAGAAACAACCAGAATTATGACTAATATATATATATGAGAGAGAGAGAGGGGGTCGTGTCTCGACCCGGAGGGAATTGGAATTTTTTACCTTGTTAAGGCAGGACGTACCTTTTAGGTTTCTATTCCGCTATTCGTGTAGATGGACAATGTATCGTTTAAGATAAAAGTGTACACACAATATTTTCCTGACTGACACCTGCTTTACTTATAAATTAGAAAGCCTGGGAGAAATCAACAGACGTAATGGTTGCCTCTGGATTCTTTGCTCGAACACCTCCTTAGATTCGACCGATTGTCAGAAAAAGTTTGAAAAGTTGTGTACCGACTTCTACAAAAGTTATTTTGATTTTTTTCCTTAGAATTTTCTCAAAATCAGAGCAGATGTGACCAAGGAAGAGAGTATTATAGATTTTAGCAGCTATGGCAGTAAGAGTTATACCTCTGTAGTTCTTTGTGATACAGAGGTCATCTTTCCTGGGGAATTGGAGGATGCACCTTTTCATCCATTTTTCTTTTGCACTGTATACACTGTGTTGCATACTACAGGGGCCATTTCATTTAGACATACAGCTTTTCTGTGTTATATTGTTTTTTGGACTTCATCCTTCGTAAAGTGTCCTAACTTTGTGTCTAGTTGGCTATTACTGATATTTGTTTTTTAGTATTTGTATTTGTGAAATTAGTAGGATGGGTGCACAGCCTATTCTTGAAACGTTCTTACCACTCCGGGAGTCAGTCTTCTTGGATGGTAACTTAGTTTTAATCTTGGTGCTTTTCCTACCTCGGATAAAACAGATTTCATGTGTTACAAACAAGATGGAGACATCTTCCCACAGTAATCCCCCTGAAACTAGTAAGCCAATTCACATACCTAGGTAATAATATCGGCGCTATTGTATGAATGTACCACTTGGATCCCCAACTAAAAGAATGGAGAAAAGGCTAGATACGAACTGTAAAAGAATGCGGTGTTCCTGGAAGCTGCATCCCTCAAAGAAACAGCTGTACGGCCCTTGTCTCTTATCAAACAAACTGCCCGGGTAAGATACGTTCGACACTGGCGGGAGAAGCAGAGACGAGTTCGCTAGTAACTTTCTACAGGGGGGCCGACACAGGAACACATTAGTGTTGGTTAGCTTGCGAAAACCTACATCGACCAGCTCTGTGCGGATACTGGTTTCTGTGAAGATGACCTTCTATGAATGATAGAAAACAGTAACAGGTGGTTAGAAAGAGTCGTGGAAATCACTGATGCTTGCATCACTAGGTGATGAAAATTTCTTTTCAGGAAACCATATAACTATGTACAAAAAAATTACTATTATTAGATGTAAATAATTACTTGGAACTATATGATTATAAAATGGATGAAAAAGTGCATTAGTGTCCGGGTTGGCTCAGTCGGTAGAGCGTTTGGCTAGAAACCACAAGGTTTCTAGTTCGATACCGGCCCTCGCCAACTCAGCGTATGAGTAGCACAGGGATATGTGCGGTAAAGGAGCTGGTGGTAGGTGTGGCGCTCCACCACAGATGCAAAAACAATCTCCTTGGTCTAGCGCTAGTGAAGAGGGGATAGACTCCCTCGCTGATTGGCTGATACTGACTTTAGGCTACCCCAACGACTTTAATACTAATAATTATTAATATAAAGTAAATAGGTTTACTTGAAACCATACAACATCAAATTGTTAGAGAAGCGTTGGAATCAGTGTATCACCCTACAAGGAGACTATGTTGATGAATAAAGTCGAATTTTGCCTAAAAGTTTTATTAATTAGGCCCGGGAATTATTGAGTGATGTGTTAAGATTATAGATAATATACTAGCGGGCCCCATGGAATTTCCACGAAACAAAACAAAAATGAAGAAACGATGATTTGCTTTTTCCTTACATATGAATTCTACTGTCTTTGCAATAAATAATACAAAAAATAAAAATGACAAAAACATGACCTGGAAAAAAAGGTGGGCTGGAAATTCGCTAAAATATAGCGTAAATTAGGAGAGGAGGCTTGGATGATATAAGATTAAAATTATTAAGATATCTTCCGTAATTCATTCTAATTTTACATTGGTCATTTAAGCGACCTAAGACCGTTTGGAATGTTTCATTTTTGAAATTCGGTGAAATAAAATGGGACAAATAAGAAATTTGCGATTAAGTGACACAAGATAATCTGGATTCACATTTTTGCCTGGGCATGGTGATATGCCGATGGATAGGGACAATGTTTGTATCTAAACCATAAGCTAATGTGAGTGGATTTCTACGATTGAGATAAATCCTTGTCGAATTTTAACTGTGTGACAGAACAAATAAATATTCTCTTACACAAAAGCATATGGGTTCCAAATGGTGTAACTATATAGTACTAGTAGGAAGATCAAAATTTACCAAAATATCTTCCGTAATTCACAATTTCAAATATTACAAACAAAACAATCATGTGACTCTGATTTTTAAATTCATTTTAATTTTACATTGGTCATTTAAGCGACACAAGACCATTTCGAATGTTTCATTTTTAGATTTGGGGGAGATTGTCGGAATAAAAATGAAAACTACTCACCTGCAATTTCTGAGGGAAGAAATCATGAATAAAGATTGCGTAGTAATATATACATGTGGTTGGTGTCTACTTTCCTTTGATTGGTCGAATTTGTAAATAAATGCTTGTCACCACTCACGAAGGAGGAACGTTATTTTTCTGGACTAATTCTACAAGACCTAAGGTTACGATTCCTTTTTACCTACTTGCAAGGTCGCAACAAGGTTTCTTGCAAGCCCTTTTCCCCGGTTAAGCTTGTCCAGGAAGTCTTTATTTATCTCCTCACTCAAGTGAACTGGCAATTCGCCAAAATGCGACAAATAGGAAATCGGTTCTTTCAACGGGATCTGACCGAAAACCTCATTGATTGTGATCATTTCGCTAAATCTGGCCATGTATTATAATTATTCCATTCAGAAATATCATTACAATTTTTTATTATAGTTTTTATCTAAATTAAAATCCTTTTTTATCGAAACATATATATATATATATATATATATATATATATATGGCCATACAACTACAACACTGTCCCGCCGTCTCACATACCATCTCTCCGACACTAGCGCCATAAAACAACACTTAATTAAAAAAAAACATCCAGAAAAATTCACCTCCCCTGAAATTAGGAAAATTCTAACCGAAAACACTAAAATTATCTACAAAAATAATAATAAACGCCTACAGATCCTTGAAGCAATATGCATAAAAAATAAAATAGCATTTAAAGTCGGATACAACGTATCAAATATCTTTAATAACTAACACACTTAACTTACACCCCCCTTCTTAAAAAAATAATAGACTCTCCAAATTTAATAA
The DNA here is from genome assembly GCA_023376005.1 of Doryteuthis pealeii. Taxonomy (NCBI): domain Eukaryota; kingdom Metazoa; phylum Mollusca; class Cephalopoda; order Myopsida; family Loliginidae; genus Doryteuthis; species Doryteuthis pealeii. Next base: position 138,769,308 of record CM042140.1, read on the forward strand.
AAACATAGATAAAAGAACTAAAAAATTAACTAAAACCAACTTATATACCCCATGATGATGACTGGCGAAACAGTCGAAAGCGCTCGGGATAACAGTATGGGAAATATTATATACCAATTGGATCCAAACAGCAAAAAGATCGTCAGACGACTGGAAAAAATACAGATCCAAAAAATACAGATCCAAAAAATGAAGAAAGAGTGTTGTTCAATAGCACTAAAAATATATATATATATAGTCATCCACAGACACGTGTTTCAACTTATCAAGTCTCTTCAGAGTGGGTAGACATTTTGTGAGCTACCTACCGCCGGGATAGAACTCCGATCGATTCAGCAGCAGTCGGACAGCTTAACCGCTCGGTCATATCGTCACCCACAGAATGTATGTATGTAAAGGCCACCATAGAGTGCTCCATCCCTTTTATTACATGTAGCTTTCTGACTATTATCTGTATATTTATCTGTTTTGTCAATATATTTATCTATTTGTCTGTTTATCTATCTGTTTACCTGTATGTCTATCTATCAATTTATCTATGTCTGTCCATTTCATTTTTTTTCTTATATTGGGGTGGACAAATGGATATTTTTTCCAAAAATTGAGTGAGACAGGTGTTTCCTATGGTCATTTTTGCTGCTGATTCTGATTCTGATGAGATAATTGACCTTGGATGACATTTTAGGTTGTTTCCTGATGATTTCCAAAATGGCGACTGGAAACCCTTGTTTGTTTTTTGTTGTTGTTGTTGTTTGTTTACAATATATATCTTAAGAATGGTGTAATATATCTAATCTTAAGTTTTCGTAGTAACAGAATATGAAAATACATTCATTTTCATTGATTTAACCAACTCTAATTTCTTAAAAAAACGAAAAAGATTAATGACATTTTTCTCGTATATATCACCAATTACACATAGTGGAGTTCGCAATAACTTCCACACAAAAAGATTGAATTTTCCATATATATATTTACCAACCCCTCCGCACGAGCAGGATGTGACACAAGGTTAATTTCTTAAGCGGAGTTCAACAGGTTTGAATTAACAGTTTTCCTTCTCCTAGACTGGTTGCCTAACCAAGGTTAAAGAGCTTAGTCTGCCCTACTATTTACCTATAGCTGGAGAGAGAGTAGAATTCATACCTTTTCCAAGGGTATTAGCGCTAAGTGAAATGCAATTACCACGTCCAGGATTTGAACTCGGGGCGACGAGTCCATTTCCTATGACTTTAACCATTACACCACGCACTTGAATTTTCCATATAAGTTAGTCACTTGACTCACAGATGTACCCTGATTCAGTTTTCAAATTTAGTAAACTGAGATTCACATCCTAAGTTTGTGGGAGTGCATAATGTAGTGAATCTGTCACCATTATCATCTTGCCAGAAGTTCTACCTCCAAACATTACTTCTTAACAGCATCAATAACTTTCACCATTACTGCAGTTTACAGCTTTTGAATCACATTTGGTTCATGCTCTTGTTTTACATCCTCTAATTCATTGAGAACAATCAATTTGGGTTCTAAGAAAACTTTCAACTCAGTCTAGTATTTGATAAGTGGTATATCACCGGTGGCAGTTTCATAAATTCCTAAAAAGTGCATCAGAGGGAATATGATGATATCTTCAATTGTCGTGTAGATTTCCAGGCACGGAACAAACCATTCATTCTGAATGTAGAAACAACAACCACTAACTTGCTGTTGTTGGTATCAACTATGCCATGAAAAAACCTTGTATATGCTCCTGATGTGCCACAAATAACTTTGCGAAGTCGGCAATACTGTTGTATAGTGGTATCAAATTGATATCGCTGGTGTATATTGTCTACTTTGCTTAAATGTAGTAGCCGGACTTTTAAAAAATCATAACACGTGTGTATATAGTAGAAAGTTTTGTTCTCCCTCAGCTGTGCGTGGCTGGCGAGCGTTGACAATGACTGCTGCTGGGATGGCTAGCGTTTGTGAGGTGGAAGGGGTGGTTACTTGCGTCACACAGCCCGTCGGCCGTGATGGACCGTGAGCGGCTGTCCTCACTTGTTCTCTGTTCCGAGTCTTCTGGCTAACTAACCGCTGGGATCTCTGACTTTCTTTTATGTATATAAACCGCCCATGCATTTTCTTTTGTTATACTTATCAGCGAAAAAATCTACTTCCTATTTCTTTGTTCGCGTTAACCGGAAAAAGTCCTTTGTTATTTTTGTCGTCTTTTCTTTTTTTCGGTTTAAACGAAAAATCCTACTTCCGCCCGCACGATATGCAACAATACGTTTGAATCTGTTTGATGCAAAGCCTTTGAATCACTCATGTTGTATAGTGTTTCTTTCTATCCACAGTCTATAATCATTGTTTAATGAAACTGTGTGCTGCATGGGAAAGTCATTTAGCAATAGCAATAAGTCCAAATGTGTAAACAGAAATTCCCGGGGAACTGAAGACTTTCTCACCAGTAGTGACCAATAACAATTTTTGAATCCCAATCTTCTGTTCAGTGTTTTTGTAGATTTTGTCTATGGCATGGTCCACACACAATATGAGCACAACATTTTACTTGCTTATCATAGTCTACTCCAAGATTATCAAGCAAGACTTTGCAGCCAGCTGCTTGATCAGACATGCAAAATTCAATTTGACTTTTATGGCCATTAATAGGGTAATCAGAAAGTGTCGCTTCAGTTTGTAATCATAAGCTTTTGTCCCATTCTCCTCAGTGGCTTAGATTCTCACAATAGCCATCTGTGAGTGATGTTCTCGCACCAGACGTTCATGTTATTATTATATGATCTATTTTGACATCGTAGTGACGATGAACAACCGCCTTTGTGGTGTCACCAAGCTGTGGTAATGATTTCGACCTTCTTGTTGCACAACTGTTGTATAACATTTTCAACATTCAGGTATTATGCATCTTCCAGATAACGCATGATTGATCGACAACTGAGGAGAATATACATCAGATCTCTATGAAATATCTCAAATTTTCATCACTGTTGTTACTGCTACACAGTTTGTGATCTGATTCACTTCCTACATCATGAATGAATATCCACCGTTAACCAAATATCATATTGGCTACATAGTTCTGCAAACTTCATTTGGGGAAGCTGTGAATTCTAATAAAAACTGGACCAAACACCGAATCACAGGATCATTGAATGATCTGTGTGGATTTCTAACTTTCATATCTGGGAATGCAAGAGAACAACTGGTGGCGATATCATTTTCGCCAACCTGTTAAGTTTTCTATCCGTAAATAGAGTTATTTTTTGTAGGTTGCTGACTGTTCTGGAAATTACATCTACTTTCACAGTTCTCATCCAAAACGAATACCAATGCGTTTTTCATTATCAATTGATCTAGTTCTTATTACTCTTTTTTTCCCTTTGCTCTGTTGCAAGACGTTTCTACATTACAAAGGATTGTCAACTCTCCTTTCTTTTCTTTATCCTTATATTAAAGAACTGTGTTGGTGAAAACTGCTTTATAAGCTCTGAAACAGTTCTCCTCATAAACGCCCGATGATCAGGTATCATTTTGACACCAAAGTCTCTTTCAATTGGATTTTGATATAATGGATCCTTACAATGAATATCATAGGCATGTTAAGTAAATGCTGCATTGAATTCCGATGGTTTTTGCATACCAAATCTAGCTTTTATATTTAGCACTGCAGTTTTAAGCTTTCCGTGAAGCATTGAACCGTTCATAATCATCTTTCACTCTAGTTGCATCCGCTTTATCATTTAGTGGGTTCATGTTTTCTATCCAGTCATGCCATAGTTCATTCTCAACAATAGTATTAGCTTGATCACTACTCAAAGAGTGATTCCCCTTCTGTCGTTTACACAAACAGAGAATTCGCCCTATCACCACAGTCACAGGAGATAATTTTCATGTAAATTTAAATTCCTTAATCTCTGTGTATGTAGAACCTAACATTCTTTTATGCTTTCACTTCTTGATTTGCTTTCTGTCATTTTATACTTGACTACTACTTTGAGGAACTACTTCATATTGTTTGTATGACTCTGGTTATATCATTTCTGGTTTTATAATACCGAAACAAATATAAATGACATATTAAAATTACTATTTGCAATTTACGATCCTCCGGTACAAAATAGCATAAAACGCTGGATATAATTGCATAATTTTCACTTCAAATACATAATGAAATATAACAATTGGTTAAATCGCTAAAATGAATATATTTTCATATTCTGTGACCTAGAAAACATAATTATACATATTGTACCACTGTAATTCATTAAATTTGTAATTTCCTTTGAAAAGAATTGTGGTTTTCAGCCGACATTTTTAAAATCATCAGGGAACCAACCTAAAATCATGTCATATTCCCCCCCCAAAAAAAAAATCATCATAATCATAATCAGCAGCAGAATTGGCTATAGAAAACTCTCATCCAGAAATTCAACCTCCATTTGCCCTACACACACACACACACACACACACACATATATTATCACAAATTCTTTTGTATTGTAATTCTGATTTAATTCTTATAAACCCTTTTTTTTATTGAATTGCAATTTTTTTTTTCGATAGAAAATCAATGAAGATGTTTGCCGAATGTAAACTGTCACCACAGAACTCACCGGCTGTTTTCTGTGTTTGAAGAAGAAATTTGATGAAAGTAAATTGGCAACTTTAAAAGACCCAAAGCAAATGTAAGTCTCAAAATTTACAATTTATAAACTTAACTTTAAAACGAAAAAAATTCCAATGTATAAATTTCTTACACGATGGTACCTTGACTTCAAAATTTAATTCGTTCCGTTCGTAACTCAATTTCCTCAAATATCAAATAAATTTTCACCATTGAAATAAAATGAAATGCCATTCAACCGCACTCTATAAAAACACCCTGGTGGTTTATTTTGTTTTGTTTTGTTTTTGTTTTGTTTTGTTTTTTAGATTTTGTTTTTTCGTATTTTAAAATAGAAATAGCACTGTATTGTATGAAAAACATGATAAAATAGAATTTAAGGAAATATGTGATGTGATTTGATTTAATGTTATTTTTTATACATATTATTTTTCTTTGGCTTAATAGATTTGGAAACTTAAATGTTTTTAGTGAGCTTATTAACATAAGCGTATATGAAGTTCGTTCTTACCTCAAATTTTAGGTCTCAAAACAGTGCAAAAATTGACAAAATGACAGCTCATAACACAGAAAATCTCTAAGGTTGGGCGCTCGTAAATTAAACTAGCACTATATATATCATGTTTTAAATAATTTGATATTATTTGAGATGTACAAGATGTCTCGGAAACATTAATACCATTTCGTAATCTAATAACTTGACCAATTCCAGGGTAAATGATCTCAAATTTTTAACAGCATGTGTAGAGTCAAGTCCAGATTTTAAGTTTAATATCTAAAAGCCTTTTTCCTTTTAAGTGATAGCATTTCTATATCTGAAATGAAAAACTCTTAAACATAGATTTCTAGGGTTTTTTTTTAACATGTTAAAATTTGAACGAGAATTGGTCAAGGTAATAGATTACTTCTGACAAAACTTCAGTTATTGTGAAAAATCTGCAAGAAGTAAAATAATTATATTAATAATAGAAAATGATACCCTTAGATTCCCTGGAATTTAAAGTAGAAATGAATCACTTAATACCGGTTAGGAGACTAGATCTAGTGTTAATTAACAAGAAAATAAATTGTCATCAAGTGAATTTTGCCGTTCCAACAGATCACAAGTTAAAGCGAAAAGATAACCAAATACTTGGAACTTACTTGAGAACTGAAAAACTTGTAGAACATAAAAAGTGACAAATACCAACTGCGATTTGAATGAATCTAAGTCGACTGGAGGAATTGGAAATGAGGAAGAATCGAGACCATACAAAACACATTGAGTTGAGTTCAGCTAGA
>CM042140.1:138777721-138935827 GCA_023376005.1 Doryteuthis pealeii
TCGGCGATTGAAATCTAGAAAGAATAGATACATATCCAAATTTAAATACTTTGAGATTCACAGCTCAATAAACGTGTAAAAGTGCTCAATAAAAAGGAATAAATATATTTATTAAAAACTGAATAGTCGAAAACTAGACCGACTCAAGTTTCTTGTAGTTAACAAATCGTCCATGAGATGAGTTAAGAACAAATAAAACGTGAGTCTGTTTTTGTTAACCATTCAATTTTTAATTTTTGAGTGTATGTTATATATATATATATATATATATATATATATATGTAATCGACTGCCATTAATCAATATATTGTTTAATCCAGTAGATTTAACCCTGAAGATACTTATGGTGAAACTCGAGTAGGTTAATACTGTGTACCTTTATGTTAATAAATTTGCTCTACTAACGTATTGAGCATTTTATATTTGTTATATTGATGCCTTATCATTGTGAAACTTGAATCAACTAACCACTGTGAGTATTTTCACCGGTAAGTCCCTTTTTTCCACAAATACCATATATATATATATATATATATATATATATATATATATATATATCCTTTGTCTTTTCTTTTCCCTTACTCTTTATCTCATTGAACTTTCTCTTTCCTTTTCTTCTGCCAGAATGGACCAAATTCTTCTTGCCTGTGGAGTCAGCAAAAGTAAAACACCAGAACTTATCCAGTGCATTGAACCCAAACGTGAAAGCATGAAAAAAATGATACCAGAAATCTTGGACAACCCGGCAATGTATGTTGAATCGTTTTCTCAATAACCAAACTTAACTTACAATATCATCTGCTTTCAGTGTCTTGGTATAAAACAATGGTTTCCAAGTTCATAAATAATTTTCAAGCAATTTTTATTTATTCAAGTATTGCAAGTGTAAGATTCATGGTTAATATATGAACATACAACTCCGACACATTTGTGGGACAAAACATTTTATATATCAAAACACAGAAATAAGATAAGATACATAAACAATAAAATACAGTACATAAACATACAAGAGTAGAGATAAAAGGACTGGAGAGTCCGTACATACGAAATCACTTACTGGTGATGAGGGGCCGAAGCCCCCAGGAGAGTTGCAAAGCGTTGGGGGCAGAGGCCCCCATCCAGAAGGGTGCGACAATGTCTCGTACGAGGAGATGTAGCAAAAGAGGGTGAAGCGTTTGAATCAGCCGCTTAAATACTATAGCCCCTGGTGAGAACAAGCGTCAACCCAGCGGGAAGATAACTCTTCCAGGCCAATGTGAAGATAATCCCAACACAAGAATCAATCCACTATAATTTTTGATATTATTTCATCAGACTTAGAGTAAAGTTACCGCTAGTTCACCGAAATGAAGTAGGTAAAGTAGAGGTAAATTGAATTAGAAATAATTCATTCATATCAAATATACACAGTTTCTTGTGATTAATATGTTAAAGCACTCATTGAACTTGTCATGGAACTTCGCCATCAAACAGAGTTTAATGTCATACCCAGGACAATAAGACACTCAGCCACCAGATTCTAGTACATATATGATAAAAATGGAGGCACGTGGTCAAATGGTTAGAGTCATAGGAAATGGACTCGTCGACCCGAGTTCAATTCCTGGACGAAGCTGTTTGAATTTCACATAGCGCTAATACCCTTGGGAAAGGTATGAATCCAATTCTCCTCCAGCTATGGGTAAATAGCAGGGTAGACTGGGCTCTTTAACCCTGACTAGGTAACCGGTCTAGGAGAGGGAAAACTCTGAATTCAAACCTGTTAAACTCCGCTTAAGAAATTGACCTTGTGTCACATCCTGCTCATGCGGAGGGGTTGGTAAATATATACATGATAAAAATAAAAGCAACAAGGGATGGGATAATCATATAAGTGTTAAGGCTTGGCGTAACCAGCCGATTGATTCGAGGGGGTCTCTCTGATCGCCCATTCATTACTTAAAAGAATTTGATCTGTATATAGATATTGCATTAATATTGTATATGTTCTGTGCAAAGATTTTTTTTTTCTTTCTTTTTTAATTTGATGTGAAAAGATTTTTTTTATATAAACAAATAATAATTCGCATCTATTTTGAAAATTATTTCTTTCTTAAAAATGAAAAATTTCCAAAAGGAAAGCTATTTTCAAGTAGAACATAAGAAATACATTTTCCAAGAAAAATATCCTAGTTCACTTGACTAAATCCCAATCAATAAAAAGATTTAAAAGAAAAATGATGGCAAAAGTGTGACGATTTCATTTGAATATTATTGATAAGTAAAAAGATTTTAAAATATTCTGATTACTTAATCTCCTAGATTTCCTCCATTATTTTAAATCTCTTTTATTCAATGTGATCATAAAGAGTGATTGAAAAGTAACTCCCTATTTTAAAAATCTTATCTATTCCTGAACCATTATTTTTACAAAAAAAATGAATGTGACTTTAGAATACACTACTAAACCTCTGCAGAGGGATAAGAACCCAAACCCCCATTAAGGCTACCTATTGAATGTGGGTAGTGACACGTGATGCTTAAGTATGGAATCCTGGTGGATGAGCAGTCCATGACATGCAACACACCACTTAGGCCTTACTTAGGGCGGTCGGAGAGGCCCGCTCCGATCAATCAGCTGGTCCCGTCAAGCCCTAGCACCTATACAATTTTCCCGATCTTGTTGCTCTTATGGCAACCCTTTTTATCATATAGGTGCTAGAAGGCAGTGGCTGGGGGTTTTCATGTCCTGGGAATGACGTTAAACTCTAACTGATGGTGAGGTTCCAGTTCTGGAGGTCTGGGGAATGTGGAGCACACCTGCCTCTCCATTTCTCCCAGGTCCACTCTGACCCGGACTGGTAGTACTTGTTAGGGTCCCATCTATGGGTTAAATCGAAAATTTGTTAACAAATAAAAAATTGATTTAAAAAAATTTTTCTTCCAAACTATCGCAACGAATCTTTCAAAACTTTCCCGGCATTAAATGACCAACGGTGGTTGTGTTGGGTATTGTACAAATGGAAATATGAATTTCCGGTTAAATTAAACAAAGCGAACAAAAGAAGGATGGGAAACAATAAATTCCGAGATAGTTATCAGATCAAGGGTAGAGATGCGTAGGCGTATCATCAATACAAAAACCAGAGATCAGTAGTGAACAGACCCCAGTCAGGAGGAGACGGCGAACGCAGTGACTGACTCACGGTCACAGCCGATGGGCTGTGAACTGTCACGTAGCTACCTCCCGCCTCCCCAACGCTTTTCATCCCAGCATTGTCAACTCACATGCACCACGAGAGAATGTAAAGAAATAAACTGAAGTGTGTTACAATACCATGTGTTGAGTCTCTACGCCGACTACTAACATACCCGCAGTATACCAGCAACGTATACGATACGTACGCCGATTTAGCAGCGTGAGTTTGAAGAAGCCGCTATATAACATATATAGAATTTGATGCCAGTATATAACGTATACGATTTAGTGCCGAACAAAGAAGGCGCTATGCAACAGTTGATATGCCGTAAAACAAAACAAACCGTAAAGAGAACCGGGGCATAAGTGTTGTTACATTTCAGACTGATCATCTCAGGCCAATCATGCGTATTTACTCAGCTATTTCTGATATTAAAGGTCATCTGTGCTGTTCCTAATTGTACCCAAGTAGAATTGCTATATGGACCACCAAAATATTATCATGGCCCTCCTATTCGGTATTATTTTGTGTGGACTCCCAGTAATGTTACCAGGACCCCAGGACCCAGGTAGGTCCCGGTTGAGAACCATTGATCTCGGCAGATTATAAATAGAAATGATGTCAATATCAGTGAAGAGATTTTATTGTTTTAATTCGGTTACCAACAAATAAACAGTTTTTGTAGATATGATTTATAGATGTCAATTTTTGGTAAATATCTAATACTGTTAATATTATTCTTTTTAGGGCGGAGCCTGCATGGGAATTGATGGAAGAGGCGAAGAAGTGTTTTGAAAATAAATCAGAGATCCATAAATGCATTAAAGACAAGAACATGAACTATTACAAGAATAAGTTTGGAAAAGCTAAGAAATATGTTCCAAAAATGGAGATTATGGAAAAGTAGGTGGTTGTTTATATATACATTTTTTTTTTAGTATTGTATAAGTAGAGTTCGAGTCTCTCCTTATCGATATATAAAAGAAACACTTTAAAAATAATCTTACGGGGAATACCCCTTTTATAATCATCGATTCGCGCTCTCTCTCTCTCTCTCTCTCTCTCTCTCTCTCTCTCTCTCTCTCTCTCTCTCTCTCTCTCTCTCTCTCTCTCATCAAATGATTGATGTGGGTTTTGCTGGTTGGACTACACTTGTGTGTCCACAGAAGAATGTCATTTGAGTTCGTCTTTACTTCTCTAGCATTTTCCATCATGCGTCACTCGGACAATTTGTGGGATAGAGAGTTCCCGTACAGATGTTTTCTTGTTGGGTACTGCATCCAGCATACAAAAGATATTGGAGAAATTAGCATAAAAGGAGGAGGAACGTAATACGCGCTTAGACTGTTCGCAGTCGAGACGCCATTTTCTCTAGTACCTACACCCGTTCAAAATCTCAGATCTTGAATTTAACAATTCTTTAGAATCGGGATGGAATGCAATAGCCAGCTTTCTTAAATAGAAGCCAGAATTTATCACGTCCCTTATAATTATGAACACTTTTAACAATCTCCCTCTTTTGATTATGATAGGACCTACAACATATTTGTTTTAATGTCCCCGGCATACTTAGAAAGTATGATACAATACATATACTTCATATGTGCTGAACTGGGTTTATGATTGTAAAATCCTTTCTTGCAAGTATGTTGAGTAGAACCCAAGTATTTTTTTCATTATTACTTTGCCCATCGATCTGTATACTACAATTGCATACAATACAGATATTCTGGAATTGATTATAAAGTGAACACTCCTTTTTTAAATTATAATTGCATTGTAGATCTTGAACTTTTTTAAAAATTTTTCTCAATTTACCAATGTTAATTTTACTAATATTTCGGGCAATATTTGGCATACAACTCTAACTGAATTTTACTATGTTTTTTGTTGAATATTTGGTAATTTACGAGGAAGTGCGTCCCAGTCTCCCGCCTCAAAAACCGCTACCCGGCGACTATCAAAATAACAACCCCAGCTCGTCGTAATTCTTGTTTATTTATCGTAATTTGTCGTAATTCTTGTTTAGATATGAAGATGGATATATAGTTTTGAATAGACTGAGATAGATAGATAGATAGATAGATAAACAGACAAAATAATATAGATAGATACGAACAAATGGAGATAGATAGATATTTTCGACAAGTAAATGTATTTCGGGAGGGGGGGGGATCGCTTCTTTTTTTGTCGTAATTCTTGTTTATTTAAACTAAAAACAGTGTTTAAAGTAATATAGATAAATATGAACAAATTCAAATAGATAGATAGATGGATAGTTTTGAATAGGCTGAGCTGGGTTGTTATTTTAATAGTCACCAGGCAGCAACTCTTGAGGCAGGAGACCGGGACGCACTTCCTCACAAATTACCAAATATTTTATACAACTCGTTATTAGTTGAAAAATGCCTTTTTAATAGTTTGTGTTGAATATTTTAATTTATGACTATCAAATAACAACCAACAAAGTCATTTACCAACTCATTTGTAGTAGCCAAATTAAACGGTGGCGAATTAACTTTGAGATATTTTTCAACCTAAATCTTCTTTTCTTTCTGGGATTGCTAATTATTGACATTAAATTAATTATTAATAAAAATTACTATACACTAGGGGCCGGGTTAGCAGAGGGTCCGGGTTAGCTCAGTCGGTAGAGGGTTCGGCTAGAAACCACAAGGTTCCTAATTCGATACCGGTCCCCGCCAACTCAGCGTATGAGTAGCACAGGGATCTGTGCGGTAAAGTAAGGAGCTGATGGTAGGTGTGGCGCTCCACCTCAGACGCTAAAAAACAATCTCCTTAGTCTAGCGCTATTGAAAAGGGGATAGACTCCCTGACTGGCTGATACCGACTTTAGGCCGCCCCGTCGACTTTACTTACTTGTTGAAGATGTTAATATTAAAAACAATACTTGATAATCTAGTCAATATACCGCTAGGGGACTTGTTTAAACACATGTTTTGATTAATTGGAACCTTTATTAAGATAACAAGGATCTTGATTGTTTTAATTTTTTTTGTTTTTAATGGGGACACAGATCCATTATTAAGGTTCAAGGTAATATCCTAAAAATCATCAATCTTCGAATGCCACCATCGAATGAATCTATGGAAATATGATAATTACTTTCTTTACATTCCTCAATCTATAATCTTATCATTGTGGTATAATAGGATTTTATGACAATGTTGGGTAATCAGTTTTTGTTCTTCTAGTATTTCCATGTACTCTTTAGCTAGTTGCAATCCGTTATTTAGAGTATGATCAGCAATAGAGGGATAACATTCGGACATCATATTTAATGAAAGATCATCTGTCATGTGTATGAATATTTTTAATTACTGGATGCAGTACACACACACACACACACATCAATATTGATAATATGGGGTGCTTCATTAGTAAATAGAGGTCTATATCGTGGATAGAGAACTTATATCAACGTTAGGGTAGCGTAAGCATGAAGCCAACGGCACTTGGTTACTTACAGTTTCTTGCCAATGCGATTTTCCAACCAAGTCTCTCTCTCTCTCTCTCTCTCTCTCTCTCTCTCTCTCTCTCTCTCTCTCTATATATATATATATATATATATATATATATATTGTTGTAGATTTGCTAACATCCTTTTCGCACTCTACCAGATAGATTGGCTTATAGCCTGCGATTAAAATGGATTAACTAGCTGAATAATATTCAGACTGACTTTGCTGCGTTGGCTGTACCGAACTGACCCTCCTCTATTTAGTGTAAGTTTTGTCTTGTTCTGTGTTTGTATCATTTGACACAGGATGCTGGTGCTTAATAAATGTATTAAGCCCACAATTCTTCTGTGTATCTTTCCACCTGGCAATACAACAATATCAAATTTCGTTTATATATAGAGTTCAAATGGTGTTCAAGAAATGTAATATTAGCGCTGCCAGCACCCCAGACCTTCATGCTTGCATGCAAACAAAAGCGGAAAAATTGAAAGGTGTGATGGCCAGTAAAGACATGACTCCTAAAGAGTAAGTATATGATTGATTCATGACTTTTATATATTTGATATTTCTCTAAAAAAATATTTCCTTTTAAATCAGAATGAAATCAAATAACTTTGAATCAAAATAGAACGAATTAAATTATATATACTAGCAAATATATGCACCCTCCGGGTGCAAGTATTTAAGTTTTAATATAATAAAATATTGTGTTAAATTAGAAAGGCTAATGAAACTAAATGGGAAATGCAGATAAAAAAAGATTTGAAACAGAGGGAGTATAATCGAAAGATAGAACAACTGAAACTTACTCTTCCATCACTCTCGTCTTTCATTGTTATTTTTTCTAATTTAAGTATTTACTTAAAAGAGTAAGTAAAGAATAAAATTACAGTTATTTTTTCTTGTTAATGGATTTCATTTAAGATTCATTGAAGAGATTTTTGCTTATATTCATTAAAATAAAACCAAACAGTTAGAAATCAATAATACTAAGCACATATTTATTAAAATCACATTTTTAATATCAATATGCAAATTAGCCTTTCCGTTCAACTGTAAACCGCTATTTTGTTTATATATAAATATAATTGCATATTGTTTGTATGTAGATATGGTCAACAGTAATAATAATGTAAAACAATTTTATTAATAATTGAGGTTTAGATAAAAAAATAAAATCATTGAGAATGCGATGTCAATAACTAACGGAATTGTAACTTGAGTAGTAATATAGTTTCGGTTACAGACAGAAAAACAGACAATCTCCATTATAATAATATATATATATATATATATATATATTATATTATATTATATTATATTTTTGCTCGAAGGCAATTACAATGCATGTATCGCATAAAATTCAATACTTTTTTTTATAGAAAATGAACTTGACAAGTGTAATCCCGGCAAAGGATCGCTCGGTGTGTAGAACATCGTACAGACTGTTTCGACTTTGTTAAGTCTCATCAGCGATGTATACTAACGACTTTCCTCATCGCTGATGAGACTTGATAAAGTCGAAACAGTCTGTACGATGTTCTACACACCGAGCGATCCTTTGCCGGGATTACACTTGTCAAGTTCATTTTCTATTTAAAAAAATATAAAAAAAGTATTGAATTTTATGCGATACGTGCATTGTAATTGCCTTCAAGCAAAAATATAATATATACTTTATTCAACAATGCTTCTAAAAAAACAAACATCCAAAAATCATATATATATATATATATATATATATATATATGTATATATATATATATATATAGGGTGCGTCAAAAAAGTATCAAGTTTAAAGCTGTATTTTCCAAGATAGAAATAAAGAATGAATGGAACTTTATTTTTTTAGAATACAAGGTGTCAAAAAGTACAAAAAATCTTAGTACTTTTTTGACACACCTTGTGTATATATATATATATATATATATATATATATATATATATATATATATGTGTGTGTGTGTTTACATGTTCACGACGTAAGTGTACACGTGTTTTTAAGTGCATGTGTCTGGATGAATGAAATATCTTTGCATGTTTACGGATCTATGTGTAAACGTGTACATTCGTGTGTGTACCTATCCGTTAATGTATGTATGTGTACACATGTTCTCAAACGCTTATACATGTGTGTCTCTGTATTCCAGTGTATAGATGCGCACGTGTGCATGTATGCAAATGTGTGCGTGTGGGTGAAAAAACATCATATGCCCTTTTTTTTTAAAGCTATAGTCTGGTGTAGCTCAGTCGGTAGGACATCCGCCTCGGAACCACAAGTTTCCGGCACTTGCCAACTTAGCGCATGAATAGCACAGTTTGGATCTGTGCGATAAAGTGGGGAGCTGACGGTAGGTGTGGTGCTCCACCTTTGACGCAAGAACAATCTCCCTGCTCTAGCGCTAGTGAAAAGGGGATGAACCCCCTCGCTGTCCGGCTGATACCGACAATAGGCCACTCTACAGACTTTACTTTTATGATGCCTATAGAAAAAAAATGTTTTTTAGTTTAGAAAACATTTTTGTTACATGATTCATGGGTAGCCTCTGAATTCTGTAAGTAGTGTAGAATAAATTTTGAATTTGAGTTCGTTAGAAATTCAAATCGGAGAATTGAGTGGTAAGTTACTGCCGATGCTTGACAATGTGGTAACCTCCGTTTGACCCCCCTCATCCCCAAAAACGCGTCAATATAAGTGTGTAACAGTTTTTAGTTAGTTGCGGACAGTCACTCATTGAGAGAAGACGTTCTTTCGAGATGCCGCCTCTCACCACAAGGTTTTAGGCTAGGGTTGATTCAATAAAAGCTATAAAGAAAAGAACAAACTCTTGCATATTAATCAATTGATAACAAATAAGCAGACACCAGCCCGAACAGAAAGAAAAAAAATCAACCCACAGAAACGGCCCAGAGAAGATGACGATGTAAGTAAGCAGGAAAGTACAAACCAATCTATCGTCCTCTCATCTCATATTGTCTCTTTCTCAAACTTTGGGTAAATTTTAGAAAGGTCTGGCTTCTTTAGGCTTGGTTAGGTAACCACTCTAGGAGATGGAAAACATTGAATTCAAACTCCGCTTAAGATATTGACCATGATTTGAATACTGCTCGTGCGGTTGGGTTATTTAAAAAAGAAAAAATAATTAGTTAAATTAAGATTAAGTTAATTAAAGCTACAGTGTATATAATAACTGTAACATAATTTAAGTAAAATAACGTTAACGTATCATTAGAGTCCCTCCATATTCCTATCACTATAATGTGTGTGTGTGTGTGTGTGTGTAATTATCATAAATATGTATGTACATACAAACATGTATATGCAAATACACACAACGTGAAAAGATATAACGATTTTTATGATATTTACAGAAAAATGTTGGAATTTGCTAAGCTGCGTCAAGAGGGCCTAAAATGTTTTGGACCTACCGATGATAAAAGAAAGAAATGTGTAGCAGATTTGAGCCGTCGGCTTTTTATGCAGAGGGGACAACAAAAGCCTGGAAGGGGACAACAAAGGCCTGAAAGAGAGGACAAGGCCTGAAAGGGGACCACAAAGGCCTGAAAGGGGACCACAAAGGCCTGAAAGGGGACAACAAAAAAATGTTGGAAATGATGTACCACAAGCGTCAAAACTGGTATCTAGAGGCGGATTTAACGTAGATATGGCCATGAAGAAGTAAGTCTGTTTATTTGTTTGTTTATTTGTTTGTTTGTTTTTTTTGTTATTTTTCATCTTCAGGAATCATATCGGCATAAAAAAATGTTCACATGTCACAATTATATTGTTTCTGTCAAGAAATATAAATGAAAAATAAAACTATTATGAGTTTTTTTTTTGTTTTTTGTTTTTTGTTTTTTTTGTGAATAAAGATACGTCAGAATAAATGCTTTCCCAACCCTATTGCCCATATGGCAAGCCCCAATCCCTTTTTATCATATGGGTGCTAGAAGGCGGTGGCTGCGGGTCTACATGTCCTGGGAATGACGTTAAACTCTATCTGATGGTGAGGTTCCAGTTCTGGAGGTTTGGGGAATGTGGAGCACCCCTTCATCACCATTGCTCCCTGGTCCACTCTGGCCCGGAGTGGTAGTACCTGTTAGGGTCCCATCTATGGGTTAAATAGAAAAATGAATTTATAAAAAAAAGTATTATCCATTAAGAATTGATTTATTTCAAAACATTATCAGCATTAAATAACCCACTGAGGTTGATATGCCGTAAAACAAAACAAAACAAAAAAAATCATCGCATAAATCCTGGCATTCAACACAGGATAAAAAGACTTCTTCTTCAAGGACACAAAGTCCAAAAACAGTTCGTTACAAGTCAGCATTTAGTGGGAAATTCCTCTTCACATATCCATTTCACTAAGTCACTAAGGATAATCCTCCTCTTAATTGTGACAGGTAAAATTAAACAAATTTTCCTAGAGCAAATATTTCCGTACAAACCACCGTGTTATTTCTCCCCATTGTATCTGGCAAATTTGATTATGTTTGAAATACGCTAGACTTAGTGCAGGATGGCGTCGTCAGTTATGTTATTGGCTGGCTTCATAGGGGGGTTTCGGGTCTTCCAACATAATACCCCCTCAGCCAGCCAGACCCCGTTGGAGACGATCAAACTCCAACACGTCACCCTTGTGCAACGCCAACAAAAACGTTTAAAATACGTCAACGCGATCCTCGGATTCTTTATATCTGAATGGCCAATTCTTCAGCCAATCATTGATAAGAGTAGTTGTTATAAACAGGATCGCGCGATTCAGACATTTTCTTTTTAATAAATGCATTGGCATGGCTAGGATGTTACTAAGAAGAAAAGCGCGTAAACGATCTAGCGACAAACCCCAAAACAAGTCTTATAACTAACATATACGAGCATTAAAAACCTGACAGTATTCAGTGTACACATCCCTATTTTTTTATAAATTTTACTACACCTACTAATAACACAACTCTCTCTGTGAGATAGTTGGAAACTCGCGGAAATGACCGACTAAAACACAATATTTCAATACTATTTTTAAACATAATTATTTACTGATATTTCTCGTGACTATTTACATTATATGTTACATTATACCACTGGTTACATTAATGTTTAGTATTATGTTAACATATATTATTTTTATTATTTTATTATTAACATATGTTATTTTTATTATTTTATTATTACATATGTTATTATTTTATTATTAACATATGTTATTATGTTTAATTATTTGACATATGTTTATTATTTTGTTATTAACATATGTGTTAATGTTATTAACATATGTTAACATATATCTTACATTATACCACTGGTTACATTAATGTTTAGCATTATGTTAACATATGTTATTTTTATTATTTTATTATTAACATATGTTATTATTTTATCATTAACATATGTTAATGTTATTAACATATGTTAACATATATCTTACATTATACCACTGGTTACATTAATGTTTAGCATTAGTTAACATATGTTATTTTTATTATTTTATTATTAACATATGTTATTATTTTATTATTAACATATGTTAATATTATTAACATATGTTAACATATATCTTACATTATACCACTGGTTACATTAATGATTAGTATTATGTTAACATATGTTATTTTTATTATTTATTATTAACATATGTTATTATTTTATTATTAACATTTATTATTATTGTTTAATTATTATTTAACATGTTATTTTTATTATTTTATTATTAACATATGTTATTATTTGTTTATTAATATATGTTAATATTATTAACATAGGTTAACATATATCTTACATTATACCACTGGTTGCATTAATGTTTAGTATTTTCTACTCCATTATCTTAATTACTGCGATTCAATTATTGTATTTATATGAATAACTTCAAAACAACAAGAAAATTAATATCGTATTTTTTCCCATGATACAGTATGGATAAAATGTTGGCTAATTGTGGAATAACAAGCGAGAAAACACCCGAACTGAAGAGTTGCCTTGATGAGAGAACAAAAGCCGTCATGGAAATTCAACCCTGGCTTTCTATGACCGATGAAGCGTAAGTTATTCATGCATACATTCATATATATATATATATATATATATATATATATATATATATATATATATATATATATATATATATATATATCATATTATCGTGATAGTTATTACTATTATTATTATTGTTATAATAATCATATTTATCGTGAAAGTTATTATTATTATCATCATTATTATATCATATCTATTGTTATAGTTATTATTATTATTATTATTATGGTTATTATATTACTACTACTACTATTAAGCTGTGCTATTAATATTCTAAACTGTTTAATGATAAAGTAAACATATGAAATAGCAAAGGTGGTTCACTACTAGAGTAGGCTCAGTTCTAATTAGTTATCATCCTTCCCACATTTTGTTAATGTTATGTGGGAGAATAACATATTTCTTTCTTTTTTAACCAGCTTTAAGCTTTAGTGAACGGTAAGAAAATGACCTTAAAGGAAAGAAAAAAAACAACGTTTAAAAAATCAAGACGCAACTAATAGAATTGAATTCAAACGTAAAATATGAGTAAAGAAATCTATCTAAGTAATTGTTTATATTTACGCAACTTCGAAAAAAAGAATCTTTATAAATACTTTATAAATTTGTAAAATAAACAACGAATTTAAAACATTAATGAGAGAATAAAAGTAAAATAAATATCGAGATAAATACATAAATGCTTTCTTATTAAGCTTAGTAACATAGTAAATAATTTAAATGTGCTATAACTACGTATTCTGTTATCGTTGTCTAATTTAAAAAAGAAAGAAAAAAAAAGAATTCCAGATATTTCACAATATATACAAGATTACAGAAACTTTAATAAATGATAAATAAATACAATTTGATAAAACAAAGTAAAACTATAAAAGAAAAAAATTATTACTATTAAAGTTATGTTATGAAATGTGACATTACCGAATAACGCAATGATGAACAGTAAACATACATTTCCACATAATTAAATGCGTATAATCGCATGTGAATTGATGTTTTTCAACTAGTAAATAAATAAATGAAATATATATATATATATATATATATATATATATATATATATATATATCCCCATTGAAATGAGCTGAAATGCATTAATCCTTTCTCGACCCCAAAAGGACCCTAATTATTTTGTTACGTATTTTTGAGTGAGAAGAATACCCCTGTATTGTATTTAAAAAAAATAAGAAAAATAAAATGTAAAGAAATTAATTGTTTTTCATTAAATTCTCAAATTTATGTATAACTTCCTAACCGTTAGGCATGACATAACCCAGACGGTTTGATATGCCGTTAAAATCAAATAACAAACAAACATTAATTGTTCATAATTTTTCCCTTGCCTTAATCTTCCCTATTTGGGGTGAGGTGCCTGATTGGAGGGGGGGTTACGATACTTTCCCACTTTCATCTACAAGGTGTTTCAATAGAAATCTGTTCTGTTTTTGTCTAGTTGTGTAAACAAATTATTGGCTTTAAACGGCTTTGTTTAATTATTGCGTATGACGTGTGTCAAAACATTTTATAATATTTAATAATTCACAAAAAAATAATATTGGTAAAATTGAAATGAAGAAAATTCCATATTCTTTTATATCGCACAAAAAGTGAAATATTTATTCAATTTTCATAAAAATTTTGGACCTAAAGTTCAAGGGTTGGAAAAAGTTCAACTTTGGATAAACACATGGCATTACCCAAAAGCTGAACTTAAAAGACTGTATAGAACATCACGAGTAATTTCTCTCATATTTAAGGCAATTTCTTTAGGGTTATAAATTTGGAAACTGAAATGTTTTAATAAACTTATTAACACTATACGTGAATTGTATGCGCCCTACTATCTTTTATCTTTATTTATTACAAAAAAAATGATTTGTCGTAATAGATTTTGTATTTAAATGTTTTTAATGTAATTATTAATGTGAGCGTATTTTAAGAGAAAATATTCTAATATAAAATTTCTTGTAGATAAGATGTTCGTTAAAGAAAAGTTAAAAAACTTAGATGTTGCGCATATGTTCCGCTTGCTGTACGACACGTGTTTTGTGGGGAAGAGAAGACCCCCTGTCATGTAGACAGGATACGCAATTGTACGTTTTACTTTGACTAAGCTTTAAGGTCAAAGATAATATTTTACTTTAGTGCTTCTGTCTTTTTATGAGCCTGGTAGCAACGACAACTAGTGCCTAACGGAAGAAAAACAGAAGTTGACGGTGTTAAGGAATGTAATTCCTACAAGATCGATTCGGTGCTTTGATTAATACAAATTTTTAATTCCCTTTTTAATGCAGCCGTGAAAAACTGAAGGCAGAAGGCGTTAAATACTGGAAGTGTTTCAGTGAAGGACAAGATGAAGAGCAGAAATGTATCATGAAAATGGTGGAAGGCTTTAAAAAAATGGGCAATGCGGCACGCATGCAAAAAATAGCCGAAAAGATGGATGTTTTGATCGAAGTTGTCAAAACTGAGTAAGTAAATTGATCTCACTTTTAAAATAAAGTAAATTGATCTCGCTTTTAAAATAAAGTAAATTGATCTCGCTTTTAAAATAAAGTAAATTGATCTCACTTTTTAAAATAAAGTAAATTGATCTCGCTTTTAAAATAAAAGTAAATTGATCTCGCTTTTAAAATAAAGTAAATTGAATCTCCTTTTAAAATAAAGTAAAATTGATCTCGCTTTTAAAAAGTAAATTGATCTCGCTTTTTAAAGTAATTGATCTCACATCTCGCTTTTAAATAAAGTAAATTGATCTCACTTTTAAAATAAAGTAAATTGATCTCACTTTTAAAATAAAGTAAATTGATCTCACTTTTAAAGTAAATAAATTGATCTCGCTTTTAAAATAAAGTAAATTGATCTCGCTTTTAAAATAAAGTAAATTGATCTCACTTTTAAAATAAAGTAAATTGATCTCACTTTTTAAAATAAAGTAAATTGATCTCCTTTTAAATAAAGTAAATTGATCTCACTTTTAAAATAAGTAAATTGATCTCACTTTTAAAATAAAGTAAATTGATCTCGCTTTTAAAATAAAGTAAATTGATCTCACTTTTAAAATAAAGTAAAATTGATCTCACTTTTAAAATAAAGTAAATTGGATCTCACTTTAAATAAGTAAATTGATCTCGCTTTAAAATAAAGTAAATTGATCTCGCTTTAAATTGATCTCACTTTTAAAATAAAGTAAATTGATCTCGCTTTTAAAATAAAGTAAATTGATCTCGCTTTTAAAATAAAGTAAATTGATCTCACTTTTAAAATAAAGTTTAAAATAAAGTAAATTGATCTCGCTTTTAAAATAAAAGTAAATTGATCTCTTTTAAAATAGTAAATTGATCTACTTTAAAATAAAGTAAATTGATCTCGCTTTAAAATAAAGTAAAATTATCTCGCTTTTAAATAAGTAAATTGATCTCACTTTTAAAATAAAGTAAATTGATCTCACTTTTAAAATAAAGTAAATTGATCTCGCATTGATCTTTAACTTTTAAATAAAGTAAATTGATCTCTCACTTTTAAAATAAAGTAAATTGATCTCACTTTTAAAATAAAGTAATTGAATCTCACTTTTAAAATAAAGTAAATTGATCTGCTTTAAAATAAAGTAAATCTCACTTTTTAAAATAAAGTAAAATTGATCTCACTTTTAAAATAAAGTAAATTTATCTCACTTTAAAGTAAAGTAAATTGATCTCACTTTTAAAATAAAGTAAATTATCTCGCTTTTTGTAATTGTCTCACTTTTAAAATATAGTAATTGATCTCACTTTTAAAATAAAGTAAATTGATCTCAATTTTAAAGTAAAATTGATCTCGCTTTTAAAATAAAGTAAATTGATCTCGCTTTTAAAATAGTAAATTGATCTCACTTTTTAAATAAAGTAAATTGATCTACTTTTAAAATAAAGTAAATTGATCTCGTTTTTAAAATAAAGTAAATTGATCTCACTTTTAAAATAAAGTAAATTGATCTCTTTTAAAATAAGTAAATTGATCTCGCTTTTAAAATAAAGTAAAAAATAAAGTAAATTGATCTCACTTTAAAATAAAGAAATTGATCTCGCTTTAAAATAAAGTAAATTGATCTCGCTTTTAAAATAAAGTAAATTGATCTCTTTTAAAATAAAGTAAATTGATCTCACTTTAAAATAAAGTAAATTGATCTCGCTTTTAAAATAAAGTAATTGATCTCGCTTTTTAAAATAAAGTAAATTGATCTCCTTTTAAAATAAAGTAAATTGATCTCACTTTTAAAAATAAAGTAAATTGATCTCACTTTTAAAATAAAGTTATGTCTCATTTTAAAATAGTAAATTGATCTCGCTTTTAAATAAAGTAAATTGATCTCGCTTTTAAATAAAGTGCTTTTAAAATAAGTAAATGACTCACATTTTTGAAATAAGGACACACATACCATTAGGTCTTTTTCAATCCAAGGTACCGTATTTGACTGCTAATAAAATGCACGGGTTTTATAAGCGCACCTCTATATAATGCATTTGGAAACTGTGTTAACTATAGAAATGCATTTGGAAACTGTGTGATGGCTAAAGTGCTGAACTGCAACATCGTAGTAAGCGAGTTCCAGCTCACTGGTCCCCCCCCCCACCCGGTCGTCATGCGTGGTGAGCCATGTTGCTTAATGATGAAACACTGGTAGCTGAGCAGTCCATGACATGCAACACCTATTTGGCCTTGCGATCATAAGGCTGGTCTCGTCAAGTCCTAGCACCTATATGCTGTCCCGACCCTGTTGCCCTTATGGCAAGCCTACAAAACTTTTTATCATATGTGCTAGAAGGTCCGATGGTGAAGTCCAATTCTAGAACTCTTGGGATGTGGAGTATTCCTTGATCACATTAAACCCCAGGTCTAACTCTGAATTGGAGTGGTAAGTACCTGTTAGGGTTCCAGATATGGCTAAAATAGAAAGAAATGAGTTTGAAAAAAGTTGAAATAAAAAATTGAGTTCACAAAAAAACATTTGAGTACCCATCAAAATGTTGCCCCACAACTGAATACAACAAAACGTCTTCGGCCATAAACAACCCAACAAGGATTGACATGCCATAAATCAACCAGCCACCAACTTCCACGGGAGTGCTATTCTAACATGGTATTTGACATGTATCGTGGTTTGCCGGTTTCATTGTCTCCTGTATATTGGCACTGCTTTATGGCTGCAATGTTTTTTTTTATGGTTCGGTGAACCTCTCTCTACAATTCGTTTCAGGAAGGAGTTGTAGGCACATCGCAACGTAGCTGCGCCGATCAATCTTTCCGAATTCTAAAGATTCCTAATGAAGATAGTGTCATTGTCCAGATTTTATTCATAAAAAAAACTGCTTCCAATTGATGGATGGTATTGGATCTACATCGTATGTGCGCCATTGTGATTCGATGAGTAAGTATCCACACCGTAGTGGGTGAAATCCATTCCAATCTGCTCCAATTGGTGTCCACATCCAGTTTCCCTCTTTCCCATTCATTGGGTAACGGTCGATAATCGAATGTTATTATATCACATTTGGGTTATGATTTTAAAACTTAACAAACAACCAGATGTACACCCTGTCGGTTGGGGCGTTAGAAATAAACCGACTGTATGTCCGCAGAAAGGTAAGACTTACCGTAACTGGGTAAATAGTTATATGTTATGGTAAAAGATTTTTGTCTCTTTTTCTAGTGTCTTGAGTGAGTCCCAACGCCTGCTTTGAGAGAGACAAAAAAATCTTTTTACCTACATATAACTATTTACCCAGTTACGGTAAGGGAGTCTTACCTTTCTGCGGACATACAGTCGGTTTATTCTAACGCCCCAACCGACAGGGTGTACATCTGGTTGCTGTTAAGTTTTTAAAATCATTAACCAAATCGTGATATAAATAACATTCGATTTATCGACCCGGTACCAATGAATGGGAAAGAGGGAAACTGGATGTGGACACCAATTGGAGCAGATTGGTAATGGATTTCACCCACTACGGTGGTGGATACTTTACTCATCGAATCACAATATGGCGCACCATACGATGCTAGGATCCAATACATCCATCAATTGGAAGCAGTTTTTTTATGAATAGAAATCTGACAATGACACTATCTTCATTTACGGAATCTAGAAACTTCCTGAAAGATTGATACGTGCGCTACGGTTGCGATGTGCCTACACTCCTTCCTGAAACAGAATTGTAGAGAGAGGTCACGAACCATAAAAAAAAACATTGCAGCCATAAAGCAGTGCAATATAAAGGAGACAATGAACGGCAAAACGACACATGTCAAATACCATGTTAGAATTAGCACTCCGTGGAAGTTGGTGGCTGGTTGGACTTATGGCATGTCAAAACTTGTTGGTTGTTTTATGCCGAAGACATTTTGTTGTATTCAGTTCTGGTGGTGGTGAACATTTTGATGGGTACTCAATTTTTCTTTGTGAACTCAATTTTATTTTCAACTTTTTTCAACTCATTTTTTCTATTTAGCCCATATCTGGAACCCTAACAGGTACTACCACTCCGATTCAGAGTTGACCTGGGGGTAATGTGATCAAGGAATACTCCACATTCCCAAGAGTTCTAGAATTGGGACTTCACCATCGGACCTTCTAGCACATATGATAAAAAGTTTTGTAGGCTTGCCATAAGGGCAACAGGGTCGGGACAGTCATATAGGTGCTAGGACTTGACGAGACCAGCCTTATGATCGTAAGGGCCAAAGTAGGGTGTTGCATGTCATGGACTGCTCAGCTACCAGTGTTTCATCATTAAGCAACATGGCTCACCACGCATGACCGACCGGGGGGGGGGACCAGTTTGAGCTGGAACTCGCTTACTACGATGTTGCAGTTCAGCACTTTAGCCATCACACAGTTTCCAAATGCATTTCTATAGTGAACACAGTTTCCAAATGCATTATATAGAGGTGCGTTATAAACCCATGCATTTATTAGCAGTCAATACGGTACCTTGATTGAAAAAGACATTAATCGGTATTGTGTTTCCTTATTCAAAAGTGAGATCAATTTACTTTATTTTAAAAGCGAGATCAATTTACTTTATTTTAAAAAGTGAGATCAATTTACTTTATTTTAAAAGTGAGATCAATTTACTTTATTTTAAAAGCGAGATCAATTTACTTTAATTTTAAAAAGTGAGATCAATTTACTTTTTTAAAAGCGAGATCAATTTACTTTATTTTAAAGCGAGATCAATTTACTTTATTTTAAAAGTGAGATCAATTTACTTATTTTAAAAGCGAGAATTTACTTTATTTAAAAGCGAGATCAATTTACTTTATTTTAAAGTGAGATCAATTTACTTTTTTTAAAAGCGAGATCAATTACTTATTTTAAAAGCGAGATCAATTTACTTTATTTTAAAAGCGAGATCAATTTACTTATTTTAAAAGTGAGATCAATTTACTTTATTAAAAGTAAAGCGAGATCAATTTATTTTAAAAGTTGAGATCATTTACTTTATTTTAAAAGCGAGATCAATTTACTTTATTTAAAAGTGAGATCAATTTACTTTTTAAAAGTGAGATCAATTTACTTTATTTTAAAAGTGGATCAATTACTTTATTTTAAAAGTCAATTTACTTTATTTAAAAGCGAGAAATTTACTTTATTTTAAAAGCGAGATCAATTTTACTTACTTTAAAAGTGAGATCAATTTACTTTATTTTAAAAGTGAGATCAATTTACTTTATTTTAAAAGTGAGATCAATTTACTTTATTTAAAAGTAGATCAATTTACTTTATTTTAAAAGCGAGATCAATTTACTTTATTTTAAAAGTGAGATTACTTTATTTTAAAAGCGAGATCAATTTACTTTATTTTTATTTAAAAGCGAGATCAATTTCTTTATTTTAAAAGTGAGATCAATTTACTTTATTTTAAAAGTGAGATCAATTTACTTTATTTTAAAAGCGAGATCAATTTACTTTATTTTAAAAGTGAGATCAATTTACTTTATTTTAAAAGCGAGATCAATTTACTTTTTTTAAAAGTGAGATCAATTTACTTTATTTTTAAAAGCGAGAATCAATTTACTTTATTTTAAAAGCGAGATCAATTTACTTTATTTTAAAAGTGAGATCAATTTACTTTATTTTAAAAGCGAGATCAATTTACTTTATTTTTAAAAGTGAGATCAATTTACTTTATTTTAAAAGTGAGATCATTTACTTTAAAAGCGAGATCAATTTACTTTATTTTAAAAGTGAGATCTTTATTTAAAAGTGAGATCAATTTACTTTATTTTAAAGTGAGATCAATTTACTTTATTTTAAAAGCGAGATCAATTTACTTTATTTTAAAAGCGAGATCAATTTACTTTATTTAAAAGTGAGATCAATTTACTTTATTTTAAAAGTGAGATCAATTTACTTTATTTTAAAAGATCAATTTACTTTATTTTAAAGAGATCAATTTACTTTATTTTAAAAGCGAGATACACTTTATTTTTAAAAGCGAGATCAATTTACTTTTACTTTATTTTAAAAGTGAGATCATTTACTTACTCAGTTTTGACAACTTCGATCAAAACATCCATCTTTTCGGCTATTTTTTGCATGCGTGCCGCATTGCCCATTTTTTTAAAGCCTTCCACCATTTTCATGATACATTTCTGCTCTTCATCTTGTCCTTCACTGAAACACTTCCAGTATTTAACGCCTTCTGCCTTCAGTTTTTCACGGCTGCATTAAAAAGGGAATTAAAAATTTGTATTAATCAAAGCACCGAATCGATCTTGTAGGAATTACATTCCTTAACACCATTAACTTCTGTTTTTCTTCCGTTAGGCACTAGTTGTCGTTGCTACCAGGCTCATAAAAAGACAGAAGCACTAAAGTAAAATATCATCTTTGACCTTAAAGCTTAGTCAAAGTAAAACGTACAATTGCGTATCCTGTCTACGTGACAGGGGGTCTTCTCTTCCCCACAAAACACGTGTCGTACAGCAAGCGTGAACATATGCGCAACATCTAAGTTTTTAACTTTTCTTTAACGAACATCTTATCTACAAGAATATTTTATATTAGAATATTTTCTCTTAAAATACGCTCACATTAATAATTACATTAAAAACATTTAAGATACAAAATCTATTACGACAAATCATTTTTTTTGTAATAAATAAAGATTAAAAGATAGTAGGGCGCATACAATTCACGTATAGTGTTAATAAGTTTATTAAAACATTTCAGTTTCCAAATTTATAACCCTAAAGAAATTGCCTTAAATATGAGGAGAAAATTACTCGTGATGTTCTATACAGTCTTTTAAGTTCAGCTTTTGGGTAATGCCATGTGTTTATCCAAAGTTGAACTTTTTCCAACCCTTGAACTTTAGGTCCAAAATTTTATGAAAATTGAATAAATATTGCACTTTTTGTGCGATATAAAAGAATATGGAATTTTTTTCATTTCAATTTTACCAATATTATTTTTTTGTGAATTATTAAATATTATAAAATGTTTTGACACACGTCATACGCAATAATTAAACAAGCCGTTTAAAGCCAATAATTTGTTTACCACAACTAGACAAAAACAGAACAGATTTCTATTGAAACACCTTGTAGATGAAAGTGGGGAAAGGATCGTAACTCCCCCCTCCAATCAGGCACCCCACCCCAAATAGGGAAGATTAAGGCAAGGGAAAAATTATGAGCAATTAATGTTTGTTTGTTTATTGATTTTAACGGCATATCAAACCGTCTGGGATTATGTCATGCCTAACGGTTAGGAAGTTATACATAAATTTGAGAATTTAAGGAAAAACAATTAATTTCTTTACATTTTATTTTTCTTATTTTTTAAAAATACAATACAGGGGTATTCTTCTCACTCAAAAATACGTAACAAAATAATTAGGGTCCTTTTGGGGTCGAGAAAGGATTAATGGCATTTCAGCTCATTTCAATGGGGATATATATATATATATTTCATTTATTTATTTACTAGTTGAAAAACATCAATTCACATGCGATTATACGCATTTAATTATGTGGAAATGTATGTTTACTGTTCATCATTGCGTTATTCGGTAATGTCACATTTCATAACATAACTTTAATAGTAATATTTTTTTTTTCTTTTATAGTTTTACTTTGTTTTATCAAATTGTATTTATTTATCATTTATTAAAGTTTCTGTAATCTTGTATATATTGTGAAATATCTGGAATTCTTTTTTTTCTTTCTTTTTAAATTAGACAACGATAACAGAATACGTAGTTATAGCACATTTAAATTATTTACTATGTTACTAAGCTTAATAAGAAAAGCATTTATGTATTTATCTCGATATTTATTTTACTTTTATTCTCTCATTAATGTTTTAAATTCGTTGTTTATTTTACAAATTTATAAAGTATTTATAAGATTCTTTTTTTCGAAGTTGCGTAAATATAAACAATTACTTAGCTAGATTTCTTTACTCATATTTTACGTTTGAATTCAATTCTATTAGTTGCGTCTTGATTTTTTTAAACGTTGTTTTTTTTTCTTTCCTTTAAGGTCATTTTCTTACCGTTCACTAAAGCTTAAAGCTGGTTAAAAAAGAAAGAAATATGTTTATTCTCCCACATAACATTAACAAAATGTGGGAAGGATGATAACTAATTAGAACTGAGCCTACTCTAGTAGTGAACCACCTTTGCTATTTCATATGTTTACTTTATCATTAAACAGTTTAGAATATTAATAGCACAGCTTAATAGTAGTAGTAGTAATAATAATAACCATAATAATAATAATAATAATAATAATAATAATAATAGATATGATTATAATAACTTTCACGATAAATATGATTATAACAATAATAATAATAGTAATAACTATCACGATAATATATATATATATATATATATATATATATATATATATATATATATATATATATATATGAATGTATGCATGAATAACTTACGCTTCATCGGTCATAGAAAGCCAGGGTTGAATTTCCATGACAGCTTTTGTTCTCTCATCAAGGCAACTCTTCAGTTCGGGTGTTTTCTCGCTTGTTATTCCACAATTAGCCAACATATTATCCATACTGTATCATGGGAAAAATTACGATATTAATTTTCTTGTTGTTTTGAAGTTATTCATATAAATACAATAATTGAATCGCAGTAATTAAGATAATGGAGTAGAAAATAATAAACATTAATGCAACAGTGGTATAATGTAAGATATATATGTTTAACATATGTTAATAATATTAACAATAAATAATAACATATGTAAAACATATGTAATAATAAATAATAACATATGTTAATAAATATAAAATAATAATAAATAACATATGTTAACATAATACTAAACATTAATGTAACCAGTGGTATAATGTAAGATACAATGTAAATAGTCACGAGAAATATCAGTAAATAATTATGTTTAAAAATAGTATTGAAATATTGTGTTTTAGTCGGTCATTTCCGCGAGTTTCCAACTATCTCACAGAGAGAGTTTGTGTTATTAGTAGGTGTAGTAAAATTTATAAAAAAATAGGGATGTGTACACTGAATGCTGTCAGGTTTTTAATGCTCGTATATGTTAGTTATAAGACTTGTTTTGGGGTTTGTCGCTAGATCGTTTACGCGCTTTTCTTCTTAGTAACATCCTAGCCATGCCAATGCATTTATTAAAAAGAAAAGGTCTGAATCGGGCGATCCTGTTTATAACAACTACTCTTATCAATGATTGGCTGAAGAATTGGCCATTCAGATATAAAGAATCCGAGGATCGCGTTGACGTATTTTAAACGTTTTTGTTGGCGTTGCACAAGGGTGACGTGTTGGAGTTTGATCGTCTCCAACGGGGTCTGGCTGGCTGAGGGGGTATTATGTTGAAAGACCCGAAACCCCCCTATGAAGCCAGCCAATAACATAACTGACGACGCCATCCTGCGCTAAGTCTAGCGTATTTCAAACATAATCAAATTTGCCAGATACAATGGGGAGAAATAACACGGTGGTTTGTACGGAAATATTTGCTCTAGGAAAATTTGTTTAATTTTACCTGTCACAATTAAGAGGAGGATTATCCTTAGTGACTTAGTGAATGGATATGTGAAGAGGAATTCCCTAAATGCTGACTTGTAACGAACTGTTTTTGGACTTTGTGTCCTTGAAGAAAGAAGTCTTTTTATCCTGTGTTGAATGCAGGATTTATGCGATGATTTTGTTTTGTTTTGTTTTGTTTTACGGCATATCAACCTCAGTGGGTCATTTAATGCGATAATGTTTTGAAATAAATCAATTCTTAATGGATAATACTTTTTTTTTAAAATACATTTTTCTATTTAACCCATAGATGGACCCTAACAGGTACTACCACTCCGGGTCAGAGTGGACCAGGAGCAATGGTGATGAAGGGGTGCTCCACATTCCCCAAACTCCAGAACTGGAACCTCACCATCAGATAGAGTTTAACGTCATTCCCAGGACATGTAGACCCGCAGCCACCGCCTTCTAGCACCCATATGATAAAAGGGATTGGGGCTTGCCATATGGGCAATAGGGTTGGAAAGCATTTATTCTGGCGTATCTTTTATTCACAAAAAAACAAAAAAAAAAAAAAAAAAAAACTCATAATAGTTTTATTTTTCATTTATATTTCTTGACAGAAACAATATAATTGTGACATGTGAACATTTTTTTATGCCGATATGATTCCTGAAGATGAAAAATAACAAAAAACAAACAAACAAATAAACAAACAAAATAAACAGACTTACTTCTTCATGGCCATATCTACGTTAAATCCGCCTCTAGATACCAGTTTTGACGCTTTGGTACATCATTTCCAACATTTTTTTGTTTTTCTTTGTGGTCCCCTTTCAGGCCTTTGGCCTTTGTGGTCCTCTTCAGGCCTTTGTTGTCCCTTCCAGGCTTTTGTGGTCCCCTCTGCATAAAAAGC
The DNA here is from genome assembly GCA_023376005.1 of Doryteuthis pealeii. Lineage (NCBI taxonomy): Eukaryota > Metazoa > Mollusca > Cephalopoda > Myopsida > Loliginidae > Doryteuthis > Doryteuthis pealeii. The sequence goes on from CM042140.1 coordinate 138,803,371, forward strand.
CGACGGCTCAAATCTGCTACACATTTCTTTCTTTTATCATCGGTAGGTCCAAAACATTTTAGGCCCTCTTGACGCAGCTTAGCAAATTCCAACATTTTTCTGTAAATATCATAAAATTCGTTATATCTTTTCACGTTGTGTGTATGTTGCATATACATGTTTGTATGTACATACATATTTATGATAATTACACACACACACACACACACATTATAGTGATAGGAATATGGAGGGACTCTAATGATACGTTAACGTTATTTTTACTTAAATTATGTTACAGTTATTATATACACTGTAGCTTTAATTAACTTAATCTTAATTTAACTAATTATTTTTTTCTTTTTTAAATAACCCAACCGCACGAGCAGTATTCAAATCATGGTCAATATCTTAAGCGGAGTTTGAATTCAATGTTTTCCATCTCCTAGAGTGGTTACCTAACCAAACTTAAAGAAGCCAGACCTTTCTAAAATTTACCCAAAGTTTGAGAAAGAGACAATATGAGATGAGAGGACGATAGATTGGTTCGTACTTTCCTGCTTACTTACATCGTCATCTTCTCTGGGCCGTTTCTGTGGGTTGATTTTTTTTCTTTCTGTTCGGGCTGGTGTCTGCTTATTTGTTATCAATTGATTAATATGCAAGAGTTTGTTCTTTTCTTTATAGCTTTTATTGAATCAACCCTAGCCTAAAACCTTGTGGTGAGAGGCGGCATCTCGAAAGAACGTCTTCTCTCAATGAGTGACTGTCCGCAACTAACTAAAAACTGTTACACACTTATATTGACGCGTTTTTGGGGATGAGGGGGGTCAAACGGAGGTTGCCACATTGTCAAGCATCGGCAGTAACTTACCACTCAATTCTCCGATTTGAATTTCTAACGAACTCAAATTCAAAATTTATTCTACACTACTTACATAATTCAGAGGCTACCCATGAATCATGTAACAAAAATGTTTTCTAAACTAAAAACACAATTTTTTTCTATAGGCATCATAAAAATAAAGTCTGTAGAGTGGCCTATTGTCGGTATCAGCCGGACAGCGAGGGAGTTCATCCCCTTTTCACTAGCGCTAGAGCAGGGAGATTGTTCTTGCGTCAAAGGTGGAGCACCACACCTACCGTCAGCTCCCCACTTTATCGCACAGATCCAAACTGTGCATTTCTTGCGCTAAGTTGGCAAGTGCCGGAATGTTGTGGTTCCGAGGCGGATGTCCTACCGACTGAGCTACACCAGACTATAGCTTTAAAAAAAAAGGGCATATGATGTTTTTTCACCCACACGCACACATTTGCATACATGCACACGTGCGCATCTATACACTGGAATACAGAGACACACATGTATAAGCGTTTGAGAACATGTGTACACATACATACATTAACGGATAGGTACACACACGAATGTACACGTTTACACATAGATCCGTAAACATGCAAAGATATTTCATTCATCCAGACACATGCACTTAAAAACACGTGTACACTTACGTCGTGAACATGTAAACACACACACACACAATATATATATATATATATATATATATATATATATATATATATACACAAGGTGTGTCAAAAAAGTACTAAGATTTTTTGTACTTTTTGACACCTTGTATTCTAAAAAAATAAAGTTCCATTCATTCTTTATTTCTATCTTGGAAAATACAGCTTTAAACTTGATACTTTTTTGACGCACCCTATATATATATATTATATACATATATATATATATATATATATATATATATATGATTTTTTGGATGTTTGTTTTTTTTAGAAGCATTGTTGAATAAAGTATATATTATATTTTTGCTTGAAGGCAATTACAATGCACGTATCGCATAAAATTCAATACTTTTTTTTAATATTTTTTAAATAGAAAATGAACTTGACAAGTGTAATCCCGGCAAAGGATCGCTCGGTGTGTAGAACATCGTACAGACTGTTTCGACTTTATCAAGTCTCATCAGCGATGAGGAAAGTCGTTAGTATACATCGCTGATGAGACTTAACAAAGTCGAAACAGTCTGTACGATGTTCTACACACCGAGCGATCCTTTGCCGGATTACACTTGTCAAGTTCATTTTCTATAAAAAAAGTATTGAATTTTATGCGATACATGCATTGTAATTGCCTTCGAGCAAAAATATAATATAATATATATATATATATATATATATATATCTTATTATAATGGAGATTGTCTGTTTTTCTGTCTGTAACCGAAACTATATTACTACTCAAGTTACAATTCCGTTAGTTATTGACATCGCATTCTCAATGATTTTATTTTTTTTTATCTAAACCTCAATTATTAATAAAATTGTTTTACATTATTATTACTGTTGACCATATCTACATACAAACAATATGCAATTATATTTATATATAAAACAAAATAGCGGTTTACAGTGTGAACGGGAATGCTAATTTGCATATTGATATTAAAAATGTGATTTTAATAAATATGTGCTTAGTATTATTGATTTCTAACTGTTTGGTTTTATTTTAATGAATATAAGCAAAAATCTCTTCAATGAATCTTAAATGAAATCCATTAACAAGAAAAAATAACTGTAATTTTATTCTTTACTTACTCTTTTAAGTAAATACTTAAATTAGAAAAAATAACAATGAAAGACGAGAGTGATGGAAGAGTAAGTTTCAGTTGTTCTATCTTTCGATTATACTCCCTCTGTTTCAAATCTTTTTTTATCTGCATTTCCCATTTAGTTTCATTAGCCTTTCTAATTTAACACAATATTTTATTACATTAAAACTTAAATACTTGCACCCGGAGGGTGCATATATTTGCTAGTATATATAATTTAATTCGTTCTATTTTGATTCAAAGTTATTTGATTTCATTCTGATTTAAAAGGAAATATTTTTTTAGAGAAATATCAAATATATAAAAAGTCATGAATCAATCATATACTTACTCTTTAGGAGTCATGTCTTTACTGGCCATCACACCTTTCAATTTTTCCGCTTTTGTTTGCATGCAAGCATGAAGGTCTGGGGTGCTGGCAGCGCTAATATTACATTTCTTGAACACCATTTGAACTCTATATATAAACGAAATTTGATATTGTTGTATTGCCAGGTGGAAAGATACACAGAAGAATTGTGGGCTTAATACATTTTATTAAGCACCAGCATCCTGTGTCAAATGATACAAACACAGAACAAGACAAAACTTACACTAAATAGAGGAGGGTCAGTTCGGTACAGCCAACGCAGCAAAGTCAGTCTGAATATTATTCAGCTAGTTAATCCATTTTAATCGCAGGCTATAAGCCAATCTATCTGGTAGAGTGCGAAAAGGATATTAGCAAATCTACAACATATATATATATATATATATATATATATAAAGAGAGAGAGAGAGAGAGAGAGAGAGAGAGAGAGAGAGAGAGAGAGAGAGAGAGAGAGAGAGACTTGGTTGGAAAATCGCATTGGCAAGAAACTGTAAGTAACCAAGTGCCGTTGGCTTCATGCTTACGCTACCCTAACGTTGATATAAGTTCTCTATCCACGATATAGACCTCTATTTACTAATGAAGCACCCCATATTATCAATATTGATGTGTGTGTTGTGTGTGTGCAGTACTGCATCCAGTAATTAAAAATATTCATACACATGACAGATGATCTTTCATTAAATATGATGTCCGAATGTTATCCCTCTATTGCTGATCATACTCTAAATAACGGATTGCAACTAGCTAAAGAGTACATGGAAATACTAGAAGAACAAAAACTGATTACCCAACATTGTCATAAAATCCTATTCTACCAAAATGATGAAATATAGATTGAGGAATGTAAAGAAAGTAATTATCATATTTCCATAGATTCATTCGATGGTGGCATTCGAAGATTGATGATTTTTAGGATATTACCTTGAACCTTAATAATGGATCTGTGTCCCCATTAAAAACAAAAAAATTAAAACAATCAAGATCCTTGTTATCTTAATAAAGGTTCCAATTAATCAAAACATGTGTTTAAACAAGTCCCCTAGCGGTATATTGACTAGATTATCAAGTATTGTTTTTAATATTAACATCTTCAACAAGTAAGTAAAGTAAAGTCGACGGGGCGGCCTAAAGTCGGTATCAGCCAGTCAGCGAGGGAGTCTATCCCCTTTTCAATAGCGCTAGACCAAGGAGATTGTTTTTTAGCATCTGAGGTGGAGCGCCACACCTACCATCAGCCCCTTACTTTACCGCACAGATCCCCGTGCTACTCATACGCTGAGTTGGCGAGGACCGGTATCGAACTAGGAACCTTGTGGTTTCTAGCCGAACGCTCTACTGACTGAGCTAACCCGGCCCCTCTGCTAACCCGGCCCCTAGTGTATAGTAATTTTTATTAATAAATAATTTAATGTATAATGTCAATAATTAGCAATCCCAGAAAGAAATTTAGGTCGAAAAATATCTCATAGTATGCGCCACCGTTTAATTTGGCTACTACAAATGAGTTGGTAAATGACTTTTGCAAACTATTAAAAAGGCATTTTTCAACTAATAACGAGTTGTATAAAATATTCGGTAATTTATGAGGAAGTGCGTCCCGGTCTCCTGCCTCAAGTGTTGCTGCCCGGTGACTATTAAAATAACAACCCAGCTCAGTCTATTCAAAACTATCCATCTATCTCAATTTGTTCATATTTATCTATATTACTTTAAACACTGTTTTTAGTTTAAATAAACAAGAATTACGACAAAAAAAGAGGCGACCCCCCTCCAATACATTTACTTGTCGAAAATATCTATCTATCTCCATTTGTTCGTATCTATCTATATTATTTTGTTTGTTTATCTATCTATCTATCTATCTATCTCAGTCTATTCAAAACTATATATCCATCTTCATATCTAAACAAGAATTACGACAAATTACGATAAATAAACAAGAATTACGACGAGCTGGGGTTGTTATTTTGATAGTCGCCGGGTGGCGGTTTTTGAGGCGGGAGACCGGGACGCACTTCCTCGTAAATTACCAAATATTCAACACAAAACATAGTTAAATTCAGTTAGAGTTGTATGCCAAATATTGCCCGAAATATTAGCAAAATTAACATTGTTAAATTGAGAAAAAAATTTAAAAAAGTTCAAGATCTACAATGCAATTATAATTTAAAAAAGGAGTGTTCACTTCATAATCAATTCCAGAATATCTGTATTGTATGCAATTGTAGTATACAGATCTATGGGCAAAGTAATAATGAAAAAAATACTTGGGTTCTACTCAACGTACTTGCAAGAAAGGATTTACCAATCATAAACCAGTTCAGCACATATGAAGTATATGTATTGTATCATACTTTCTAAGTATGCCGGGGACATTAAAACAAATATGTTGTAGGTCTATCATAATCAAAAGAGGGAGATTGTTAAAAGTGTTCAAATTATAAGGGACGTGATAAATTCTGGCTTCTATTTAAGAAAGCTGGCTATTGCATTCCATCCCGATTCTAAAGAATTGTTAAATTCAAGATCTGAGATTTTGAACGGGTGTAGGTACTAGAGAAAATGGCGTCTCGACTGCGAACAGTCTAAGCGCGTATTACGTTCCTCCTCCTTTTTATGCTAATTTCTCCAATATCTTTTGTATACTGGATGCAGTACCCAACAAGAAAACATCTGTACGGGAACTCTATCCCACAAATTGTCCGAGTGACGCATGATGGAAAATGCTAGAGAAGTAAAGACGAACTCAAATGACATTCTTCTGTGGACACACAAGTGTAGTCCAACCAGCAAAACCCCACATCAATCATTTGATGAGAGAGAGAGAGAGAGAGAGAGAGAGAGAGAGAGAGAGAGGAGAGGAGAGAGAGAGAGAGAAGACGCGAATCGATGATTATAAAAGGGGTATTCCCCGTAAGATTATTTTTAAAGTGTTTCTTTTTATATATCGATAAGGAGAGACTCGAACTCTACTTATACAATACTAAAAAAAATGTAATATATAAACAACCACCTACTTTTCCATAATCTCCATTTTTGGAACATATTTCTTAGCTTTTCCAAACTTATTCTTGTAATAGTTCATGTTCTTGTCTTTAATGCATTATGGATCTCTGGTTTATTTTCAAAACACTTCTTCGCCTCTTCCATCAATTCCCATGCAGGCTCCGCCCTAAAAAGAATATATTAACAGTATTAGATATTTACCAAAAATTGACATCTATAAATCATATCTACAAAAACTGTTTTTTTGTTGGTAACCGAATTAAAACAATAAAATCTCTTCACTGATATTGACATCATTTCTATTTATAATCTGCCGAGATCAATGGTTCTCAACCGGACCTACCTGGGTCCTTGGGGTCCTGGTAACATTACTGGGAGTCCACACAAAATAATACCGAATAGGAGGGCCATGATAATATTTGGTGGTCCATATAGCAATTCTACTTGGTANGTGTTTTTCTCGCTGTTATTCCCAAATTAGCCAACAATTTTTTCGCATCTGTATCATGGGAAAAAAATACGATTATTAATTTTCTTGTTGTTTTGAGTTATTCATATAAATACAATAATTTGGAATTCGCAGTAAATTAAAGATAAGGAGTAGAAAATACTAACATTAAATGCACCAGTGGTATAATGTAAGATATATGTTACCTAATGTTAATAAATATTAACATATATTAATAAACAAATAATAACATAATGTTAATAATAAAATAATAAAAATAACATGTTAAATAATAATTTAAACAATATAATAATGTTTACATATAAATATAACATATGTTATTTATTATATAATAATTAATATTATATAACATATGTTAACATAATATCTAATCATTAATGTAAATGTATAATTAGATTATGTTAACATATGTTATTTTTATTATTTATTATTAACATATGTTATTATTTTTATTATACATTAATTATATTGTTTTATTAAATTTTATTAATTTTTAACATTGTTTTAAATTTTTTTTTTTTTTATATTATTTTATTATTAACATATGTTATTATTTGTTTATTAATATATGTTAATATTATTAACATAGGTTAACATATATCTTACATTATACCACTGGTTGCATTAATGTTTAGTATTTTCTACCATTATCTTAATTACTGCGATTCAATTATGTATTTATATGAATAACTTCAAAACAACAAGAAAATTAATATCGTATTTTTTCCCATGATACAGTATGGGATAAAATGTTTGGCTAATTGTGGAATAACAAGCGAGAAAACACCCGAACTGAAGAGTTGCCTTGATGAGAGAACAAAAGCCGTCATGGAAATTCAACCTGGCTTTCTATGACGATGAAGCGTAAGTTATTCATGCATTACATTCATATATATATATATATATATATATATATATATATATATATATATATATATATATATATATATATATATAATATCATATTATCGTGATAGTTATTACTATTATTATTATTGTTATAATAATCATATTTATCGTGAAAGTTATTATTATTATCATCATTATTATAATCATATCTATTGTTATAGTTATTATTATTATTATTATTATGGTTATATATTATTACTACTACTACTATTAAGCTGTGCTATTAATATTCTAAACTGTTTAATGATAAAGTAAACATATGAAATAGCAAAGTGGTTCACTACTAGAGTAGGCTCAGTTCTAATTAGTTATCATCCTTCCCACATTTTGTTAATGTTATGTGGAAATAAACATTTTCTTTCTTTTTTAACCAGCTTTAAGCTTTAGTGAACGGTAAAAAATGACCTTAAAGGAAGAAAAAAAAAACAACGTTTAAAAAAATCAAGACGCAACTAATAGAATTGAATTCAAACGTAAAATATGAGTAAAGAAATCTATCTAAGTAATTGTTTATATTTACGCAACTTCGAAAAAAGAATCTTATAAATACTTTATAAATTTGTAAAATAAACAACGAATTTAAACATTAATGAGAGAATAAAAGTAAAATAAAATATCGAGATAAATACATAAATGCTTTTCTTATTAAGCTTAGTAACATAGTAAATAATTTAAATGTGCTATAACTACGTATTCTGTTATCGTTGTCTAATTTAAAAAGAAAGAAAAAAAAGAATTCCAGATATTTCACAAATATAACAAGATTACAGAAACTTTAATAAATGATAAATAAATACAATTTGATAAAACAAAGTAAAACTATAAAAGAAAAAAATTATTACTATTAAGTTATGTTTATGAAATGTGACATTACCGAATAACGCAATGATGAACAGTAAACATACATTTCCACATAATTAAATGCGTATAATCGCATGTGAATTGATGTTTTTCAACTAGTAAATAAATAAATGAATATATATATATATATATATATATATATATATATATATATATATCCCCATTGAAATGAGCTGAAATGCCATTAATCCTTTCTCGACCCCAAAAGGACCCTAATTATTTTGTTACGTATTTTTGAGTGAGAAGAATACCCCTGTATTGTATTTAAAAAAAATAAGAAAATAAATGTAAAGAAATTAATTGTTTTCATTAAATTCTCAAATTTATGTATAACTTCCTAACCGTTAGGCATGACATAACCCCAGACGGTTTGATATGCCGTTAAAATCAATAAACAAACAAACATTAATTGTTCATAATTTTTCCCTTGCCTTAATCTTCCCTATTTGGGTGAGGTGCCTGATTGGAGGGGGGTTACGATACTTTCCCCACTTTCATCTACAAGGTGTTTCAATAGAAATCTGTTCTGTTTTTGTCTAGTTGTGGTAAACAAATTATTGGCTTTAAACGGCTTGTTTAATTATTGCGTATGACGTGTGTCAAAACATTTTATAATATTTAATAATTCACAAAAAAATAATATTGGTAAAATTGAAATGAAGAAAATTCCATATTCTTTTATATCGCACAAAAAGTGAAATATTTATTCAATTTTCATAAAATTTTGGACCTAAAGTTCAAGGGTTGGAAAAGTTCAACTTTGGATAAACACATGGCATTACCCAAAAGCTGAACTTAAAAGACTGTATAGAACATCACGAGTAATTTTCTCCTCATATTTAAGGCAATTTCTTTAGGGTTATAAATTTGGAAACTGAAATGTTTTAATAAACTTATTAACACTATACGTGAATTGTATGCGCCCTACTATCTTTTAATCTTTTATTTATTACAAAAAAAATGATTTGTCGTAATAGATTTTGTATCTTAAATGTTTTTAATGTAATTATTAATGTGAGCGTATTTTAAGAGAAAATATTCTAATATAAAATATTCTTGTAGATAAGATGTTCGTTAAAGAAAAGTTAAAAACTTAGATGTTGCGCATATGTTCCCGCTTGCTGTACGACACGTGTTTTGTGGGGAAGGAAGACCCCGAAAACACCCGAACTGAAGAGTTGCCTTGATGAGAGAACAAAAGCCGTCATGGAAATTCAACCCTGGCTTTCTATGACCGATGAAGCGTAAGTTATTCATGCATACATTATATATATATATATATATATATATATATATATATATATATATATATATATATATATATATATATATCATATTATCGTGATAGTTATTACTATTATTATTATTGTTATAATAATCATATTTATCGTGAAAGTTATTATTATTATCATCATTATTATAATCATATCTATTGTTATAGTTATTATTATTATTATTATTATGGTTATTATTATTACTACTACTACTATTAAGCTGTGCTATTAATATTCTAAACTGTTTAATGATAAAGTAAACATATGAAATAGCAAAGGTGGTTCACTACTAGAGTAGGCTCAGTTCTAATTAGTTATCATCCTTCCCACATTTTGTTAATGTTATGTGGGAGAATAAACATATTTCTTTCTTTTTTAACCAGCTTTAAGCTTTAGTGAACGGTAAGAAAATGACCTTAAAGGAAAGAAAAAAAAACAACGTTTAAAAAAATCAAGACGCAACTAATAGAATTGAATTCAAACGTAAAATATGAGAAAGAAATCTATCTAAGTAATTGTTTATATTTACGCAACTTCGAAAAAAGAATTATAAATACTTTATAAATTTGTAAAATAAACAACGAATTTAAAACATTAATGAGAGAATAAAAGTAAAATAAATATCGAGATAAATACATAAATGCTTTTCTTATTAAGCTTAGTAACATAGTAAATAATTTAAATGTGCTATAACTACGTATTCTGTTATCGTTGTCTAATTTAAAAAGAAAGAAAAAAAAGAATTCCAGATATTTCACAATATATACAAGATTACAGAAACTTTAATAAATGATAAATAAATACAATTTGATAAAACAAAGTAAAACTATAAAAGAAAAAAATTATTACTATTAAAGTTATGTTATGAAATGTGACATTACCGAATAACGCAATGATGAACAGTAAACATACATTTCCACATAATTAAATGCGTATAATCGCATGTGAATTGATGTTTTTCAACTAGTAAATAAATAAATGAAATATTATATATATATATATATATATATATATATATATATATATCCCCATTGAAATGAGCTGAAATGCCATTAATCCTTTCTCGACCCCAAAAGGACCCTAATTATTTTGTTACGTATTTTTGAGTGAGAAGAATACCCCTGTATTGTATTTAAAAAAAATAAGAAAAATAAAATGTAAAGAAATTAATTGTTTTTCATTAAATTCTCAAATTTATGTATAACTTCCTAACCGTTAGGCATGACATAACCCCAGACGGTTTGATATGCCGTTAAAATCAATAAACAAACAAACATTAATTGTTCATAATTTTTCCCTTGCCTTAATCTTCCCTATTTGGGGTGAGGTGCCTGATTGGAGGGGGGTTACGATACTTTCCCCACTTTCATCTACAAGGTGTTTCAATAGAAATCTGTTCTGTTTTTGTCTAGTTGTGGTAAACAAATTATTGGCTTTAAACGGCTTGTTTAATTATTGCGTATGACGTGTGTCAAAACATTTTATAATATTTAATAATTCACAAAAAAATAATATTGGTAAAATTGAAATGAAGAAAATTCCATATTCTTTTATATCGCACAAAAAGTGAAATATTTATTCAATTTTCATAAAATTTTGGACCTAAAGTTCAAGGGTTGGAAAAAGTTCAACTTTGGATAAACACATGGCATTACCCAAAAGCTGAACTTAAAAGACTGTATAGAACATCACGAGTAATTTTCTCCTCATATTTAAGGCAATTTCTTTAGGGTTATAAATTTGGAAACTGAAATGTTTTAATAAACTTATTAACACTATACGTGAATTGTATGCGCCCTACTATCTTTTAATCTTTATTTATTACAAAAAAAATGATTTGTCGTAATAGATTTTGTATCTTAAATGTTTTTAATGTAATTATTAATGTGAGCGTATTTTAAGAGAAAATATTCTAATATAAAATATTCTTGTAGATAAGATGTTCGTTAAAGAAAAGTTAAAAACTTAGATGTTGCGCATATGTTCCCGCTTGCTGTACGACACGTGTTTTGTGGGGAAGAGAAGACCCCCTGTCATGTAGACAGGATACGCAATTGTACGTTTTACTTTGACTAAGCTTTAAGGTCAAAGATAATATTTTACTTTAGTGCTTCTGTCTTTTTATGAGCCTGGTAGCAACGACAACTAGTGCCTAACGGAAGAAAAACAGAAGTTGACGGTGTTAAGGAATGTAATTCCTACAAGATCGATTCGGTGCTTTGATTAATACAAATTTTTAATTCCCTTTTTAATGCAGCCGTGAAAAACTGAAGGCAGAAGGCGTTAAATACTGGAAGTGTTTCAGTGAAGGACAAGATGAAGAGCAGAAATGTATCATGAAAATGGTGGAAGGCTTTAAAAAAATGGGCAATGCGGCACGCATGCAAAAAATAGCCGAAAAGATGGATGTTTGATCGAAGTTGTCAAAACGAAGTAAATTGATCTCACTTTTAAAATAAAGTAATTGATCTCGCTTTAAAAAAAGATTGATCTTTTTAAAATAAAGTAAATTGATCTCACTTTTAAAATAAAGTAAATTGATCTCGCTTTTAAAATAAAGTAAATTGATCTCACTTTTAAAATAAAGTAAATTGATCTCACTTTTAAAATAAAGTAAATTGAAGTAAATTGATCTTTTAAATAAAGTAAATTGATCTCGTAAATTGATCTCGCTTTTAAAGTAAAATTGATCTCACTTTTAAAATAAATAAAATAAAGTAAATTGATCTCACTTTTTAAAATAAAGTAAATTGATCTCACTTTTAAAATAAAGTAAATTGATCTCTTTTAAAATAAAGTAAATTGATCTCACTTTAAAATAAAGTAAATTGATCTCTTTTAAAATAAAGTAAATTGATCTCACTTTTAAAATAAAGTAAATTGATCTCGCTTTTAAAATAAAGTAAATTGATCTCGCTTTTTAAAATAAAGTAAATTGATCTCACTTTTAAAATAAAGTAAATTGATCTCGCTTTAAAATAAAGTAAATTGATCTCTCGCTTTTAAAATAAAGTAAATTGATCTCGCTTTTAAAATAAAGTAAATTGATCTCGCTTTTTAAAATAAAGTAAATTGATCTCGCTTTAAAATAAAGTAAATTGATCTCGCTTTTAAAATAAAGTAAATTGATCTCACTTTTAAAATAAAGTAAATTGATCTCCTTTTTTAAAATAAAGTAAATTGATCTCGCTTTTAAAATAAAGTAAATTGATCTCGCTTTTAAAATAAGTAAATTGATCTCGCAGTAAATTGAAATAAAGTAAATTGATCTCACTTTTAAAATAAAGTAAATTGATCTCACTTTTAAAATAAGTAAATTGATCTCACTTTTAAAATAAAGTAAATTGATCTCACTTTTAAATAAAGTAAATTGATCTCTTTTAAAATAAAGTAAATTGATCTCGCTTTTAAAATAAAGTAAATTGATCTCACTTTTAAAGTAAATTGATCTCACTTTTAAAATAAAGTAAATTGATCTCACTTTTAAAGTAAAGTAAATTGATCTCACTTTTAAAATAAAGTAAATTGATCTCACTTTTTAAAATAAAGTAAATTGATCTCGCTTTTAAAATAAAGTAAATTGATCTCACTTTTAAAATAAAGTAAATTGATCTCACTTTTAAAATAAAGTAAATTGATCTCACTTTTAAAATAAAGTAAATTGATCTCGCTTTTAAAATAAAGTAAATTGATCTCGCTTTTAAAATAAAGTAAATTGATCTCACTTTTAAAATAAAGTAAATGATCTCACTTTTAAAATAAAGTAAATTGATCTCTTGAAAAAAAAGTAAATTGATCTCACTTTTAAAAAAGTAAATTGATCTCGCTTTTAAAATAAAGTAAATTGATCTCGCTTTTAAAATAAAGTAATTGAAAATAAAGTAAATTGATCTCACTTTTAAAATAAAGTAAATTGATCTCGCTTTTAAAATAAAGCTTTTAAAATAAAGTAAATTGATCTCACTTTTAAAATAAAGTAAATTGATCTCACTTTTAAAATAAAGTAAATTGATCTCATTTTAAATAAAGTAAATTGATCTCGCTTTTAAAATAAAGTAAATTGATCTCGCTTTTAAAATAAAGTAAATTGATCTCACTTTTGAAATAAAGGAACACAATACCGATTAAGGTCTTTTTCAATCAAGGTACCGTATTTGACTGCTAATAAAATGCACGGGTTTATAAAGCGCACCTCTATATAATGCATTTGGAAACTGTGTTAACTATAGAAATGCATTTGGAAACTGTGTGATGGCTAAAGTGCTGAACTGCAACATCGTAGTAAGCGAGTTCCAGCTCAAACTGGTCCCGCCCCCCACCCGGTCGGTCATGCGTGGTGAGCCATGTTGCTTAATGATGAAACACTGGTAGCTGAGCAGTCCATGACATGCAACACTCTACTTTGGCCCTTGCGATCATAAGGCTGGTCTCGTCAAGTCCTAGCACCTATATGACTGTCCCGTCCCTGTTGCCCTTATGGCAAGCCTACAAAACTTTTTATCATATGTGCTAGAAGGTCCGATGGTGAAGTCCCAATTCTAGAACTCTTGGGAATGTGGAGTATTCCTTGATCACATTACCCCCAGGTCAACTCTGAATTGGAGTGGTAGTACCTGTTAGGGTTCCAGATATGGGCTAAATAGAAAAAATGAGTTGAAAAAAGTTGAAAATAAAATTGAGTTCACAAAGAAAACATTGAGTACCCATCAAAATGTTCACCACCACCAGAACTGAATACAACAAAACGTCTTCGGCATAAAACAACCCAACAAGGATTGACATGCCATAAAGTCCAACCAGCCACCAACTTCCACGGAGTGCTAATTCTAACATGGTATTTGACATGTATCGTGTTTGCCGGTTCATTGTCTCCTGTATATTGCACTGCTTTATGGCTGCAATGTTTTTTTTTATGGTTCGGTGACCTCTCTCTACAATTCTGTTTCAGGAAGGAGTGTAGGCACATCGCAACCGTAGCTGCGCGTATCAATCTTTCAGGAAGTTTCTAAAGATTCCCTAAATGAAGATAGTGTCATTGTCAGATTTTTATTCATAAAAAAACTGCTTCCAATTGATGGATGGTATTGGATCCTAGCATCGTATGGTGCGCCATATTGTGATTCGATGAGTAAAGTATCCACCACCGTAGTGGGTGAAATCCATTACCAATCTGCTCCAATTGGTGTCCACGTCCAGTTTCCCTCTTTCCCATTCATTGGTACCGGATCGATAGATCGATTGTTATTCATATCACGATTTGGTTAATGATTTTAAAAACTTAACAACAACCAGATGTACGCCCTGTCGGTTGGGGCGTTAGAATAAACCGACTGTATGTCCGCAGAAAGGTAAGACTCCCTTACCGGTAACTGGGTAAATAGTTATATGTTATGGTAAAAGATTTTTGTCTCTTTTTCTAGTGTGCTTGAGTGCAGTCCCAACGCCTGCTTTGAGAAGAGAGTGGAGGAGGCTTTTGAAAAAGTCAAGGCTTATTGGATATCCATGAAGGCAGGCAAGAAAGATGAAGTTAAAGAGTAAGTCATTTTAGAAGTATAAACAAAGAATCCTTTATGCATATAGTTTATTTTTTTATACGGGTATAAAGTTTATTAACTGTGATATATATATATATATATATATATATATATATATATATATATATGAGAGAGAGAGAGCGAGAGAGAGATTGCATGACAAAAAGTGAAAGAAACATAGAAACACTGACTACGGCAACAAAACTACTAATCACTGACACGGTTTTCACAGGGGGCGCTGGCGTCGGCCTCGATAAGGTTAGTTGCGATCGCTGATCAGGATTTCGCACAAACTTTGGAGCCTGGCAGGTCATGACTCCAGGTCAGGACATCCCCAGCATTCAGGCTCGCTAGTGGTACAAGAAAAGCCCAAAAGACACATTTGAAAATAAGTTAAAAGTAATTCACACATGTTAGAAGTATAAAAAAGTAAACTAGAATCATATTGTTTATCCGTTTTTCTATACAGGTTATTAATAAATTTATTTTCTGTGTGTTTGTGTGTGTGTGTTTTGTGTGTGTGTGAGAGAGAGAGAGAGATAGAGAGAGAGAGAGAGAGAGAGAGAGAGAGAGATGAGTGACAAAAAGTGGAACAGATAAAATAAAGTTTTTCATTGCAATTTACATGATGAAGTAATTACTTGAAATTGGTGTAAAAGAAAGAGTTGGGAGTTCATGGAGTACAATATGGAAACATCTCCACAATAGACGTTAAGACCCTGAAATTAGTAAACCAGTACTTGGTAGTAATATCTCATTTACAGAAAGCGGTGTTGATATACACAAAAGAAAAAGCATTGGATCTGTTGAGATTAATCGTCAGATGTTGGGGGCGAAACACAAGAACACAACTCGCCTCAAGCGTTAGAAATTCTGTTGTTTTATATTCTTTGTTCAATTTATGGGGACGTGTCTCTGTGTGTGTGTGTGTGTGTGTGTGTGATGAAAATGGATAATGGACACAATATATAAAGTAACTCATGTTTTATTTCTTTAAATTTTTTAGATGAGGCTTGATAATTAGTATTATTTGGATTATTCGAACTATTGTCCTCATCTTTGTTGTTATCTGTACAAAGTTTCGGCCTATGTGCCCTCTGGGCTTCTTCGGGTATTTTTTGTCGGACTCGGGAACTTTTATGTTCCTGCTGCCCCTGATCAGGAATGAGGATGGATCCTAGAGATAAGTGTCACTTAAAATTGTCTTACCCCAACGCCTTTACTCACCATGCTATGTGCCTAATATATTTTAGTAGGAACTGGCACTTCCCGTATCTTTGAATCGTTCCTCGCTGTTCGTACACACAAACGCTTGTCTCCTCATACCCCTGCCACTAAAATATAAAGCGAATCTGGAAACTTATCGCCTTTTATTGGGATTCACAGAACACCCAACTCTCACTTCCGCTTTGCGTTTATGACATTGTCTGGCGTCCATGGCAAGTCCAGGCTAACTGCTGATATCTGTCCGGCGGGCAATATTATGCATACTTTGTTACACCTAACCGACCGGACAATATGTTGAACTTTGTCAACTTATATTTCTCCCGGCTACCGGCATTTAAAAAAAAAAACTTATTGCACTCTTATACCATTCGCTTACAATTTGACAAAACCAACGAGATGACAAATTATCTTCTTGTTAATGAAAACTAGGTCTGGTCTTCTAGCAGGGATTAGGTTATCCATCCGAGTTTCAAAATCCCAGAGTTTTTTTTATTCCCAATGACAATTTCCGATTTGTGCATATTCTGTTGACTAGCTATACGGGCGGTCGCAAAGACCCCTTCCGATCAATCGGCTGGTCATGTTAAGCCCTCGCACCTATATGATTGCCCCAACACTTTTTATCATATATGCGCGAGCACGGAATTCTGCAGCTCCGCAACCCGGAAAGACTTGGTTTGAGTTCCTTTTGAAAAGGTACTCCCTTTTCCTAAAAAGGTACTGCATTTGTTGCTATTCTGAATGCAATGTGAATGTAGGTATTTACCTAAATCATTTGCCGCGGATATATTTATCAACCTCTCCGCGCAAATATGGTGTGACACGTGGTCAGTTTCCTTCCTCCTAGACTAGTTGCCTAACCAAGGTTAAAGGGCCCAGTCTGCCCTATTATTTTCTCATGGTTTGAAGGAGTATAATTGGTTGCACACATTTCCCAAGGGTATTAGCGGTAAGTGAAATGCAAACAGACTCGTCCAGGATTTGAATAAGTGTCACCGTGTCATTTGTTATGACCATATTCCTTATATCACGCACCTCCAACTTCGCAATGGTAGGATGTGTCACAAAATTACGAGTATCTGGCATCTAACTGGTATCGAACTCGCTATTCCGGAGCAATGAATCTGCGAGTTTAGCTTGCTAACCATTAAACTATGACGGGGTGCAATGTGAATGTATATTGATTTATATTTCATGAAGATTGAGTGTTTTGTTTTACGGCATATCAACACCTTTGGGGACATTTTGTTGCATAGCGGGGTTTTCACGGTACCAAATATCTATACGTTATATAGCGGCTTCATCAAACTCACGCTGCTCTAAATCGTGTATCTGCATACGTAGCGGGTATCGTCACTAACCCTAGACGATATATGTAGTCGCTTAATGAAATCTACAACACATACGTATAGTAGGAGTTGTGACATTATTTCTTCTTCCCGGCTGGTGGGTGGCGAGCTTGACAATAGGAATGCTCAAGGGTTGACGATGACTACCACTACTGCTGGGATGGTGAGGTAAAGGGGTGGCTGGTGGCGTCTCAACGCCCTTGGCCACGACGGACCGTGTCGACGGTCACTCACTGTTCGCCGTCCGCTCTCTCCTGTCTGACTGTCTGACTGACTTCCTTTTATATATCTCAAACGCCTACGCGTTTTCTTTGTTACACTTATCAGCGGACAAATCTATTTCCGTTTTTTGCTTCTTTGTTCGCTTTTACCGGGAAAAAAGTCCTTTGACATTTTTGTCATCCCCTCTCTGTTTAATTTAACCGGAAATTCCTATTTCCGTTTGTACAATATACAACAATTTAATTCCGAATCAAGTCATTTTTTATAAACAATTTTCACTACGACAATGACTGGAATATCTAAGGTGAAAAAAGTAGTCATTTTTTTGTTATTTTGTTTTGTTTTTGTTTTTTAATTATTGCCCTTATTGATTGAATGACCATCGAACGAATCAAATATCAAGTTGCTTTTAATTAAATGAATATCATAAATAAAAGGTAATGCATTGTCTTTCACTATCCACTCCCTATAAACTTTAAATCTATTAATAATGGAGATTCGCTTCCGGTTTTTGTCTGTAACAAAAATTACGTCACTGTTTACGTCACATTACCCAAAATCGTCATAAATAGAATACACTCAACATTTGAGCATGCAATGTTAGACGGTCCTCATTGTTTTTTTTAAACAAGTTTTAATAAATACATATCTGGTATTATCTATCTATAAATAGTTTTTTTTTTAATATATATTCAAAGTTATCAGAACTAAGTTTCCATTTCAATTTTTTTATTTTTTACTCCTTTAATAAATTTATTTTATTTTTTACTCCTTTAATAAATTTGATGATTTTACTTTACTTATGATACAAACTCTCTGATATTAAATTTTCAACTCCCATCCCCTCAGGCAATATTTATTTTACGTCGCCAAGAAGGCGTTTTTTATTTTGCTATTATTACTAAATGATTTTAATTCTTTTTTTTTTCTCTTTACCTTCTATTCAAACAAGGATGCGGAAGGGGATCACTAAATCACTTGTCCAAGGAATGTTTTGTCTCAGTGATCTTCCTCAATTTGAGAAAACAAAGACATTTTCATGTCTCCAGCCTGTAATTAACAGAACATCTTCCATTATAAAAGATCTGTTTAAACCGAGTGGAGGAGATGAAGGAAAGGACAAGGAGGGCGCAGAAAGACTTCGACGTTCCAAACGTGAAGCCCCACGTATGGATATATTTTTAGTTATGTTTCAAACAGACTACTCTTCTGACAATTTACAAAGGTAAGTGCGTTATCTACTATGTGTTAAATAGTACCGCTACTGTTATTCCACGAGGATGGCTTGCAATTGTAGTTAATTTTCTCGGAATTTATTAAAAAATTATTTCCAAGGTTTTTCTAAAACATATACTCACATTTTAGCATCCTTATAACTTGAAATTGAATTGATCCTTTCCGTTCATATTGAATTGATCCTTTCCGTTCACATTGAATTGATCCTTTCCGTTCATATTGAATTGACCCTTTCCGTTCACATTGAATTGATCCTTTCCATTCATATTGAATTGACCCTTTCCATTCATATTGAATTGATCCTTTCCGTTCATATTGAATTGATCCTTTCCGTTCACATTGAATTGATCCTTTCCGTTCATATTGAATTGACCATTTCCGTTCATATTGAATTGATCCTTTCCGTTCATATTGAACTGACCCTTTCAGTTCATATTGAATTGATCCTTTCCGTTCACATTGAATTGATCCTTTCGTTCATATTGAATTGATCCTTTCCGTTCATATTGAATTGATCCTTTCCGTTCATATTGAATTGACCCTTTCCGTTCATATTGAATTGACCCTTTCCGTTCACATTGGTACTACCACTTCTTATGAGAGTAGACCTGGAAGTAATGGTGATAAACGGGTACTACACTTTACTCACACCTCCCAGAATTGGAAAATCACCACTATATGGCGTTTGACATTATACTCAGGAAACTAAGACTTTCAGTTTCCCTCCGTCTAACACATATGATAAAAAGGTTGTGGTTTGCCATAAGCAAAAGGTTCGGAAAGATTGTATAGGTGCTAGGGCTTGACGTGACAAGCCGATTGATTGGAGGGCATCTCTCCTATCGTCCATCTAGCCAAATTAAGGGCCAAAGTGGAGTGTTGCATGTCATGGATGACCGATAATACAAATCCAGTCAGTTGAATTTTAATTTGATTCTCAATTTTGTTCTTTTTATTTTTTTTTTTTGTGACCGCTGCAAGAACACGGCACGGAGCAATGTTCCCGAATACGGAACTCCGGGGTACCGCAACTAGTAACCTGCTCAGCTCAGTATGTTGAACGGATATTGCTGGCTGGGGGGGGGAGACAAAAGTCGAGGGAAATAAGGATTGATTGTTTATCACTACTACGAACGGTATATATATATATATATATACATCTCTGATGAGAGTTAATAAAGTTGAAACAGTCTGTACGATGTTCTACACAGAATAATTATTTACCGAAATTCACTTGTCATTATTATATTCTATAATTATCGAATTTAATGCGATATATGCATTGTAATTGCCTTCAAGCAAAAATATAAATAATATATATATATATATATATATATATATATATATAACAATTCACGACTAAAGTAATAAGAAGGATACTTTATTCTCTAAACAGACTTAAAAGAAATAGAATACAAACCTGGATAACATATAAAGAATAGCTTATACATATGTGTATAGGAAAAAATTCTTATAATACAAGATCATTTGGGGTATGTAAACTCTAGAGGCTGTTGGTAATAGACTAAAGTATAACACTGATTTGAGCAGATTATCGTGTACCGATACCGGCCCTTGCCTCCTCAGCCCATGAGTAGCACCTCTACAGTCTGTGCAGCCCAGCACCTCTACAGTCTGTGCGGTAAATTGGGGAGCTGATGATAGGTGTAGTGAACAGGGATAGACTCCCTCGTCGTTCGGCTGATACCAACAAAAGGCCACCCCGCCTGTTGTACAGCTCTCTAGTCCTTATCATCATATTGTACTTATATACTTCTGAGTTGAATCGGATCGTCTATTCAATCTCTGGGTATCTGTTCTTCTGGTCTGCATTCTTGGGACTTCTTGAGTCTTCATCATCTCTGTGTCCGTTCTTGTTCTTAATAACTAACACAAATATTTGAATATTTTTCAGACATCTTTATTTAACCCAAGTTAACCATAACATATGGAAGAAATAGACATCTTGAAGACACTTCTGTCTCCCTCGAAATTTCTAACTAAAACCCAATTTTCTAAATATACTTACTGTTCTTTCAAATCATTTTGACCAAATAGACTTGGTACAAGATCAGCTAAAGTCCAACCACTGTAAATTTACTTTTACGTTGTTTTTTTTTCCATAATTCAGAATTACCGTTATTTTTAATTTCTAGATTACCGTACATAGTTTATAGGCAAAAGTGTATGTAACACGCCGACTACTTTTCAATTTATTTATCTATTTTTACTTTTAGCATGGAACAAATTCAAAAATTTTTCGCACTTATGAGAAAATATATGTCAGTGTGTCCATCACCAGCATCAATGATGGATGGGTATGTAAATATTTTCTTAAGTTATTATCATGTTTTACTAACAGAAGGAGAAGTGATTGAGTAAAAGTATATAGAAGAAGAAAAATGTATTCAAAAATGCCTTGGTAGTATCAATAAATACGCTGTTACCATTATTATCATCCTTGACAGTCTAAGGATGTCTTATGTGTCAGTGTGTTGTATCGCCTCCCCAAGTGTGATAAGCAGATATGTATATATTTACCAACCTCTCCACACGAGCAGGATGTGACACAAGGTAAATTTTAAAGGGGGGTTACTAGATTTGAATTCAGTTTTCCTTCTAGACCAGTTAACGTAGCATGATTACAGATCTCAGTCCACCCTACTTCGTACCCATAGCTGTAGGAAGCATAGTTGGATTCATACTTTTTCCAAGGGTATTAGTGCTATATGAAATGCAATTCGCTTCGTCCAGGATTTGAACTTGTGTCGCTGTGTCCCTTTCCTATGACGATAACCATTACACTACCCGCAGATATGTATATATGCTCTAAGATAACTCTTGATAATAATTCAAAACAATATATTATTCTATATATATTTACTGAAGTACACTCTGTTGAGTTATTATGGTATATTAGTTGTGCTGCAATCCACCACTTAAACTTATAGACTTGGTGTGGTCACATGGATTAAAACCCAGCTCGAATACGTGGTTAGTTAACTATTTAATAGCCGATATAGAAAGCCCTTCATTTGCACGTTATTCGACTTTGCTGAATGCAAGAATCATACCCAACAATAGGGGACACCAAGGAACAACCAAAGATTTATTCACTAAAGATCGCTCTCTGCTTAACACAAGGGATCTCCACTGTAAAGTGCCCTTGCTTGAAGCCTAAAAAATGGTTACAAAACCGTAGCACACTCTGTATTAGAACCAAAGACTTATGACACTTTCAGGAACTTAAATGGAGGCGAGAGGGTTAATTGTTACCGTCGTTAGAAATGGACTGAAAGGTGAAATTTATATTAAAAATACATTTGTTATCCACAGGCGGAAGAATGAGGATATACCACAAGCCAGGTAATTAAATGAAATAACTTCTTTTTTTTTTATTTTTTTTTCATCAAACACCAATGCGATATGCACCGCTACCAGCACTTGAGCTTTGTACCGAGGAAATGCAAGCTTTATAATAGATTACATCACAGATTAATTCAAGCACGATAAGTTGAATTTAGTTAATCTGGCTATCCCATCTGACAGTGTAAATGCAAGGGAAAATCCATCATGTAATGAATGAGGGAAATTTCATTTCTGGGTCAATACTTAATTTGTTCAAATACTGGACGTGGTTGTTTTCATTTCACAAAGCGTTAATAACCGACAATTTTCCTGCCAGATATGGGTAAATAGTAGGGCAGACTAGGTTCTTTAACCTTGCCATGGAAACCTGTATAGGAGAAGGCTGTTAAACTTTGCTTTGAAAATTGACCTTGTCTCGTATTCTACTTGTGTTGAGGGGTAAGTAAACATTTAAATGACAGTTTATAGCACGGTTCTAAAGTGAAATAAATTTTCCGTTTCATAGACATCGCAAATTTATCAAAAAGAATAAACTATGTGCACGTGTTTATGGGCTGAAATCCATTTATGAATTTTTTATTTATTACACTTTTGGCATACAAGCAAAAGTGCAAACATTTTTGTTAATTATAAAACCAAAAATTGACTGAAATTAATATACTCTTTGACTTGATAATTTTTTTCTTTGCTTTTTGCTTTTAACTATTTTATACATGCCATGTACTTGATATTTATATTGAAAATCAAATTAACAGAGGTTTTATTTCAGGAAGATGAGTTTTCAGCGCTTTTGTCTCCCATACAGCAATCAAAACTCATTTAACAACTATTTATTTAGTCAAAATTCGTTTTTTTTTTCTTAATGGTAAAGATTTATCATCCAATCACGTTGAAGATTACAAAATTAAATTGAGTATTTTTCAGATTGTCCAATTGCGGCTTTCCATTTTAAGAAATTTGACTTGTTTGGAGACAAAATAATATTGTCTCCATTGTCTACATTGAAGGAAGAGCTTTCCCATGTCACATGTTCATTTTGATCATGTGACTAGGTGAACCCTAATATTTCCTTCTTTTTACAAAAATGACGTTGGAATCGACAGACGTTGTCTTTTCGCTTCCTTGGCAGCTACAAAAATGGTGCCTATTTTTAATCCCAGAACTCATGAAAAATAGTAATTGTTTTCTTCGTGTTCCTTGGAACACTTTGTGACTTTTTTGAGGTTTGGGATGGGAATCATGTTCCTTCTTTTTATGTTGTATAATTAAATGTTATATTGCATTAATTGACTTGTCTTTTTCCTACCGAATATTCTATGTTAAGTTAACCCCTTTTGGATAACCTAATGCATTATAAGAGTACGGGCGTTACCTATGAGTCAACACAGTTAATTCTTACCGACTAAAGGGAAATTGTAAAAGGAAGAAAAAAAACTGTTTGGTTCATCGTAATTTTTTGGCTCAAATTTTGTGAACTCTCAGCCTCCTCACAAGTGAATGGTGATTCACTTTCAGTTAATTTTTTTAGAACAGTGTGTGTGTGTGTGTGTGAGTGAGTGAGAGAGAGAGAGAAGAGAGAGAGACTAATCTCTAACAACAGTCTTTCGGGAATATAAAATAAATGTTCCACCTGAACGTTTTTCATAAAATAGTGCCGTTAAAACGAGAATTTATCTAATAAAGTCAATCGGGGAAAAAAGTTAGCAAACATTTTCATCATAAATTCATTACATCATTATTCAATCATCAAATTAATTCATTTGGAAATGTCAGAAGGTTATAGAAAATCTCTCTATATAAAGCTGCTAATTCTGTCAGAGAAAAATTGTAACATTTTTCTCGTAATTTCCCAGTCATCTACAATGAATGGATATATAAAAAAGTTATTTACTCAACCCATTTGCCATGGGTAGGATGTGACACAAGGTTGCAAGTATGGGGCATCTAGTGAGGATCGAACTCGCTACAGTAGTAATTGTTCTGCGAGATTCGATTGCTAACTATAACACCACAATGATATGCCCTTTCATAAATAAAAAAAAAAAAAAGGTAGAGGTCAATCTGTAATATATATTAGATAACAGGTAAAATGTACCAAATAAAACGATAATAGGTAAGGATTATAATAAGGTAATGGGTATTACGCATTATATGATGCTAATCAGTAATAATGTAATATTCAATATGCATTTGGTAAAAAGTCATATGTAAGATGTAAGTGCTCTAACGTAAAAAAATGAATATTGGGTTTCAAGTAAAATCTCTCCGACACAAACAAAACGAATAAGTAATGTTTTTAAAAGAAGCAGGATTGGAGAAATATCTAAAGCTATAAGTTTGGTTGGTTTTACAGCATATCAACCTTAATTCAAACCAACTTTATTCCGACTAAAATTGTCCTTGTGTCGCATCCTACCAATAATTTCCAAATCCATAAAACAAAGTGGATCTGGTAATAAACCCAACGAAGTAGTAACACAATATTCTCCAGATCTTGAGCCTCAACACCAGATAGAGGTTAGTGTCAGACACTGGAAACAAAATTTAGCTGATTATCCAATTAATTTTTAAAAGTCATATTATCTTTTAATAAGTTTTTTGTCTTTAAATGAACTCGATAAATAACATTAATTAAAAGAAATTAATAAATCAAATAAGCCATTATCAAAATATTTCTCTGTAATATCAGTTTTGTTTTTATCCCATAGAAATAATGTATTAACATTTTTAAATTGCCTTTGGAATATTCCAATAATGTGTTGACAGGGATGGTGAACACGTGAAGACTGTTTCATATTATATCTTAAATGTACTCCTATAAAGATGTTAACATTTTTAATCACCCTGTATATAGTTTATTTATTACACAAGTAATCGATTTTAGGGTAGGAATAGCCCCACATTCAAAGACACGCGGGTTGGATTTGACTAGCCGAGTTTATTCCAGTTCTCTACTTTTTCACAGATTAATTTAAATAGATCTAACACGTACTACCATTCCGGTGTAGTGTACCAGGAAGTAATTGCAATCAAGGAGTACTCTGCACTCCTCTGATCTCCAGAACTGTAGCCTCACCATCAGTTTAATTTCATATCCAGGACACCACTTTTGGAGTGTTAGCGCTTTTCAGGGGCTACTTCCAGCGTATTCTAAGGTCCACCGACAGGGTGGGGAAAAAGGTGAAATTTATATTAAAAATACATTTGTTATCCACAGGCGGAAGAATGATGATATACCACAAGCCAGGTAATTAAATGAAATAACTTCTTTTTTTTTTTCTTATTTTCATCAAACACCAATGCGATATGCACCGCTACCAGCACTTGAGCTTTGTACCAAGGAAATGCAAGCTTTATAATAGATTAGATCACAGATTAATTCAAGCACGATAAGCTGAATTTAGTTAATCTGGCTTTCCCATCTGAGAGTGTAAATGCAAGGGAAAATCCATCACGTAATGAATGAGGGAAATTTCATTTCTGGGTCAATAATACTTAATTTGTCGCCATTGTGGAAAGGCAATAAATGTCTCCGTTGGAGAATGGGGTGTATCCATTTAGCACACCGTGATGACATGCAATAATCCCTGAATCCTTTTTGGGCTTTTTTGACTCTGTTCTTGGAACAGTGAAGACGTTGACTCTTTTCATATACTGTTTGTTCATAAAGGAAATGTACATAATTTATCTGTTGAGACACGGCCGTATAATCTTGTCAAAACTTGTTGTGTGTATCTGGTGTATGCATTAATTGTTTCTGTTTGTGTAAATGAGCTTGTCTTTAATTCCGTTTATTAAATGTTAGTATATCTATGACATACTAATAATATTGACCCCTGGTGAGTGGGGATGCGACTAAATATCATGTCAAGCACTAACCAGTCCAATACCATAATTACGAAAAAGTATCGAAAGAGTTTATAATACTCTTACACAAAAGCTATTTAAAATTCTTTTTTTTTTAAGTGTGCAACCACCTTTCTTTTTTGTTTTGTTTATTTGTTTGTTGCGATTAGCACTGTGATTTAAGATCCGTTTGGAGAATGTACATTTCAATACACTGGTACCTTGACTTGCGTGTTTAATTTGTTCCGCTCGTAACTCAATTTCTTTATCAAATCAATTTTCCCCATTCAATAAACTGAAATGCCATTAATCTATTCCAGGCCCCTCCCCAAAACAAACAACCTATTGTTTGTTAAGGTTTTTAAATAAGAAAAATAGCACTGTATATTATAAAAACATAAAAAATAGAATGTAATAAATTATGTGTTTAACGTTTATTTTTCATAAATACATTTCTTTTGCATTATAAATTTGAAAACTTAAATGATTTTAGTGAAATTATTATTATAAGCGTGTCTGACGCTCGCGCGTACGTCAAATTTCACCTCTCAAAACAAAGCAAAAAATCAACCAGATGACGGAAAACCCGTAAGGAGGGACACCATATTCTGCAGATGTGAAGCCTCACCACCAGATGCAAATTAGTGTCAGATCTAGGACGCCAAACTAAGCTTTTAATGTATAGAGTAACGCGGTGGTGTACTGGTTAGAGTCGTGGAAATTGACTCGTCAATCCGAGTTCAATTCCTGGACGAAGCCACAGTTCCCATAGCGCTAATACCCTTGGGAAAGATATGAACCCAACTATTCTCCCTCCAGCTATGGGTAAATAGTAGGACAGACTGGGCTCTTTAACCTTGGTTAGGCAATCAGTCTAGGAGAAGGAAAACTCTGAATTCAAACCTGGTCCCTACTAGTATAGGCTTAGGCCTGCTTAGTGATCTATTTCAATTTTTTTAATATTTTTAATCGCCCTGTATGTAGTGATTTAACACACAAGACATTATCGGGTACGGATCGTCTCACGGTGAAAGTCACGGTGAATATATTTGGCTAGCCGAATTTAATCGAGTTCTCTACTCTTTCACCAATCAATTTCTCTCATAGATACATTAACATGTACTACCACTCCGATCAGAGTGGACTTGGGAGTAATGAAAATGAAGGATAATCTACACTATGATCAAATATTTAAAGCATAGTGACTCGTAAGTCAATGTACAACTGAATAGCTCCATCCTTTGCTTAGAAAAGGCCAAGAATTTGCAAAATATATTAAATCCCATAAGAGTTCTTTTTTTATTCCTCTTTGCCTACCAAATTTCCCACGGCTGTACCAGATTGTCTTGGTATTTTTTACCTGTATGATGAGATACTTCCACCTCCATACTCATTCTATTCAAATAAAGTCCTATTATAATTGTAATCCGAGTCGTTCTGCTAAATTGTATGGAACTAACCATCAGATTTTTTTTTTACTTTGGTTTCACGGTGGTGGTAGAGCTGCTGTGAACGATTAAATTAGGCAAAGAGTTAATAAAAATATATCTCCCATTGCAACGTGCCCAAAAAAACATTTAAGAAATTAGAGAGAAAAGCATGAAAAGACTATAATAAATTATTATCCTTCTTCATAAACGAAGCGACCATGGCTAAAAGTTCATGAAACAATATCCACGATGTATTGTATGCGAGTCCAATTCAAAATGTTCTATTTCATATTTATTGATATTTAAGTTAGTATTTTTTTTTTCAAACAATTTTTTTAGAATTCCTATAAAAATAATCTGCCGCAATAGTCTTTCGAGAATATGAAATAAACGTGCCATCTGGACGCATTTATCATTGAATAGAGACGTTAAAACAAGACTTACTTTATAATGTTGATGGTGGAAAAATTGACTCCGAGAATTGAAAGAATTCATAAAATATCAGGAGATAACAGCCATTTGTTGACTCATTCATTGGTTGACCAGAGAAAGCAAAATATACACCAATAACGCTCAAATCCTATTGGTCATTCAAAGATGAACTTTCATTTAAGGATTCTTTGTTATTTAGAACCACTTGGAGCGGCATTCCAAACAAGATACCTAAATAATACCAAGGTATCAAAAATGTACCCCAAGAGCCAAAACATATATTGGCTAGGATGAAAGGTTCCCATTGAAGAAATAGTCAAAGCACGCCCTAAATATGAGAAATACTAAAAAATAACAGGACGCCATGATGCCACATGAAATTCTATTTAGATCATAAGTAAAGTAGGCAGAGTGGCCTATTGTCAGTATCAACCAGACAGCGAGGGAGTCTATCATCTTTTTATTAGTGCTAGATCCGCGAGATGTTTTTTTGTGTCAGGTGAAGCAACACCCTTACCATCGTCCCCTCACTTTACCAGACAGATCCAAGCTGAGTTATTCATGCTCTGGTTTGGCGAGGGCCGGTATCGAAACTGTAACACTGTGGTTCCGATAAGGATCCTCTACCGAGACTTGGCTAAAATCAGATCAAACTTCTTCCTCGTAGTAGGAGAAACATACTTTCGTGTTGTCGACTACCATTCAAAATTTCTATTCATAAGCAAAATGTACAATACATGCATCAACCAATATAACACACGTGCTCTGAAATCCATATTTTGAGAATACGGTATACCAGAACGCATCTTAAGTGACAATAGATCCCAGGATGACAGCTATACATTCAGTCAATTCGCCAAACATTGGGTATTCGACTTCCTCACCAAAATATGTCCAATTCAATGAATTCTTTGAAATAACCATATAGACTGTAAAGATGACCATGAAAAAACCAAAGACAACAACACAGATTTGGATATGGCATTGCCGTGTTTAAGGATACCAATTGACTACAAACTACCAAGCCCAGCGGAGCTGAAAAAAATGATCAAAGGAAACCTAGTAAGGATTAAGAACATACAACCCGAAAAAGAGAAGATCCTCGAAGGGTTACACGGACGCAAGAAAGAACAAAAAAGGAGTGTTATGACAGCGACCCCAAAGACTTTCCAAGTCTCCACAAAAGTTAGAATTTGATTAACCCTCAATTGACCATATATAAGGCTGTGCTGATAAGAAATAACGAAAAACCTAAATCTTACAACGTCTTTACGGTAAATGGTAACATCATAAGGAGAAACCTGAACATAAGAAAGATTTACTATATGAACCACCACCACCGAGAATTAAACAGCACCAGAAAGGGACGTGAAGACACCGTCACGTTACAGAAACTAACATAAAATGGACGATTTGATTATTTTTTTTAATCAAAAATTAAAACACGATACATGGATATGTACATGCATAAATGTAGGGTGTATGCAATACCAACTAAAAATCTATCACACTTCCCCCCTCTCCCCCCCCCCATCAAGTTCTCAACTGCATAGAAGTAGGGTTAACAGATTTGACTACCGTCTCCTGCAAATTTGCATACTGAAAATAACAGAAGTGGTAACCCGAAAGCGATTGTTTACTTCCGGGAAGCCTCTTTTGTTTACTTCCGGGCAACCTCCTGAAATACGGAAAGATGTGTATTGTGCTGTGTTAATCGACATCAAATATTCCTATCGAATACGAATAATTTTCACACAGATGTATTTGACCTATAGTGAACCTGGGAGTAATAATAATGACTAGATATCCTATATTCCCCGGATTTCCAGAACTGGAGTCTCACCATCAGATGCAGTTTAACGTCATACCCAGGACACCCCTTTTTGTGTGGCGGGTCATACCTCTTCATATTTTGCCAATGTAGTTTATATGCTGGCTTTTGGTGATGGAATATTAACCCTGAGTATTTTGATGATGATGATGATGATGATAATAATAATAAATAATAGTTAATGGGGCAATTCTTCCAAATAGCCATGGGACTTTTAGGTTCCTTGGTCAATTTGGAACAGGATTTTTAGAAATGTACAAAAATTGTTTTGTTCTTTCATTTAATAATTTAATTCTCTTGAAACAACTTTTATAAATTCAATATTCAGAATAAAAAAGCAAATTACGTTTATTGCAATTAGATCCATTTCCTACATAATTTTTTTCAACTCTAAAAACGAAACAATTAAAGTTAAATTGTCTCTTTAAATACTTATGAGAACTTAATATACATATATGGATGTGTGCAGGCGCAAGTGCATGTATGCGTGTGCATGCGTGCATGTGTTTTTCTCATATATCCATATTATAAAATCAAATCACGTGTGTATGAGTATAAGCATGTGCTTGTGTGTGTGCATTTGTGTGTTCACGTATGTGTGTGTTTATGCGTGTGGAGGGTATTGTGTATTTCCATATTCTAATATAAAATTACGTTTGAATGCATGTGTGTGTTTGTACGTATGTGTGTGCATGAGAATGTGTAAGTGTGTTTTATATATCCAAATTCTAAAATAAAATCACGTTTGAGTGTGTGTGTGTGTGTGTGTGTGTGTGTGTGTGTGTGCAGGTTAGCGTGTATTTTCCATATATCCATATTCTAAAATAAATTCATGTTTGAATTTGTGTGTGTGTATGTATATATGTATGTATGTGCATATCCGTGTGTATTTTCCATATATCCATATTCTAATATAAAATCCCCTTTGAATGCGTGTGTGTGTACGTATACGTGCTTGTGGAAGTGTTCTATCAATCCATACCCTAAAATGAAATAAAAACGATTCTGAGTGTTTTAATGTGTTGCTGTGTGCGTGCGAGTGTATTTGTACGTATGTGTGTGTGGTAGTTTTCTATATATGCATATTCTAAAATGGAGAACATGTTGTCCATTCACTGTGAGAGGCGCATTCGCTGGCTTGGACATGTCAGGACAATGGAAAATGGATGCATCCCAAAAGATCTTTTGTACGGCGAAATAGTAAAAGGCTCCCAATCGGTTGGTAGACCACGGCTACGATTTAAAGATGTCTGCAGGAGAGTTATGAGGATATGCCATATTGACACAAACACGTGGGAGGTAGATGCAAAAAAATAGAGCGGCCTGGCGCCTCAACGTTAAGCAAGGCACGGGGAAGGGTTAGGGAGAGAGGAGAGTATCCTCGACTGAAAAGAGTGAAAAAAGCCAGCAGCCCCAGAAAGCATCACAGTTTGTGTGTATTCAGTGCACCAAAGACTGTCACTCAAGAATAGGCCTGTAGAGTCACTTGCGCAGATGCAGATAAAAATGTTATTTTTATTTTGGACACTACGCCATCGTCCTTAGTGGGTGGAAAGGATCCAATAATAAAAATAATATTCTAAAATAATTTTTTTTAAAGTGTGTGTGTGTCTTGTCCATGTGTGTTACTGTGTTTGTGTTTGCGCGCGTGTGCGTGTATGTGTTTTTTTTTCTATACAACCATATTCTAAAATAAAATCACATTCGAATGCATGCCTGTGTGTACTTGTACGTGTGTGTGTGTGTGTGTGTGTGTGTGTGTGTGTGTACACTATGTATGCATATTCTAAAATGAAATCACATGTGTACGTGCTTGTATGTTTGCGGGTTATTGTTTTCTTTATCCATATTCACATGTCTGTACTTGTGTAGAAAACTGATATACTCACACATGTGTGAGTGTTTGTAAGCGTGTGTTAGTGTATGTGGGATTGTTCTATATATCATATTCTAAAATGAAATCATGTGGGTACTTGCGTGTGCGTGTTTTTCTTTTCAATATCCAAATTCACATGTCTGTACTCGTGTAGAAAACTGATATATCAACTCAGACGAGACTAACAGAGTTTCTTAGTTATTTGTTTTGATATCCGTAAACCCATTACAACTTATGCGGCTTTTAGAATGCATTGCATTTTTATTATATTTTGCAGGAAGATCATTGATCATGGCGGACTTAGACGGTAACTAACGTAGATTAAAGTATTTTCTCTCGATTTTACTTTTAGTCAAGTATAATTGAGTACATAAAAATAAAGGGAAAAATTCACACACTATGAAAAGTAGTAAGCAAATTATCTTTTCTTTTTGGAAAATATTCAAATTGCGGTGAGAGTTTTTTTCACTGCTTATCATATCGTTCTTCTATTTATGTTAAGGATCTGAAGATTCAGTCGGTTTTCGCTTTTTGATATTTCTAAAAGACCCTCTTGTAATTATGATCAAATTTAAATTCGATGTATATTCGTACTTCCTCCAAGGTTTTAAAATATTCATAACTTTTGAGTTTTTTCTATATTTATCTATCTCTATCTATCTATCTATCTATCTATCTATATATATATATATATATATATATATATATATATATATATATATATATATATATATCTCTCTATTTCTTTATCTATCTATTTATATCTCTTTATCTATCTATCTGTCTATCTATATCTCTTTGTCTATCTCTATCTGTCTATCTATATCTCTTTGTCTATCTCTATCTGTCTATCTCTATCTCTTTGTCTATATATATCTTTGTCTATCTATATCTCTTTGTCTATATATCTCTTTGTCTCTTTTGTCTATCTATATCTCTTTGTCTATATCTCTTTGTCTGTCTATCTATATCTCTTTGTCTATATGTCTCTTGTCTGTCTCTATATCTCTTTGTCTATATGTCTCTTTGTCTGTCTATCTATCTCTATCTCTTTGTCTGTCTGTCTGTCTGTCTCTCTCTCTCTCTCTCTCTCTATATATATATATATATATATATATATATATATATATATATATATATATATATATATATACAGGCTTTTTTTTACAATAATTGAATAGTAACGTTATTCTTCTTAAATCATTTACCTGTCTGTTTTAAACGAAGTCATTATTCTAAAAAATGTTCAGCATTGTAATATACTACTCTTGGTAAAAATTATGCAATTAGCACACTTATAGGACGTTCGCTTAGGTTTTTATTTAGCAGTAAATAACGTAATAACAGATGAGACACAAAACATTTTTATCTAATAGCTGAATATTCTGGTTTTTATAGAGTGTTTAGAAAAATAGATTATTTAGATAAATGGTATAATCTACTTCCAAACCATCTTATAAATGTACTAATTCCTTAAGTGGTAATACTTAGCAATGTGACTTTGCAAAGATTAACATTTCGGAAGGTACCTCGTTTGATTACGTTACTGACGTGTTATTCTAACGTGGCAATGATACAGTGTGATTGGAGAGGGCTGTGGAAACGAATTCCAGTCACTCAAACACTATTGTAAATGACGAAAAATGAAAAGAACGCAAGCTAGACAAAAAATGGAGGAACAACAAACACGTGGTATATAGTTAAAAACAACAAGTGAATGCATGAGCTACATTTCTTGAAATTTTGAATGCTTAAGACATGGCTCCCCACCAGACGGACCGCATTACTGATAAAAAAAAAAGTTCCGAATAAATTCTTATTGAAGGCACCTCAACTATTTACTCTATCACTAGACCGTACGTGTAAGCATCTGCTTTAGAAATAGGGAAATTATATTATAAACAAATACGACTGCCTAGGAACTACAAGGTTCCTTGTTCGATACCGACCCTCACCAACTCACAGTGAGTAGCACAGAGATCTGTGTGGTAAAGTGAGGAGCTGATGGTAGGTGTGGAGCTCCATCTTTGATGCCAAAACAATCTCCTATTACTGACATCAATCTGATTAACACACACTGATGGAATCATCATCATGTCGCGCTAGCAGCACGAATTTCAATGACTCTCGCTAATCATCCCTATGATTCATTGTCCCCGGGGGGCCTCTGCGCAGCATCCAGTGTCCTCGCAGAGCTGGTCAATGTACGTGTTTGTTGGACGACCCGCACTGGATTGACCATGTGCTAGTTTCTACAGGAGAACATCGCATATGTGTTCATTCTTGCTTCTCCAGCTGTTTCCAGTTTTGTCTTGTTCATCTCACTCGGATGGTTTGTGTGATAGGAGGCAAGTGGATACCCATGACTCTCCCTCGCCCAACATCCCTATTGGCAATTGCCCCCAGGATAGTCTTTCGCACATCATCCAGAATCCACACAGATCTGATTGGTATAGGTTTTTGCTGGCCGGCCTATACTGGTGTGTTTGTGTAGGTGTCTACAGGAGAACGTCACTTATGAGTTCGTCCTTGTTTCTCCAGCAGTGCTCAGCATGTCTTATCTTGTTTGTGGAATAGAAGGCAAATGGCCGTACAGTTGCTTTCTTGTGTGGTGCTGTATCCAAGATTTGTTCAAGACAGCACGCAGCATCTTTGTGTAGTTCCCATCTAGATTTTTTCTCTAGGCATTTCGCTTGACCAAGTGGTACAGCCATACAGTAGCACAAACACGACTATCGCTTAACCCAAACAAAACCTATTTAGAGGAAAATGCTTTCAACATAGCAAATTTTAACGTTAGGACACGAAACACAATAAAAACACACAATGAAACTGAATATTTTAGTAGTGAGATTGGTTTCTAATCTATTCACTTGAAAACAAAATTAAAAAATGATGTAATGAATATGTAAATACCTTGGTGCCCTCTCACTATAATCTGATTGGACAGTGTCATGCATAAATATTCGACACTGATAGTACAAGCGCCTAAGCCTACCAGCCTAAACTTACTCGCCAGACTACACCACGACTGCTCGGAAGACGTATGCTATTCGACGCACCAGCTACTACTGCGATAATATACCAAATACCAACTTCATAATATATCCCTTAACTCGGATATATCAAAAAAGAAAAAAATATGAACGTTTCTTGTCTCTAAATGCAGAAAATTTTACGAACGATTGCAAAATTCAAGACCCCTGGAATTTAATTAATGTTTAACTGATTTTTTATGATAAAGCTTGATAATTTATATTAAGATTTTTCGGACTGTTGTCCTCATCTTAATTGTTATATACACGACGTTTCGACCGATGTGCTCTCCGACCTACTTTAGGAAATGATTGTTTGCCATTATAAAATGTAAATCACCATCCCCAACCCCCCGGTTTCTCTTAATCCACCCCCAAATCGATCAACAAATCACTTGTAGGCAGATTGGCGTTTTTGTCACTAACGACAGTCGTTTAAGTGATAGCTCAATTTAAGACATTTTCCTATTGTTTACTCGTTGATCAGTTATATGTTAATGTATAGAAATAACAAATTGATAATAAAAACAGTGAAATATGTTTAACATATAACAATATTTGTTTTATTTATTCTCACTGACGGGGAATACAGCGGATGGTTTTGAATAGAATTCAACAGTGTGTATCATGTCTGTGGTCACACATGGGTCTAAGTGGCCTTGTCTGCTGACTCTCTGCTTGTCAGTCTTTATTTAACACAGGGTTGAAATGCTTCTACCCTAAAATGACTTAACTAGCTCAATCATGTTAACGCACGTGGTCACTAGTTCAAACGTGCTGACGCACGTCTGTAGAGTCCAAATCAGCATGGCGGAATTCCCATATCCGGGTTCACGTTAGTCCTTACTGATCAAAAGGAGGCAACTCTATTTTTGTTAGGCTTATCTAACAGTTTTTATATATGTTTAATTGACTTCTTTCAACAAACATTCCATTTTGCAAATTTTTCTGAAAATTTCGCCCACTCAACACGGTTTTAAAAATTATTTTCCCGCGAAAGGGTTAACTTTTCATAGTCTGGATATCACCTGTCAATTGAAGTTTAGCATTTGGGTTGGTTGGTTGGTTCTTACGGTATATCAACCGTTTTATGCCGAAAATGTTTCGTTTTATTCTTTCTTGATGTTTAGTAAAAAAAAAAAAATTAACTCATTTTTTTAACATATGTTAACTCATTTTTTAATCTATTTAAACCAAAGATAGGACACTAACAGGTACTACCACTCCGGGTCAGAGTGAACCTGGGAGTAATGACAATGCAGGGGTATTCCATATTCCCCGGAGCTCCAGATTTGGAACTTCACCATTTGATGCAGTTTAACATCATACCCAGGACATTAAGACCCTCAGTCACAACCTTCTAGAACATGTATGATAAAAAGGGCTGGGGACTATCATAGAGGTGCTAGGGCTTGACATGACCAGTCGATTGATCGAATGATTCTTTTTACCAATGAGATGCAAGCACTGAAGCACCGATGGAAGAAGCGTATTGGCCGCAAGTGGTACTGTTGGAAAATAAACTTCGTTTGGTCACATTTCACGAGAGCCTATATATATATATATATATATATATATATATATATATATATATATATATATATATATATATAAACAGAATATTGATTTGGATGTCAGTTTTCCAAGAAGGCGATTTGTCGGAAGAGAAGCAGCGAATACGCTGCTTTGAAACCAGCGGTAACAAAAGCCTTTGATGGTATAGCTTACAATGATACATATATGTATGGTGTTTCAGAAAAAATATAAAATTTCCTAATCTAATAACTTTACCAATTCTTGTCCAAATAATCTCAGATTTTAACAGCGTGTTTAGGACCAACTCAAGATTATATTCAAGTTTTTTTTTCTGTTTTGATATCGAAAAGGTATTCACTGAGAAAGAATACATATAATTTTTAGTTGTTTCTAAATATTCTGTTAAAATGGGAGATCGTTTGAACAAGAATTTTGTCAAGATATAAGATTACGAAATGATATCAATGTTTTTGAAACACCCTATATATATATATATATATATATATATATATATATATATAATGTCTGTCTGCATTTCTCTATTAATTTGCTTCTTTTTAATAATAATCTTTTAATATTCAACAAATCAAAGAAACTCTCTGTAACTCATACTTTTTCCATCTCTTTTCTTTTATAATTTTAACATCATAAAAATATGAATGCATCTAAATTTACATATATCAAATGTTAATATCTTTAATACCTTTATAAGTATCCCATTCTTGATAACTGATAATTTCCATATTTTTCCTGTGATTTTTTAACATTTACATTTCTTTGTGCTTTTACTTGGTAATACAGGGTGCGATAAAAATACATTCCCTATTTTCAACTATAACCTGTGTGATGCAAGTGAACTTCGACAAGTAATGTTAACTTCATAAGTCACTGTGGCGTAGAAAATGCTCTTAGTGAGGCTCTTAGTCATTGTAGTAAGTTTTGCTATTGGATTTACTTTCGGACTAATACCCTTGAGGAAAGTACGAACACTTCCTCCCCCACCTATGGGTTAAATAGTACCAATACTGTTTAATGCCTTACCATTTTTCTAATCAGAGTGTAGTATCTGTTCCAGTTACTATGCTTTGAGATTTACCTATTCCATTGTGCTTCGGCCACTGGACCGGGTTAAAGTACAATTATTAGCGTCGATCCCAGAGGGCTGTCCCTCCAGGCATTACCTGCCCCTTTGTGGGCAGGGCTGGGTATACTGCCTAGCGCCCCCTTGAGGGGGAATGCCGACGGGATCGACGCAATTTTTGTTCTTTCCCACCACCCATGAGCTTCGGCTTGTGGGTGGGCCCACGTTAAAACGAGGCCTTGTGCCCAGTCCATACAAGTGGGGTATGAGACAAATACCCTTACCACTTTTCTTTTTAAATAGGATCAGTTACGATCATGGCTGGTATCTTTGCACACCGTGTGTTGGCTGTTGAACAGTTTGGGTTTTTTTTTTAACTGGTAATCTGTAACTGCTACACAGAGAGTCCTTCTTACTCGTTTTAAGTTACGTTGGAATGATGCTGTTCCGGATATAAAATTAATAGTGCTATAGATTCTAAATTCTATTCAAGACGGTATCATTCTGACGTGACATAAAATGTGCAGCAATTACAGTTACAGACTGACCAGTCTTTAAAATATGTTTCAACAGCAACATGTTGTGCATCGGTTCAAGATCGTATCTGAAAATATGGGAAATATTAGCTAAATGGAATTACCATTGCCAGTGGGGTGCCAGCATCATAATCTGGGGGTGACAAGAGCTCGGGCCAGCACCCACCCCCCAGTTACCAATGAATACTGATTTAGATTTTTCAAAGCTTCACCTACCAACCCTCTTTCAAATTCTACACATTCATAGTTCAGCTTGGTAGATGGATTTTACGGCATATCAACCCTTGTTGAGTTATTTTATGCCGAAGATGTTTTGTTTTATTTATTCTTGTTAGGTATTCATTTTTCTTTTCAAACATTATTTATCAAACACATATTTTAAAACTCATTTTAATTTGGTATTATCTGCGTTATTCGGACTATTGTCCCCATCTTCATTGTTATTTGTACAACGTTTTGGCCGATATGTGCCCTCCGGCCTTCTTCGGTATTTCTTGTCGGACTCGGGAACCTTCTTTTCGAACTCAGAAACTTTCTTGAAAGCATATCGGCCGAAACGTTGTACAAATAACAATGAAGATGGGGACAATAGTCCGAATAACGCAGATAATAGTAATCTCATCTCAAACATTCAGAGAAATATCATTTTAATTTATTTCATCCATACATGGAATCCTAAGATGTACTACCACTCCGGGTCAGAGTAAACCTTGGAGTAATGGCGATGAAGGGGTACTTCATTCATCAAACCTCCAGAATTGAAAGTTAGCGTCACGCCCAGGAGACTAAGACCCTTGGCCACCGCATTTAGTAATTTAAGATAAAAAGTGTTGTGAGTTTGCCATAAGCGCAGTAGGATGGGGACAATCATATATGTGCTAGGGCTTGACATGACCAACCAATTGCTGTGAGGGGGGGCTCCGTCTAGCCCAAGTAAGGGCCAAAGTAAGAATGTTGCATGCCATGGATTGCTTAGTCAGCAGAATTACGTACTTAAGCATCATTGGTTGCCACTCATAGATAACAGGTGGATGCTTTGGGGGAGATTTTACTCCTCTATAGAGTTGCAGTCGATATATTCTACAGCCCACGCCGTCCGGGCGGCATAGTTCTAGAGTAGAGGGGCTAGAATTAGGCAATACATTTCAATGCTATCGAGACGCAATGAGTTTAATGTTAGATGGATTTTGCGGCCTCCTGAAGCTGCGCGCTGAAGCAGCAGCCTCTTCGTGAGCCCCCTCCTTTTTCCCGGCACTACCCATTGTCTAAGTTCATTTACACCACACAGGTGAGAAGTATTTCTACCGTCCCCTGTTCTTCGATAGAATCTCTATGTGTAATTATTAATACATATCTGATTAACAGGATATACATTTAACCATTTTCAAGACTCTTAGAATGCTGTTGTTGTCTTTTCTGTACTAATATCTTTCTCCAACTTCAGTCTTTCCTCTCGACCGATTATTGACCATGGTGGTTTGCCTGCTCGTCCTCCAAGGTAATAAACATGTTTCTAATCTAATTTCGCTTTTAAAATTAACTCTAACTATTCTGCCTTCTATCTAGTGTGAAGGAATCAGACAGCAGTTTCACCAAAACGGCGGCCAAAGAACATGAAACATTGATATAGAATAATGAGAAAAAAAAAAATAGAGTCCGTAAATATAACGTAAAAGTTATGTGTTGCTGATAAGTACGTACATTTAAGGAGAAATAAGAGAAAAAGAGTGGTAAGAAAAGTTTAATCTTTTTCTACCTGAGGTTGGTTGAAATACATTTAAAAAATGTGGAATGTCTTTGGAGAGACGTATAAATGCGTTTAAGTCGAACAGGAGACTCTGAAGGAATTCAGGAAATCTACAATTAAGCGCCAAATTCCGATGACGTAGCTGGGTTTCGATTTCACCGAAAAGAAACATCTGAATAATTCTGCCAGAATTATCTCGATGATCATTGCCAGTGAAACCTGGTATATATATATATATATATATATATATATATATATATATATATATATATATATACTAGCAAAACACTCCCTCTGGACGGGGTAAAAATGAATTTTAAAAGATATTGCTTTGGTGGGATGGGAGTTAAAGATTCAATGTCAGAGAGTTTGTACCATAAGTAAATAGAATCATCAAATTTATTTAAGGAGTAAAAATAAAACGATTTGAAATAGAAACATCGTTCTGATAAATTTAAATAAACATTAGAATAAAACAATTATATATATATATATATATATATATATATATATATATATATATAATGTGTGTGTGTGTGTGTGTGTGTGAACGTAAACAAATATGGCTATTTTCAGCCGACAATATTTGGGAGAATATGTGCTTAATTGAAGTCAAACCTAATTTTTTGAAAGTTAATTCATTAATGATTAATTAGGTGGGATTTAACTACTTAAATGTAAGGCTAAACAAATCGAGAAAAATCAATCTCTGTGTGTACATTTCGGCCTATTAGGCCTCATCAGCAGAGCTATAGATACGTAAATAAAGCGATGAAAAACTACCTAAATAAAGCGATGAAAAACTGCGAGGTTCCGTTTGGTGTAGGGGTAAGAGGCTTGCTTTGTCGATCCGATATACAGGTTTCGAATCACACACGAGGCGATCTTCGTATCTATAGCTCTGCTGATGAGGCCTAATAGGCCGAAATGTACATACAGAGATTGATTTTT
Organism: Doryteuthis pealeii; assembly: GCA_023376005.1. Taxonomy (NCBI): domain Eukaryota; kingdom Metazoa; phylum Mollusca; class Cephalopoda; order Myopsida; family Loliginidae; genus Doryteuthis; species Doryteuthis pealeii. The sequence goes on from CM042140.1 coordinate 138,844,116, forward strand.
CTCGATTTTTCTAGCCTTACATTTAAGTAGTTAAATCCCGCCTAATTAATCATTAATGAATTAACTTTCAAAAAATTAGGTTTGACTCCAATTAAGCACATATTCTCCCAAATATATATATATATATATAAGTTAAAAGAAAGGAAATTAATCCGACAATATGAGTAAGAAAAGGTGGAATGAAAACATCACACAATGCTGTTAAAGTGGTATCATAATTGGTTTCTTTCTAAGAGCTCTTAGGATATGTAACAAGCAATATTTAGATGAAGAATTCAATTTTATTGAGAGGTCTTTCCTCAAATTACAATACCCCTTAAATTTCGTACACCGTGCCAGAAAAAAGGCATTTAAAATACATAATAAAAACAAGAATAATAATATCACATCTCCAAACAATGACACACAACATAATAGTAATAACGTCTCTGATAGATACATCATACTTCCAAATAATCCTATTACTGATAAAATAAATAGATACTTAAGTAATATTGATATAAAAACTGTCGCTCACCCACGAAGACAGTGAAGAACATTCTTCAAAATAAAAATAACCCAGACACACACATTCTGAAGCTGGAGTCTACACTATTGACTGCTTAAAATGTAAAAAGAAATATGTAGGGAGACTTCCCGATCCTTAACTAAACGTCTATCGGAACACAATATCACATTAAACGTGGTTTCCAAAACAATGCATTAGCTAAACACATCTTGATCTCAATCATACCTTTGATTTCAAAGGTGCTAAAATATTAACCACATACATGATAAAAACACTGCGTAGAATTATGGAATCTTGTGTTATTCTTACCCATAAAACCATACCCCAAAGACAAGGTTTCTTTAATATATCCCCTTATCTAGCGACTCTTATTATCAGAAACATAAAATCCCCTTCACATAACTTTTCCGTTATTACGTCCCATTAAATTAAATTTTGGTTTATTGTTTTGTTTTATGAATAAGATCTTTTCCGTTTTATTTGTTTTTTTTCGGTTTAAAATAATACCTTACATTAGATCCAAATCGCTTAACATTATCTAAAATAATAACCAATTCCGCCCATAACCTTTTTTACTTTATATATAAAAACAAAACACAATAAATATTTAATCATTTATTAAATACAGAACTTAATAATAATAATAATTAGAAATTTAAAAATAATTAATCGTAAAATAAAAATATATAAAACTCCTTTTCTAAAATATTAACATATTCCGCTCATAACTTTTTCACTTTATATAAAAAACTAATCACAGTAAATATCTAATCATTTATGAATTACAGAACTTAAAAATAAAATTTAAATAATAAAAACATTTAATCGTAAAAAAATTCCTTTACTAAAAGTCTTTTGAATTCCAACCGTCACATTTCTTAACACCCATCCCCTTCCGTTTAAATTGTTTTCGCCTTGTTGCCAACATCTAAAAAATTCGCTACATTTGTTGTCAAAAGATATACATGGATCATGACCGACATATATAGGCGCGAAATGCCCACGTTGGTGAATATGTAACGTCTTTCGTTTTTTGCAGTATTAAGGTTTTTGTTTTGTAAACTCATTTTGACTTTCCTCTCCGACAAACAACTACGGGAGTGAATGAGCTCTGATGATGATTTTTGTAAAATCGAAATATTGATCAATATCAGCTATGATTATATTATAAATTGTTTTCTTCTTTAACAGCATTGTGTGATGTTTTCATTCCACCTTTTCTTACTCATATATATATATATATATATATATATATATATATATATAATAGCGGGCATGTATTTCTCAAAATTTGTTTTAAAAAAAACAATGAAGGTTGAATGCTCAAATTTGAGTGTATTTATTCTATTTTATGGCGATTTTGTGTAATGGGACGTAAGCAGTGATGTTGTTTCTGTTACAAATATAGACCTAATCTCCATTATTTATATATATATATATATATATATATATATATATATATATATATGACGGTGATCCCACCCTGTTCACACATACACACACGTGTGTGTGACTCAAGTCAAAATTTATTGAATATTCAAATTCTTTAGAATTGTCCACGAGCTGCACATCAACAGTCAGAACCCCACTTTAGCCGCCTCTGTAATATACTTTTTTTTTTAGTGCCACTTATTCATAGAACCAGAAACGGTAAATTGGAATAGAACCTTCTCATCAAATTGTAATGTGATAAAAAATTAAAAAAAACACGATCAACTGATTAAATTATTGTGTTTTTGTTAATGTGTAAACAACATAAGAAAATGTTGAGAGATTTCAGCTTCTGGCTATTTTTGTGTAAGTATGAACAATGTTCTTATCTATGTATGTCAATATGAAGTTGTCAGTTATTTCATAATTTTTTATTTCTCGTTTTATTTTAGTGATATGATTATGCCGCCACCATCTGACCTAACGGAGTAAGTATATGGTTTATATATATATATATATGGTTTATATATACTCGAAAATAAAACACCCTTCGGGCGGTGTAAAAATAAAATTTTGAAAGAAAAAAATAAAATAAAATGTTTAATATTTTTAGAATTAATTACTTATCTAAAAGGCTCCACTAAACTCGACCAAAACGTTTCTAAAAAAGCACACTTATCTATAAAAAAAAATAATAATAATAAATTTAATAAATATATTTTGTTCAGATTTCGTAAAATTAAATAAGGGAGGGTTTATCTAATAAAAAAATAGTCCATTAATATATTTTAGGAAAAAACTTTGAACATAAATTCATCTAAAGATGAATAAGTATTGAAATTATCGTGTAAATTTGACAATTAATTTTTTTTCCTAGATTTTTAATATTTTTATGTAGTAATGATACTATGAATTAAATACTCATTAATAAACTTACTTAATTCACAAAATGACTGCGGTGTAAGCAGTGACGTAATTTCTGTTTTTAAGTAAGAACCGAAGCCCCAGCTGACACATGGTCTCAATTTTACGTGAGACTCGCCAGAGGTTTAATTAATAGCGTCGATCTCAGGGGAATCTTGTATTTCTCTTGTACTCTCTTATCTGATTAATCGGGTCATTTCTGTCACCATATATAACCTATATTTTCTATTTTTCTGCATATTATAAATTAGAAGTGGCTACCCGGAATCGCCTAGATAGAAGGCGGGATTAAAAAAAGAAGCCGGGGTAAAATGTTAGTTTCGCAGGTCTGTTATTACTGCGTCGTGAGTTAAATCCTCCGAGTATGCCCCGTTAAAATTCCTACGTAAAAACAAAAACCTTGCGTTGATTTGGCCTGGTAGATTTGAAACAGAGCGGGGCATAATGAAAAATAGAACAACTGAAACTTACTCTTTCATCACTCCCGTCTTTCATTGCTAAATTTTGCTAATTTAACTGTTTAGTAAAATAGGAAGTAATGAATAAAATTACAATTATTTCCTCTTGTAAATGGTTTTCTTTTAAGATTTATCCCTGAGATTTTTATTATATTTATTAAGATAAAACCAAACAATTAGAAATCAATAATACAAAGCACATATCAAAATCAATTTTTAATATCAATATGCAAATTAGTCTTTCCATTCACTGTAAACCACTATTTTGTTGTATATATAAATACAATTGCATGTTATTAGTATCAAACTCTGGCTTTCTGATTAACACCGGGGGTCCAGGGAGCTTCGACCACTGGACTCGTCAGAGGTTTAATTAATAGCGTCGATCCCAGGGGGCTATCCCCTCAGGCAATACATGCCCCCTTGATTTAAAGGGGCAGGGTTTGGTTTATTGCCCAGTGCCTGAGGCACACCCCTTGAGAGGGAATGCCGACGGGATGAACGCAATTTTTCCACCCGTCACCCATGAGTCTCGGCTTGTGGGTGGTCCCACGTTAATAGGGTCTTTGTGCCTGACCCGTACATCTGGGGTACGAGGAAAATAACTCTAGTATGTAAATATTGTCAACAGTATTAATAATGTAAAGCAATTTTATTAATAATGGAGGTTTAAATAAAAAATAAATTCATGGAGAATGTGACATAAATAACTAAGGGAATTCTGATTTGAGTTGTGACATAGTTTCGGTTAGAGATAGACAAACACACAATCTTCATTATACTAAGATGCATATTTTCTTTTTATCCTTTCAGCTGTGCATCAATGTTTGAGGAAATTAACGACTTCATCAATAACGGTAAGTCCTTTCGAATGTAAAATTAATCATCTCAATTATTTTAGTAATTAATATTCTTGATTTAAAAAAACAAAATGAAAATCGAACTTGAAAGCGAATTGCAAAATTGTATTTGTAGTTTTGTTTTTTAGATTCGAAACAAACAATAGAAATTTTATTAATATGAAAACATCCGGGTATAAAAAAGTTGTTTAGAAATTATTCCGTTAAAAATGCTAAAGACAAAATTTGGACAATAGGGAAAACATTACGTAAACGTAAATCGGCAGTGACGTCAACGGGCCGATTATGTATACATACGTATATAGGTATATATAAAAACAATTTTTTTTGTGATGAAACAAAGAAAATACAGTGCTCAATCACAAATTGTGAGAGCTAATATTTATTTAATTTGCTGAGTTTTTATAGATCAAGGTTTCATGCCAAGGGGCAATCATCAGGTTGTTGAGTTGGTGTTTATTGAAGATCTTTTCTTAATGTCACATTCTGGACCGCAAATAACGTCGGTTACTTTCGCGGACGCTAGTGCACTTCGGTTTTATTAAAAATTTTAATTTTTTAATTTTTTCAAAAATTGCATTTTTTTGTAACAATGCCAACGAAGTTACCTCCCTTTATTCGTTAAAAATAGAAAAAATTTTCTTTTGAAAAATTTTTTTTATTTTTAAATTAATTCCGTTTCTTTTAGCTCCCATATTTTTGTTGCAAGGGAAGTTGTTTAAATGCAAGGGCTTTCCATCTCATCCTCCTTGTTACATCTTCTATTTTATTTATAAGTAATTTCATGTAGGTTTCCTGTGGGAGTGTAGGATATTTTTACCGAATAATCCATTTCGTGTAGATCCATTTTAATTGAATATTTCTTTCTTCCTAGAGTGCTCTACTAATCCTGGTTGTAGGTTCCTGTTGATTTGATTTACATCAGGTTTTTTACATCAAAAAATGATGTTTTTACATCATTTGATTTACATCAGCAATTTTTGAAAAAATTAAAAAATTTAAATTTTTAATAAAACCGCGAAAGTAACCGACGTTATTTGCGTAATAAAATGTGTGTGAGTGTTGTGTGAAAGTTGCTCTAGGACTTCTAAAATGCAAGAGTGGCATCCATGTGAATGAAGTTCTCTCGCAAAGGAAATGACAGTGTAGTAGTGTAGTAGGATGTTCCAAATTACTACAACGGCAGAATACAGTTGTTACATAATTGATATGTGTCCTATCGATTATGTACTGCAGTGTAGTTAAAATTGAAAAGTACGTTGACAAGATTTTAACTCTTTGATCGCATAGGCTTTGATTGGACGGGCCAACGTGAGGAAGCTTGTTAAATCAGTTGTGGCTGGGTGACTGAACGAGCCGAACGTACGGTAGCGTCTCCCGTCCAAAGAGCCATTTCTCCTCGAGCGTTTCTCTTGAGATGAGTTTAATAAATTAAATATGAGTTCTAAATTAAAACAAAGTGTTCGGTTCGTTAATAAAAAACTAAGCAGCGGCACAAGACATGATGTCCGATGATCAAGAATAATACCAATAAAAAATGTAACGTAGCGGCGTCGTCACGGTACTAAATTGCAATAGTTTTATCTCCGTTGTAAGGGATGACAATAACACCAAAGTTATCCTCTAGAAGTTTATTGAAATAAATTCAAGCTTCTTAACTTCGAGAGAGAGAGTCAGCTTAATTAATATATTCAGTCTTTAGACTTTAGGTCCTTCGATTAAATTTCTGGGTGACAAGCTTTTTCAGTTGGTAAATATTAAGGCTAGCTTTTCCAACACCAACTACACGAGATCCCGCTCGGCCAACTAACTCGCATCGACTCTCCCGATTACTGACCCCGATCACCTCACTCTCTCTCCGGCTGACTGACGACTGACCTGTCTCGAGCCCTCAGCTCTTTTATATTCATAGCTACTCCTACGCATTTTTATCTCTTGATCTGATAACAGGCATTTGTTATATTTCTTTGTTTACTAAAACCGGAAATTCATATTTCCGTTTGTACAATATATAACAAAAAGATCCAGATAGCAACCCCAAATCATAACAGCCACTAGAGATAGACGACCAATAGACCCAGCTTAATAGCAGAATAAGTCTAAGATATATAAAACGCCTATAGCAAGTATGGCTATGTAAAGCAATAAATGATGATAGTCATAATATCTAAATGTTTTTTACTAATCTTTTCATTTATCGCACAATGCATTTTAAATCTTTTTTTAATTATCTATTTCAGGTAGACTGACGGGGCCTCCACCGAAATCGCCTGAACCCCATGACAAGCACATGTCTACTGCTGTGATTGTTGCTGCCTGTACCGGTAGTGTTATTGTCGGGGTTCTTATTCTGATGACGATCATTGTCATCTTTGTTACTAGACGCCGCTGCAACAGCCACGCCCCCAACAGTCAAGCACCACCTGCTAGCGCACCCACAGAATCTCCCCACTCTTTTTATGGTCCTTACCCCACTAAAGATACACCCCCAGAGTACAAGGATATCTCTGACGAAGGGAAGTATACACCCGCTTCTGGATTGTCGCAAATCCTTAACACGTCAACGAGAGAAGGCGCCGAGAAAAGTTGTTAATTTCTTTAGCACTGAACTGATGGATTGATAAAAAAAATTGATAGACACAAGGACCGAACCCCACACGAATGATTTGAAAACCATAATAAACTTTTTTTTTATAAGAGGAGACATTCTAAGATAACGCAAGCTAACTTTATCTTTCGTTTTAATTTTTTTTCCTTTTAATTAAAGCAAACGAATTTATCCTTACTTTTAGACATGTTTTATAACTTGAATTTTTATAAAATCATAACTTGTTATTGAACACTTATCTAAAAAAAACTTCCTAAAACTAATATTTTTTTGCAATAAAATAGAATTCATTTCATTTGCAATGTCTGTAGTTTTTCTATCAGACCAAAAAAAGGACCTGGAGTCATAGAATGATTTTATCAACGACAGCTATGAACAATTAACTGCTTTTTTGCCCTTACAGAACACAGTTGACTACACATATTAAGAGTATCCTTTAAAGTTATATTCAAAGATCATCACATCTATTGAAATAACGCTCAGCATACAAACCACAATGAATGAATTGTAAAACTCAAAAAAGAAACCTTCAACAAATACCATTTTAAAATCTGAAAATTATATATTCATCATTTTTACAGAATAAAAATTACTTCTTTTTATACTTGATTTTACTAATTTCATTATCATTATTTTTTTCAATATCAAAAGCTATAAGTGATTCTGAGATATATATATATTATTAAAAAAAAAGAAGGTCCACAAAATGTATTTTGTTCTCAGAAAAAAAAATGTAATTCTTTTTGTTTTACATATGTTTCAGATCTTCTGGTATCTTCTTTAGGCTCTGATTGATAATATGAAAATGAATTCTTACATGCATGTGTGTATCTATATATATATATATATATATATATATATATATATATACATGAGTATTTCACTCCCTCTTCCTGTTTTTGTGGGAGTGGAAAGGAATTTCATTTTTAACATTACTTGTCTTGAAAGGAATTTTCATTTTTAACATTACCTGTCTTTTAAACAGGTGTTTTTTGTTTTTTGGGTGGCTTGCTAATAAATTCATTAGCTGAGTTTTATAACTTTTTTATTAGGGTTGTCTATATATATATATATATATATATATATATATATATATGTGTGTGTGTGTGTGTGTGTGTGTGTGTGTGTTGGGGTTATTTTCCTTTACTTGCTACGCTTTTCCGTTTGGTGGTGTTGTGAACGGTACTGTATAAAGGCAATGCCGCCAAAATAAAACTCTTTCTCTTAGACACTCCAGCCGTCAGAACTAACACACAAGTTGTATCTCTGTCTTTTAGGACAGGGAGCTTAGTCCCCCCAGCCACAGGCATTCCGTGTACCTGTTACACGGGACCTTCTACACCCTATAGTTTCACAGAGGCTACATGAACCAATTTCGTCTTTTCCGCGTATTTGTTACGTGATGGTTTTTCCACACATCAGTGACAACATTTATTTTCCATTTAGTAGTCTCAAGATTATCGACAAAGATTGTTTTCCTTGGGATAATTATCTATCTTGTTTTCTACTGTTTCTTTTAGAATTTGCTTAGACAATAATGTTTATTTGTTATCAATTTTGTCGTAATTTGTCAATATCTATGTTTATACTAAGTTTAAGGAAATGATAGATACCAACTATGATTCTTTTCAACACGCACACACACACACACACACACACACACATACATATATATATATATATATATATATATATATATATATATATATATCTTCGAAAGGAAGGAAAAACTCAACACCGTAATTCCATAATAAATTTATTTCGACCAAAATTGGGGCCTTTATAAATCTAAGTTGATATAATATAGCTCCCCAAAAATTTCATCTCATCAGATGGTAGATCAAGATAATTTGAATTGCATAACTGAAAAATTTACTTAAAAAAAATTTTAAAATTAAAAAAAATTTTTTTACATTGTAAGACTGTCACCATGGCGACTGGAAGTCAAATGAGAAAAAGAGATACTCTTCAAGTTCTGGTTTCTTAGGGGGGTGGTAGTCAGACAAAATTAAACTATGAATTAAACTATTGAATGAGTCTGAAAAAGTATAGAGTAAGGATAAACCAAAAAAAAATAATATATAAAATATAAAATATAAAAATATATAAAGAAATATATAAAAAAATATATATATAAAAAATATATAAGGAATATATATAAAACAAAAATATAAATATAAAAAAATATTGAGCTCTTTAGTGATTTAAAGATTCACTGTATTTATACATACTGGATCATACAATAATAATACAGTGTATCTTAGAAATCACATATAGAATCATTCCTTTACTACCAAGTTTTGGATACCTCTCATATATATATACATATATATATATGTGTGTGTGTGTGCAAATTTATCCAATGTTCTTGTATGTATGCTTCCGTTGGTACCAATCATTATCTGTCAGTTAGCCTGATGATCCTTCCCGGTGAAATGAGAGTTGTTACTTTCTGATACTTGTTCAATTCTCTAAACCGACTCTACACACGTATTGAACGCTTTTCAATATTCTTTGTAATTCCGACACATTCAGTTTTTTTTTTCTTTTTTCCAACAGTCAAAATTGTGACTCGTTAGTTTTAGTTTTATTTTCTCTCTTCAATATAGATAGATAGATAAAAATCTTAGTTTATCTGATATAAATTTATTACGGCTAGTTCGCCTCTTCACATCTGATTTCAGAATGGACAATTCTGAAATCAGATTTGACGAGGTGAAGTAGCCGAAATAGATTAATCTAGGATAAACTAAGGTTTTCATCTATTCATTCATTTTTTTTAACTCAATCGGTGTGAAAAAAAACTCATTTTGCAAATTCAAAAAAAAAAAATCAAACAGAAAAGACCAACACACAGTTACTTTCTGAAAATAATCAGTATTGTTATGTAGCGGCCAAAAGTAAAAACAACACCGAAGGAATTATATATGTAAAAAGTGCTCAATACTATTGGGTACTATATATATATATATATATATATATATATATATGTGTGTGTGTGTGGTTGAGAGTAGAGGAAAATGTGAATATAACAACACAAACGACTATATCAATTGATATTTCGCCTCATTATTGGTTGAAGCTTCCTCAGAATTCTTCGGAAGTTTCAACAAATAATGTGTTATATCCACATTTTCCTCTACTCTCAACCACTTTTTGTGGGATTTATTCAATCCTTCACTCATATATATATATATATATATATTCTTGTAATGACCGACATTTTAAGACCAATTTTTCCCCTAAAAAGAATGTGATGGGGAAAAAGACATTTTGTCTGTTTATGCCCTGTCAACGGGTCTTACATTACACTGACTCTTTCCCTTGCAGAGGGGTACCCTGCAAAAAGGGTGGTTCCTCGATAAACTGTATCTGATGGTGAGACTCAAGTTCTGGATATCTGGGTACAAGTACCCCCTCACTACTACCAGGTCCACTCTAATATGGAGTCAGCGGACCTGGTAGTAATGTATTTACTCCCTCCACACAAACCGGATGCGACATAATGTCAATTTTAAACTAAAGTTTTACAGGTTTGGATTCAGAGTTTTTCTTCTCCTAGACTGGTTGCTCAATTTTAAAGAGCTCAATCTGCCCTAATAGCTGGGGGAGAATTGGATTCATACCTTTCCCAAGGGTATTAGCGCTATGCAAAATACAAATCGCCTGAGTATGACACTAAACTTCATCTGATGGTGGGGATCAAGTTCTGCTGTTCTGGAGAAAGGGAAGTACCCCTTCATTGCCATTGTTGGCATGACCACTGTGATGCGGAGTAGTAGCACATGTTCGAGATTTATCTATGGGTCAAATAGATCTTTTAAACCATTACAATGCTACCTTGTCTTACGAATAATATTCGTTATACTTGTAATTCAATTTGTTACGTAATCTATGCGGTTGCATAAGATTATTGTCAATTCCCCTGTATTTCTAAAGGATGGCATTTTCATATCACGGGCGGGACTTTCCATGGAATAGTACAGAGAGCCAGCGAAATACGTGAAGTCACGTGGGACCTGGTTGGATCCTCAGTTTTCAGTTTGACGTCGGGCAGAGAAGATGTCTGCCTTAACTGGAACTCACTGCATACGCGCGCTATGTTAGTCAGATGTTTAGTTACATGAAATGTTTAGTTAAGTAAATAAAAGCTTAAGAAAATAACACGGTTTTGTGATTAATGAATGTCTTGGTAACAAGACTAATATAGAAGAAGAAATGAGTTAAGTGCGACCGACCACCAAGACGAAGAGATGTTAGAAGAGACGCTAGAAGAACTTAAGATGTCAAAGACGCAAGAAGAAGAATAGAAGTAAGTAAAGAGGTATGCAACAAATTTGCTTGTACATCAAATCAAATTACCTCATTGTAATAACTTGCAATGCCATAAATCTATTGCTGCCCCACCCACCCAATTTTCTTTGTTACTTTTTAGTAAAAAAAAAACAGCACGGTATTGTATAAACACATAATCTATTAATAATGGAGATTCGCTTCCGGTTTTTGTCTGTAACAAAAATTACGTCACTGATTACGTCACATTACCCAAAATCGTCATAACATAGAATAAATACACTCAAAATTTGAACATGCAACATTAGACAGTCCTCATTGTTTGTTTTTTTTAAACAAGTTTTAATAAATACATGACTGGTATTATATATCTATATATAGTTTGTTTTATTTTAATACATATTTAAAGTTTACGTTTCAAACTGTTTTATTTTTTAATCGTTTAATGAATTTGATGATTTTACTTACTTAGGGTACAAACTCGCTGACATTGAATTTTTTACTCCCACCCAATATGTTTCAAAAATCTATTTTTACATCGCCCGGAGGGTGTTTTTTATTTTGTACTAGTATATAGAATGTAATAAATTATGTGCTGAAATATGGTTTGTTTATTTTTGTTTAGGTAATATTTTTCTTTGGCGTAATGAATTAGGTAATTTAAAGGTTTTTAGTGAATTTAGTAACATAAGCGTATCTGAAGCCCGCTCATACCTCACAACACAAAACAAAAATCGACAGCTTGAATCTCGGAAAACACGTAAGTTGTGGCAGTCGTAAATCAATATAGCTCTGTATTCGTAGTCGATCGAACGGTGTACACGATTCCCTCACCTCTTGGCATAAGATAACCCTAGATGGGTTGTCATGCTGTTGACAAATTACAAATTTGGAAGAAAACATTTTTAGAATCAAAAACCGTCAATGCTACTGAATCCCTGCTCTCATTGCTAGAATTCTATAAAACTAGCAGGACCTGTAGATATACCACCGTACAATAATTTAATTATTACAGCATTTGATATGTTTACTTAAGAGCTATTGACAACTATTCAATATGTAAAAATTATAATCATCTTGATTCTCTCTCTCTCTCTCTCTCTCTCTCTCTCTCTCTCTCTCTCTCTCTCTCTCTCTCTCTCTCTCTCGTTTTTTTCTTTCTTTCCTTTCATTTTCATTATGTTTTCTGTATAGCATGTCCTTTCTCTTCCTTTGTTTCTAATAAAAATGGAACGGTCCATTATTTAGGTAAGGTGACAAAACTCATTGAAAATAAGAAATTGGCGGATAAGCAACACCAGATAATCAGTATTTACATTTTTTTTTTACATTTCATATTGGGCGTTCTCTTTTTTAACCTCAGGATATTGCAACATTATAACGGTCGTACAATTAAGGAACACCAGTATTAATATATAGATAATTATAATAATAATTACAATAACGTATTTCGTGCGATTCAGATAGGTCTTTTAAGGGTATTTGCCTGCTCATCCCACTTATGAGGGCTGGACACAAGGTCTCGTTTTTACGTGGGCACATAAAAATTGCAAGGATCTGGGGGGATGGCCCCCTGGATCGATGCCATTAACTGATGCTCATCCCACTTATGAGGCTGGACACAAGCACTGCGTCGATCCAGGGGATGGTCCCTCTGGAACGATGCCATTAACTGTACTTTACCGGTCCAGAGGCCGAAGCACACTGGACCCCCAGCCGAGGCCGGGTATAGAAGGTAAGTTTCAAAGCATAGAATCTGGAACAGATACTACACTTTGATCCTTAACCAAGATCCTTAAGGACTTGTATTTGTTGCTGTTATCGTTGTACCGTTGTTTTCTTTGTACTGATGAATCAGTCGTTTCTTTTTGTTATTCACAATGGTTATTTGCCGTTCTTATTACCAGGCGTATTCGATATCCTTTAAATTTAATTGGCTCTTCATGATTTGTACTTTATAAACAAAGGCTACACAGCACCAGGTTTTGGCACTGTTATCTCTGCAGAGTCACAGAAAGTAACTATTGTGTGTAACTTGTTAGGGGTCAAAATAAAGACGAGAGGAAATGAGTTAAACAAATATATTAATAAAAAAACAGTAGTACAAACATATACAAATGAGAAGGTCACTCACGAGACGGTCGATCAACTGTCCGAGCAGACCGCTGGAATATTGGCTCTCGTCAAAGAGCAGTACCTGCTGCTATCTATAGCTAGAAGAGTTCATGCGTGCGTGGTAAATGACCATAAAAGTAACTACACACGTGTGCAAATTAATTGAAACAACCGCTTTAGTCTCTTTTCTTTCACCATACGGTCAGTTTTAGACCCAATGGAGTAACAGGTGAAATCGATTTCTATTTTTTTCCTCAGATTAGGTAATTTGCAGTAAGTAGTAAGTAAAGTCGACGAGGCGGCCTAAAGTCGGTATTAGCCAGTCAGTGAGGGAGTCTATCCCCTTTTCAATAGCGCTAGACCAAGGAGATTGTTTTAGCATCTGATGTGGAGCGCCACACCTACATCAGCTCCTTACTTTACCGCACAGATCCCTATGCTACTCCTACGCTGAGTTGGCGGGGACCGGTATCGAACTAGGAACCTTGTGGTTTCTAGCCGAACGCTCTACCGACTGAGCTAACCCGGCCCCTTTTCGGGGTGTAGGATGGAATTTGTTTTGCCTAAAAAATATTGCGTTATCGATATTTTTTCTCGTCCAGACACTATTGTCTTGGTTGTCGATTAGTTGTCCTCCGGCTAGTGTCTGAGATGGACGTTCCTCCAAAGAAGCATATTAAAACTGTAACGGTGCTCGAACACACTGGAAAGCCTTACATAGAGATCGCGGATATTATAATAACGGAATTATTTGTTTTGTTTGAATTAATTTCCACAAGGGTGTACTTCGCGTTTCCCTGGGTAATTTAATAATTTAACATCAAAAATGTTCGTAGAAAGGGAAGACTATGCAACTGTGAAGTTAGTTATGTTTTAAGATCTGAAAACATTGTGAGTGCATCTTCTTGCTTATAGTAAACTGAAATTATCTTCTCTCTCTCTCTCTCTCTCTCTCTCTCTCTCTCTCTCTCTCTCTCTCTCTCTCTCTCTCTCTCTGATGATGATCTCTAATTACAAAATTCATCGACACAATTATTTGAAACATGTAAATTTTTTTATTGTGTCATTCGTCTGATGATAATGGCAACGAAGGAATAAAAAATGGACATGATTTTTTTTTCGGTAGAAAAAGGGTGACTGAATATTTGGGGGGGGGGCCCCCAAAAAAAAACAGAATTTGGGCTCTGTCTTTTGTGCCGGTAGTCTGCATCAGTAATAATATAAAGGGTGACACAAAAGAAAACAGAATTTGGGTTCTGTTTTTCTTTTGTGATGGGAGCCTGCATCAGTAATAGTATATATAGAGTGCCCTCCCCCCCCCCAAAAAAAAACAGAATTTGGGTTGTTTTTTGTTGTTTATTTATTGTTGTTTTTTTTTTTGGTGCTGGTAGCCTGCATCAGTAATAGTATATATATATACAGGGTGACCAAAAAAAGAATGTGAGTTCTGTTTTTTTTTGGGGGGGGGGCTGGTAGTTGCATCAGTAACAGTAAATATACAGGGTGAATTGCATTTCACTTAGCGGTAATACCCTTGGGAAAGGTATAAATCCTACTCTCCCTCCAGCTATGGGTAAATAGTAGGGCAGACTGGGCTCTTTAATCTTGGTTAGGCAACCGGTCAAGGAGAAGGAAAACTCTGAATTCAAACCTGTTGAACTCCGCTTAAAAATTGACCTTGTGTCACATCCTGCTCGTGCGGAGGGGTTGGTAAATATATATACAGGTGACTTAAAAAACAGTTCTGTTTTTTTTTGGGGGGGGGTCACCCTGTATAAGCGAAGCGGACAAAATATAAATATAAAGTGGTGTCGATAATTGCCATCTGCGATTGATATTGACAGACATTGAGAAATATTCTTTCTTTTTTTTCTTTTTTTTAATTCGAGTTCTCATGGATGTATTTACCCAACCCCTCCATCATAGCCAGGGTGGGATACAAGGTCAATTATTAAGTGTAGTGAAACTGCTTTGAATTCAGCGTTATTCTTCAATTGGACTGCTTGCTTAACAGAGAATAAAAAAACAGTCGGACCTACTATTTACCAATTGCTATAACAACAGATGGGTTCATGCCGTTCACAAGAGAATTAACACTATGTTAAACGTAAACAACTTCGTCCAACATCTGAATTTGTGTCATCAATTCCATTTCATTCGACGATAACCGTTACGCTAATTGTCGCCATGTAATTGAATGTTGTTTGAACTCTCGTAAAAAAATAGAAAGGCTAAACGGGGGATCGGTTAGACCATCTCCGATCAATTGACTGGTCACGTCAAGCCCTAGCATCTATATGATTGTCCCGACCCTATTGCCTTTATAGCAAGCCTTCAACCCTTTTTATCATATGGGTGCTAGAAGACAGTGGCTGAGGGTCTTCATGTCCTGAGCATGACGTTAAACTATCTGGTGAGATTCCAGTTCTGGCGGTCTGTGGAATGTGGAGAACCCCATCATCACCATTGCTCCCAGGTCCACACTGACCCGGAGTGGTAGTACCTGTTAGGGTCCCATCTATGGTTTAGATAGAAAAATGTGTTTGTAAAAATAATTGAGTATCCATTAAGAATGAATTTATTTCAAAACTTTGTCGGCATTAAATGACCCACTGAGATTGATATGCCACACAAAACAAAACAAACCCATCTACGGATTAAATAGAAAATTTGTTTACAAAATAAAACTGAGTTTTAATTTTTTTTCTTTCAAATTTTTTCTACGAATCTTTCAAGACTTTGCCGGCATTAAATAACCCACCGTGGTTGATATGCCGTAAAAAAAAAGAAGGAATAAGGGTTTGGTTTGAAATTCCTAAAAGATTAAGTAATTAAAGTGGGTTGGAAGGCACTATGACGTAGATGTGGTAACATGAACGCATCTAAGATTTGCTAACTAGTCCGAAGAAATGAACGTGTAAGATTCAAAGTCATTTAATGAACATACAATTCCGACACGTTGTGAGACAAAACATTTAATATATATAACAGCACATGGAAATGATAAGATACATAATGTACAGGAGAATAGAACATGTAAATACATATACAATATTTAGGTATAAACAAGATACTCAAATGTACGTAAAATATATAGGTTACAGACATGGAACTAAAGGATAGTCCATGCTGTATAAAGGACTTACAGTAATGTAAGGGGGCAAAAGCCCCACCGAGAAGGGGGTAGATAGACTCTAGCCCATAGCAGTTCTTGAGAAGATCCAGCTAAAAGAGGAAGCAGTGTTTGAATGAACGCGCTTAACTACCAGAGGTCCCCTAGTGGGAACAAACAGCAACGCAGCGAGAAGATAACTCTTCCGGCAAAGGGAAGATAATCCCCTACAAACGTATCGCAGTGATAATTCTTCATCTCAAAAATATTTACTTTAAAGAAGAGTTTTATGCTTTTTTAACCTCAATTCTCTTTTACTTATTATTCTTGTGTTTGTTTTGTTTAATGTGTGTGGTGTGTGTGTGTGTGTGTGTGTGTGTGTGTGTGCGTGTGTGTGCGTGTGTTTTCTTCTCTGCGTGGGAAAATAGAACTAGATAAGCATGGGAACTGACCTAATCTTATTTTCTAATGAATAATGAATTTTGCGAATGTTATTCATAATCAAAATAACATACCAGCCATTTCAAAGGGAAATATTGTTTATATATTTTCCTCTTGCATTTGAAATAGAATTTGGTTTACTTGATTAACTGATTGATTTTTTTTGACGGCATGTCAACCCGTCTAGGGTTATTTTATGTCTAGAGCTCGTATTCATAGCACATTTATATTTACTAGTACAAAATAAAAAACGAGTTTGTACCCTTAGTAAGTAAAATCATCAAATTCATTAAAGAGTTAATAAATAAAACAATTTGAAATGTAAACATTCAATATGTATTAAAATAAAACAAACTATATATAGATATATAATACCATGTATTTATTAAAACTTGTTTTAATAAACAACGAAGACTTAGGCAGTCCTCATTGTCTAAGATGTTGCATGTTCAAATTTTGAGTGTATTTACTCTATGTTATGACGATTTTGTGTAATGTGACGTAAGCAGTGACGTAATTTTTGTTACAGACAAAAACCGGAAGCGAATCTCCATATAATATATATGTGTGTAGTTTTTTCTAAAGAGTTTTTTTTTTTATACATTTATATGCTATAAAGCTGGAAGTACGTGGTGTAGAGCCGCAGGAAATGGACTGGTCGACCCCAGTTCAAATCCCGGACGAGGCTGTTTGCATTTTACATAGCATCAATATCCTTGGAAAAGCTATGAATCCAACTACTCTCCCTCCAGTTATGGGCAAATAGTAGGGCGGGTTAAACTCTTTAACCATGGCTAGATAACCAGTCTAGGAGAAAAACCCTGAATTCAAATTCCGCTTAAAAAATTGACATTATGTTACATCCTGCTCGTGCAGAAGGTTTTAATTTATCATTACTATATTATTACTGTATTAATGAGTAAGACTGTCTTTAGAATGTGTTTGGGAAGCATATTCTAGCGTATGTAATATCATACATAGGCGTTTTAAAACAGCATCAATAATTCGCGGATTTTCGGGATTCGTAGGAGGGGAAGGAACGTAACCCCCGCGAACAGCGGGGGGGGGTACTGTACCTCTACAGTTCTAAGTGATTCCGATGTCACTTTTTTGTCTGGAAGGAAAGGATGCTGCCTCTCGTCCAAATAATGAATCTGCTGATTTAAGTTAAAAGATAATTGGTAATTGGACAGCATTGGGTATGGCTTAATGGTTATAGCAGAATTATTTTAGGTTGGTGGCTCGATGTATTTAGGGTAGATGTTTCGCACGCCGTCTTGGGCTCGTTGTCATGGTCTCCTACTGTCTGGCTGAGCAGTCCATGACATGCAACATTACACTTTGGGCTGGACGGGCGGTCGGAGAGGCCTCCCCTCCCATCAATCGGCTAGTCTCGTAAAGCTCTAGCACCTATGATTGCTCTTATGGCAAACCCCTATTTTATCATATGTGCTTGAAGGCGGTGGCTGAGGGTCTTCGTGTACTGGGTATGCCGTCAAACTTTATCTTAATAATGACATTCCAATTCTGAAGGGAGTGTGGAGTCCTCCTTCATCGCCATTACTCCCAGGTCGACTCTTTCCCGAGTAGAGTACCTAATAGGATTCTATCTATGGGTTAAATAGAGAAAAAATGAGTTTTAAAAAAGTTAATTTTTAAAAGAAATTGTTTACCCAACAAGAATGAATCAAATAAAACGTCTTCGGCATAAAATAACCCAATCCTTCACATGCCGTAAAATCCAACCAACCAACCTAATCATTTTGTTTTAAAAGTACAACGGAAACAATGTATTTACAAATTTGCAAAAGAATGCCAGTTATCAAAACAAAAGTCACCCAGTTTTCAAACAAAAACAATTTTAAAACACGTAAGATCTTTCAAATAACATTGAATAACTGAATATTTTATCTATCGGCATTTTATCAACAAAAATATAGACTTTCTTGACTATTTTTCCAAATGGTGAGGGTGGGGAGGGGCGATGTGTGAAATATGACACTTCATTCCAAATGACATATCTTATCTGTTGTTACTGAAGTCAGAACGTTAGAAATGTCTTGTGAGACAAACGTGCCAGTTTAATTTAGTATATTTCACTCAGTCATAAATAATAGCGTAAATAGGTAAACATTTTCTGGTCAATTCTTAATTTTAGAACCATTTCAGTGCAACATGCAAATATACTCTGAAACTTGAGAAATAAAACTGGACCGTGAAATTCTATAGTTGGAAAGTAATTCTATGATCATATATTACATTCGTAAGATAAGATACCATTTTACCTTAGGAATGGTTAGCAAACTAGCTTAGCAGATTGTTGTTAATGAGTTCGATTCTCACTAGGTGCTCTATACTTCTGGCCATGTGCCACATCTAAGCTAAGCTTAGTCAATAATTAGGGCACCTCAAGTGGTGTAATGGTTAGCAAGCTGGATTTTCAGACCATTGTTAATGAGTTCGATTCTCATTGGGGGCGCCCCATAATTCTGGCTTTGTGCCACATCTAAGCTTAGTAAATAACTATACCATTTTACTTTGGAATCAATTCATGCTATAGATTCCTAGTATAATACAAACTGTTTATTAAGAATCACTAATAGTATAATTAAAACATTCAATCATAATTGGTAAGTATTTAATCCATTCAATATAACATTCAAATATACTCCGGAAATTGGGATAAAAAAGTTTTTTAAAAATGTGTTAAAAAATTGAATATTCAGCAAGAAGAAATAAAACAAATATGTCTTCAGCATAAAATAACCCATGTCGTAAAATCCAACCAACCAACCGGGTAGGAAGTGACACATTACACTGCTATAGCAATACATCCATCTACTTCAACAATTCAACATGTCGTAGGGAGAAATATGTCAATTTCCTGCCATTCCCAGTGGCACACACAATAGATATATGATAATAAGTATTTCAATTTAATACAAATATTTTATGCACAGTTACATGGTCTAAAGTAACTATTCCTATTTAATAATAATCATTGGATTGTACACAGTTATATAATTTCAAGTATTTCTATCTGTCTCTAATCATTGACAAGTGTTTATATAATAAAGGAAATACATAATAATAACACTGGTTTACAAAAAGAATTGAAGTAAGCACAAAAATAGCTGTTTTAACCTAATTTGGGGGTGCAGCTGAATTCAGATTTGAAATCTTTTTTACTCATCACCTCTAGTTTTTTTAGATATGCATATTGTACATTTTGTACACATACTGTACATAAAGGCGTATATGCATTCAGGGTTAATTTCTAATATTGTGTGACTTATGTCTTCGTTTTTAGTTATTATGCAATAAATGTAAGTGATAGCATTACATTATATATATATATATATATATATATATATATATATATATATATATATATATCAAAACGGATTTTGGCAGTTAAGCGTAGCCAATACGTCTCAATCAACAGCCAGTAGTGCTCTGGCCAGTAATGCACTGGCAGTTAGCAGATCATCTAAGAAAACACATTTCTAACTGTCTGTGGTACTATGAATTGTGTACATTGTGTCATCCAAGTATATTTATTCCGTCAATGTTCTTTATCTATCCAGTTTTATCTGTAATAAGCTGCTGCAACTGTTGAAATAAGCACGTATATACTCTGTATATACTAAAATGAGACTATTTAAAAGACAGAAAACTAGAGGTAATAGAGCAAAACTGTTTATAAATTTGAATTCAGCACACCCAAATTAGTAAAAAAAAAAAAAAACACCTATTCACATTCTTGCCTCAGACAAAAAATATTCTTTCGTAAACCAGTGTAATCGAAGCTATAATTGTTTGCTAAGGATCATTACTCATTGAATCCATATAATTGCTTGAAAATCATTGGTGCTTGTTATATAGTTTCAATTATTTCTATGTAACACCAATAAATTGCATATAGCCAGGTTAGCTCAGTCGGTAGAGCGTTCGACTAGAGACCACAAGTTTCCTAGCTCGATACCGGTCCTCGGCAACTCAGCGTATGAGTAGCACAGGGATCTGTGCGGTAAAGTAAGGAGCTGATGGTAGGTGTGGCGCTCCACCTCAGATGCTAAAACAATCTCCTTGGTCTAGCGCTGTTGAAAAGGGGATAGACTCCCTCGCTGACTGGCTGATACCGACTTTAGGCCGCCCCGTTGACTTTACTTACTTAGTTTCAATTATTTCTATTTCTATTCATTGGTGTTATTTATATATTTTCAAGTATTTCTATCTATTTGAAAACCAATGATTATCATTAAATAGGTTTACTTTCTTTCGACCATATAACTGTGCATAGATTATTTGTATTGAATCAAAATATTTAATCACCGTCGTAGTAAATGGACACGGTGAGACGGGTTAAGGCCTGGACGACACTGTTTGCATTTCACATAGTGCTAATACACTTGGAAATGGTATCAATCCTAATATTCGCCCTCCAGCTATGAGTAAATAATAGGGTAGAATGGGCTCATTAACCTTGGTTAGGCAACTCTTCTAGGTGAAGGAAAACTCTTAATTCAAACTTGTTAAAACTTCGCTTAATAAATTGACATTGTGTCACATCCTACTCGTGTGAAGGG
The DNA here is from genome assembly GCA_023376005.1 of Doryteuthis pealeii. Taxonomy (NCBI): domain Eukaryota; kingdom Metazoa; phylum Mollusca; class Cephalopoda; order Myopsida; family Loliginidae; genus Doryteuthis; species Doryteuthis pealeii. The sequence goes on from CM042140.1 coordinate 138,865,455, forward strand.
GTTGGTATATATATATATATATATATATATATATATATATATATACTGTTGATGAAGCAGTTAAAACCGTCTTACTGTTGATAGTATCGCGGCATTTATTGTTTGTTTGTTTGTTTATTTATTGATTTTAACAGCATATCAACCCGCCCGGGGTTATGTCATGCCTACCGGTTATGATGTAATACATATTGTGTATTCATATACATACTTTTAGTAATTGGTTTTAACAATGTGTTAACATTATAGGGGATTATGTTGTATGGTATTGGTTTGTTTCATGTCTATATTCTATGGTATATTTTTGTTTCCCTCAAAAAGGAGAGAATATCCTCCATGTTGACATTTTCAAACAGATCCTTCATATTGTTTGCTTTAAAATAACGGTTTCTGATGTGAGCAAGAAACCTGCATTCCATGAATAAGTGTTTAACTGTCAAAGGTGTTTGACATGTTCCACATTGTGGTTGTTGTTCTTGCTTGAGTATATAGGAGTGCATTAGTTTTGTATGACCAATGCATAATCGGGATACAATGACTTCCTTAAAGTTGGTCTCCAGCCTCCCAAAGTCGGTTTGATTAGGTTTTTTGTGGATGTTGTTCTTCCAGTGTTGTTGCCATTTTGTTTGAAGGAATCTATTAATTTTAGGTTTCAAGTCAGTATATGGTATCTTGAAATTGTCAGGGATCAAATCGCGGCATTTAGTACGCTGACACGTTATGCATTGATTTAAAACCGTTGGTTGGTTGGTTGGTTGGTTAGATTTTACGGCATGTCAATCCTTGTTTGGTTATTTCATGCCGAAGACATTGTTTTATTGATGGTTACTGAAAATTGTTTAAACCCAATTTTTTAAACCCATATTTGTTAACTCATTTTCATCTATTTGTCCCATAGATGAGACCCTAACAGTTACAACCACACCGAGTCAGAGTGGACCTGAGAATAATGGCGATGAAGGGGTACTCCCAACTCCCCAGAGCTCCAGAATTAAAACTTCACCGTGAGATGCAGTTAAATGTCATTGTCAGGACACTAAAGATCCTCAGCCACCGCCTTCTAGCACATATAATAAAAAGGGTAAGGGTTAAGCCATAACGGCAATAGGGCCGGAACAATCATATGCGTGCTAGGGATTGATTTGACCAGCCGATTAATCGGAGAGGCCTCTCCAACCGCCCATCTAGACTAAGTATGCACCAAAGTGGACTATTGTTCAGCCACCAGGGTTCCATCCTTAAGTAAGTAAAGTCTTTAGCATGCATGTAAAAGAATAAAGTTTAAACACTTAGATGTTTGAGAATGTTCTCGTGTGCTATGCGCCACTGACTGCTGGGCGTGTTCAAAGTCCACCTGTCCTGTAAACAGGAGACACAACTGGTGCGTGTTACCTCCGTGAAGGCTCGGACGAAAGAGAATTTGACTTTAGCGCTTCTGGTTTTATAAAGCTACTCACTACGCCACCTATTGATATACACGGGGTCTGTTATTGTTTTACACACTATTCAAATTATTTGTATGAATAATAATTATTCAAAGCTATAATTGTTTACAAAGGGTTATTATTATTAGGTAATTGAAACTATATAATTCCTTGCAAATTATTGGTGTTCTAAAGGATTACGTGGAATCATATAACTGTGTGATTAATATAAAATAGATTTAGAAAAAATATATGTATTAAGGGCATACAAACCTGATTGTGTAGTGGAATGTGAAAGGGTTGCATCTGGTAACTGATTCCGAATTTACTTACCGTTGGATCAGCGACGCATTGAATGGAAAAGCACGCGTGAACATGAAGGCATTATGTGAGACACTTGTGTCGAGACGACTAGGGACTATTCGGTCATTAACCACGGAATATTATTTCACTTTAGATGTTAGGTTGAATAAATCCAACAAAAATCGGTACTAATGCACAATAGTGCACAAGCGATAATATCATTAGATTACGTATAAAAAAGCATTTCATTACATTTCACGGAAATACCCGAAACCTTTGAGACGCTAGAGTAAGTATTAGGGTTTGGGTTAGAGTAAAGCTATTTCGGGTGTTTCCATAATCTAATGCTATTTATACGCAAAATACGTAAAAACTAACTCTAATACTTAATAATAACCCTAACCCTAGTGTCTCAAAGGTTTCGGGAATTTCCGTGAAATGTAATGAAATATAATGATTTTTATATGTAATCTAATGATATTATTTCTTGCGCGCTATTCTGCATTAGTACCAAAAATTCTGTGACAACATTTATTTCATTTATTTGGACATAAAATAATGAATAAATACTCGATATAAATATTATAGAATGTATGTTTACGATCCTTTTTTCTACATTAAAAATTTATTCTTTTTTTATTTTTCTTCTGAAAATATTTTTTAAAATTATTTTTTTTTTTTTTGTCTTGTTGGAGTTCTTCAAGATTCAGATTCTTGTCAAGATTCAATAAAAAAAAAAAAATAAAATAAGTGGTTCCAAATTGTCTGAGAACTTTTAAATCCAATTTTGCATGTTTTAATTGGTTTATATTCTGATCCAGTCCATTAGTAAATGATTAATTGAAATGATCCTAAAAGAAATGGAAGTTTTTGCCGCGTTTTCATATTTTGATGGAGTCAAAAAAAATTCTCAGCTTTTTATGTTCTCATGAAAATGAGCGAAATCCTGTTTTTGGACAAATCAAATATTGAAGGGAATTTTAAAAAAAAGGATTTAATGGTTTCTGGGTTGCCTATAAAATGGCTGCTCAGTAAAAATGTTGGTAAAAACTGAACGTTTCTAAAAGTCTTTGCAGACAACAAAATGCCAGCTTCGTATTTGATTGTCTTTGAAAATTGTTCTTTGTGCGTTTTTCTTTTTCTTTTTCTGATGTCGTGAGTATTTTTTTTTCTTCACTGGTACAAGAAAATCGAATATTTTGCGAATTCTTCATCGACCTCAAAAGAGGTTTTAATTTTTTAACAGTTGTTTTTGTTTTTGTTTTTTGTTGTTTTTTGTTTTTTTGTTGTTCTTTACATAATTCGCAAATGAAACAATATTATGAACATAGTTTTCCTTTTTTCTTTGATTTTATCGATTCTTGTGATTTAAATGTCAAATCCAATCAGAGAGTATATGTTCAATTTATGTCAAAACTTAATCTTTGTGTATTATTTGCATTTATTGTCAACTCTCTATTGTTTGATCCTCACTAAATGCTCATTTCTTCTGACCTTGTGTCAAACCGAACCCGTAGGATAGATAATTTTATTTATTGTCAACTCTTTTATCGGTGAAAAGATTTCTCAATAAAAAAAGATATTTCAGGTTTGAGGTGAACATCAAATGATTTCTTTCGGATACAACTTGATCATATAATTTCTAACATAAAATATTATCTATTTCCTGCACATTGTTGGGTATGGGTCTTTCAGATTAAATTGTTCTTTCAGTTTTGTTGAATTTAAATTCTTTTTTATTTAAAAAAAGAAAACAACATTTTGATCCAAAAGTCATTTTTCTTCAATAAAATTAATTTTCAATTCATAAATTTACCGCAAATTTAAATATCTTATCAACCTGAGTTTTATTTTTAATTAATATAGAATATAATAATATAAAATATATTTTATACGAAATTTGTACCTGTAGAGTGTAATATGCTACATGGGAAATTCTCATATATATACCTTAACTCATATATATATATATATATATATATATATATATATATATATATATATATATATATATGAGTTAAGATAGTGTAGACATGGAGCCAACACATGGTTACGGACAGTTTTTCGCCTATGCGAATTTCAAACCAACTATCGTTATCAGAGATTGGGTACATTTTAAAGCTTACGTTATATATATATATATATTATATATATATATATATATATATATATATATATATATCAGCGAATATCTATCATTTTCTTAGTAGTTCATCGTACAACTTTTAGTGTTTAAATATGGTTGTCATTCTTAATTTAAATCCATATTTAGCCTTATAGATAAATGTTTACTCTTGTCATTTCGTAGCCAAACATCTAAGATGTTACTAAGATATTATTTCTCTTTAAAAATGCAGTTATGATAGAACTGCGAGAAACGGTGCCGAATCCCCCGACTCAGTTGTCTCCAAAAACCCCGGTTTTTCTTCAACCGATTTGAACCCCCTAAAAGAAACTTGCCATAAACTCCCACCATCATGCCTATTTCTTCTAAATCCAATTCAAGATGTTCAAACCAAAACATCGCATCGACTGGCCGTTGATTTTCATTTCTCAGCAAAGCCTGCAGTTCAGTATCGCTAAAAGAATTGGGATCCAATCTCATACAGAGTTGACTGTCAGATTTGCTCGATCGTCTGGATAATTTCCATTCTTCTCGTTCTGAAGGAATCGTCGGATACGAAAAAGATCTCCACATTTCAAAAATTGAGTTTTGATTGCAATTCGCTGATTTGGGAGATTTTCATTAAATTTAACAAAATGATATCCACCTGGGTATCTTGTAAATTTATAAAACGATGGAGGAAAAATCAAGAATTGACCAGGATATCTTGTAAATCTATAAAACGAGGATGAGGGATTAAGAATTGACCCAAAGAGATTAGATGTATATTTTTAATCTGAATTTTTTTCAGAACTTTTTTCAATGAATTTAATTATATTTGCGTTTATTTTACCATTTTAAAAAATAAATTATTGGATAATTAAGAGATACATTGCAAAGTAGGTTTTTAAAAAAAAGCCAGAATTTTAAGAATTATTCAAAATGATTTTAATGTTTAAACCTGTACCTTTTCAAAACGAAAGACAAAAAAAAAAGATTAAAAAAAAACAGCTTGTTTTTTTTAAATTTCTTTTTAAAGATTTAACGAATACATTTATAAAACGATGGGAAAGGGGTTAAAAAACCAACCGCCAAACCAAATATAAATGTAATGCTTTGAACAAATTATGAAACTTTCATGTGTGTGGGTGGAGGGGGGTAAAGTATCCAATTAATTGTTATGTAGGGGATGATTCTATTTGGGATCTTCAATATCTCCTCTACATCCACAATGCATGCTCATGTTGATGCAGATTTATAAATTCATACAAGGATTTTTTTTTAACAAATTATTGGATTACTAAGAAATACATTGTATTTGAAAGTTAGAAACTTAGAAAGCTGATTTTTTTAAAGCAGTCAGGGTTATTTCTTATAACTCCAACCTAAAAAAATGGGGGGAACCACTCTGATTGACTGATGAATTATTTATCTATTTATTTATTGATCTACTAGGAAAAAAGAAGACGGGGTTAGGGTTAGTTTAATGAGAAAAAAAATATGTAGATTGATTAACAGATAAAATTAATTCAGAGTGGTTCCCCTTTTTAGGTTGGAGTTATAGGAAATAACCAAAAAGCTTTTGTGTTTTATTTATTTTTAAAGACTTTAACGCGAAAACTAGGAGATAAAAATAAACTAAAAACGTTAAGAAATAAAAATAAATAAAAAAAGATTTAAAATCTCTGCTAGGAAGTCTATCATAGAATTTAAACTAAAACAAAAAGAATTTTCCCCCAAATTCTAAAAACGAATCTAAAGAAAAAGTTTTTATCTCTCTCTCGTTGTTTTTTTCCTTTGGGGAAGACAAAAATTCTACAGATTCAATGAACGGGAGTAATTTTGAATAAAACTTGGCAAAATTAAATCAGTTAACGTGTTTTTGTTTTTGTTTTGTTTTTCTTTCTTTTTTTTTTAAAAAAATCCAGCGACGCGTTCCTTTTTTTTTCTTCTTTCTTTTTTTCTTTTTCTTTACTTTTTCTTTTTCTTTTTCCTTCATAAATCCATAATCAAAACATAATATCCATAAAATTACGACGCATTTTTAAATGGTCGTTTAAAAAACACTATTCAAAAAAAAAAAAAATCGCTTGCTTTTCTGACGTCACGTGAAAGAATTTCGAACTTTAATAAAATTCGTCAAATATAGCGAACTAATTTATCTTATATATTTTCATGTTTATTTATGAGATGAGGCATAATATGAATAATTATGATATTTTGAACTGTTGTCCTCATCTTTATTGTATATAAACACAACGTTCAGGCAACTGTAACCTCGGACCTTGTTTAGATGGGGGGGGGTTATTTATCATTTTAAGTTGACTAATTTTAAGGCAATTAAAATAATACATTTTTTTTTAAAGTTCCTAAAACCAGGCGCGAAGTTACAGTGACCTCAACGTTGTGTTTATACACTAGGTACCACCAATTTTCCCTGTGAAATTTAATTTTTAACAGATTTTAAATCTTTTGTGTGCTTAAATAATTTGGGTTTTTTTATGTTTAAAAATCTTTTTTTGTGTGTACAAATCGAATTTTTCACTAATATTTAAATATAATATAATACTGAATTTTAGAATTCAGGTGAACTAAAAATGTGTCGGATCCACGATATATTAATATTTTTAAGAGAATTTGTAACTTTTATTGTTGAATAGTAATGTTTGATTCTTATAATATACGGAAGAGCAAAAATTGACAATATTTGTTTTTCCTCGGAACTACAAACGAGACGAGACGCGTTCTAGTCTACTAAATATTGTTTTGTTTTTTTGTTTTTTTTTGTTTTTTGTTTTTTAAGCGTAAAAAAATTCATTTTCAACAACTTCGACCTATTTGCAATAAAAGTAAGTACTTCTTTATTATTTTATCAGTTTTTCTCTTAGAAAAAATATTCAAATTTTCATTCATTTCATTTCGTTCCCGCATAATTGGAAAAAAAGTTACTTTCACTGTGAAATTTTAATAATAAATTTCAATAATAAATTTTAATAGTAAATTTTACCAGTAACTAAAATTGGTGGTACCTATAAATTACAATTAGTAAAATACTTATTGTCTTTGCTTCAGTTACACTATAAGTTCAACTAAAAAAATTTTCCGGAGTTATTCTGAAACTACCACAAAAAAAAAAAAAATCTTTCAAAAATTGTTGCAAACCAATGATCGGTTATTGAATATGCACAAGAAAACAATTACGTCGAATACAGCTACCCATACATTTAAATGTATAATTGTCAAAGAGAGATAATATGTAAATTTGCGGTCCGTTTTCTACAGAAAAATCACCCTTTTGCAAGTAAAACGGACTGTTTTATTTATTTTTTAATATAACGGTGATTATTTTTTCCCAATCGGATAATTTGATCTTTGAATTAACTGTTTTTCTTCGTAACAACTCTTTATGATCGTAACTTTTTTTGCGAGATTTTTAAAAACAAAATTACTTTCGTTTATTCAATATGGCCTAAACGGATCACGTGACCCGATAATGGTGATACCTATTAAACACAATAAAGATGAGGACAACTGTCCGAAATATCATAATTGTTCGAACTAATAAATTGTTTCACTTTTCTTTTTCTTTTTTTAGTTATTTACTGACATCGCACTGTGTCAGTTAAACACAAGGATCGGTTAACGTGGGGTGCCATCCATGAACCAAAGCTCATGCGTAGCCATTGCTAAAAACTACGTGTATCCCTTCGGCATTCCTCTTAGTTGAGGCGCTTCAGGCACTGGGCAATAAACCCAGCCCTGCCTCTTTAAATTGAGGGGACAGTTATTGTCGGGTACCTAAAACCAAAGTTTGAACAACTTTGGTATCGTGATATACGCGCCATAAACTAGGACATTTTGTCGGCTGAAGCTACAGAATACACCGACTGCATCTTTGCAGAAAAGTAAGATTCTAATGATGTTATATCTCTTGCGCGCTATTATGCATTAGTACCAATACTTATTATACGTAATCTAATGCTATTATATCTTGCTTGGTATTCTGCATTAGTACCGATTTTTTAATTTATTTTTTAATTTTTAGAAATACACATATGGGTACTAATGCAAAATGGCGCGTAAGAGATGATATCATTAGAATACTTATAAAAAGCATTATCATCATTATGTAGTTTTTCACACCAGCGTTAGCTGATGGCCTTTTACTGGATTTTGAGTGACAAGTCTCCCCAGGTTTCCAGGAATCTCCTGAGTATTCCACCTGATTTCAACAATATTATTATCTGGATGGTCTCAATTCTTCCTCTGATTTCCAGTTCCTCAAGTCTTTTTTATAAGCTTTTGGGAACCGTTCCTAGTGCTCCAAGTACTATTGGTATCAGTTTCACCCTCATATTCCACAGCTTTTTCAATTCTTTTTCGAGGTCTAGGTATTTGTCTATCTTTTCGCTTTCTTTCATCTTCACCCAGTGATCTGCTGGAACTGCAATATCTACCAGTTAACACGTTCTCTTTTTTTCTTTTTTCTTTTTGTTAATCAATACTAGGACTGGTCTTCTGGTTGGGATAAGCTGATCAGTCTTTATCTCAAAGTCCCAGAGAATTCTATGCGTTTTATTCTCAAGAACAGACTATACCATTTTGTTGTATGGTCAAAATTTAATTTTTTTGCATAATTCCCAGTGGATCACCTTCCCAACCCAGTCGTGCCTAACTTTGTATTCTCATTGTGCTAGTTTGCCGCATTTGCATACACTCTACATTTTATTGATTATTATAAAAACACAAAACAATTTACATTTTACACAAAAAAACTTTGACATTTTCAAGGGAGATAAATTCTATTTTAATTTTTCTAGTTATTTCCCTTGAACAGTATATTGAATGAATTATATATAAAGACACGTCGCACTGTTCGTTAATGAATTAGACTAGCAGGCCATTGCTAATGAGTTCGATTCTAACTGGGTGACCCAGACTTGTAATATTTAGCAAATTAAATTTTCAATATACAAAAACGGTAATATTAGTCTAAAGCCCAAAAAGTTTATATTTCAATATTTAACATTCTCAGGGGAGATTTATAAGATAAAAAAATATTTTTTTACAAAGGATCGGAACACTTAAAACCATCAAAAATTACATCGTCTGTTAAAAAAATGATTTTACTGCGATGACTGAAAAGTATACAGCACTAGAAAAGGGGAAACCCTGGTGTATTGATTTGTTTACTTTTAAGATTTACATGGATATTTTTAAGTAGAATTTCAATGCTATTTTTATGTATATTTTAATTTTAGATATCTTTGAATATAAATCAAATCTTCATAATTTTTGCACAAAAAGCAGGAGTTGGCGATATTCAATATATATATATATATATATATATATATATATATATATATATTATTTTTATTATTATTAATATTTTTGAAAGGAATTACAATGCGTATATAGTATACAATTCGATAATTATTGAAAATAATCATGACAAGCAAACTCGGCGAATAACGAGTGTGACGTGTGGAACACCGTACAGCTGTTTCAACCTTATTAGGTCTCATAAGCAGTGTATACCTACGATCTCTCTCCGATATATATATATATATATATTATATATATATATATATATATATATATGTGTGTGTGTGTGTGTGTGTGTGTGTGTGTTGACTGTCGTTATTTTTTTTTTCTTTTATCAATGATTTTCTATAATTATTTGCAAAACATTTTCGGATGAGAAACATGAAAAAAATTAGAATGTTCCAAGTCAACAGATAACATCAGATTGCTATACATGATAAAATCAAATAAGTACATGATGATGATGATGATGATAGGTGCACGTATACAAACATGTAAACACGCACACAAACGAGGGTAAATGAATCTTCTTTCTTTTTCTTTTTTTAAAGTCTTCGTCAAAATTCAATCGAGCATTTTAATTTTTTTTTTTTCTTCTCTCAACATTCATTTCAATTGAATTCGCATTCCGTAAATTTGATAAGTCGTTTAATAATGTTTGTCTGAATTTTTATGATGTGGCTTGATTATTTGGATTATTCGGACTGTTGTCCTCATCTTTATTGTTATATACACAACGTTGTGGCCTATGTATTTTATTTCCCTTTGTTGCTGGCGATATTCTTTACACAATAACCTGTTTTTAGTTGTTGTTTTTTTTTTATTTAATAATTACAACGTTTGATATGTTTACTTAAGAGCTATTTCTAATACTTTAATCGGTAAAAAGCATAATAATCTCTATTTCTCTCTCTCTCTCCCTCGTGCTTTCTTTTCATAATGTTCAATTGAAACAAATTAGTATTATCTTCTCCTACTCTCTTTCTTTCTTACATTTTTTGTGTAAAGGACATCTTTTTTTTCCTTTATAATAAAAACGGAATGGTTCATTATTTAGCTGAGTTGACGACACTTGTAAGAAATAACAATTCGGTGGATAAGCAACACCAGATAACCAGGATTTACATTTTTGCATTCTTGGATGGTTTTATTTTCAACTAGGATGTGTTGCAAGATAATAACGGTCGGAAGATTAAGGAACACTAATATCATAATATAAGGATTGTTTGACGAAAGACAAAATTTACGTAGTTGCTTCCCCTTAGCTATTTTTAAGATAAAAGCAATTAGAAATAAGAATGCGTTCGATGAATAAAGATCAAATAATAAATATATATTAGAAAATACTAAGTTTGGTAAAAAAAAATAATAGATAAATTTATTAAAATGTTTATTGTTTATTTATCCCATTGATTTAGCAAAGGATAAGTAAGATGAAATTAGAATGAATTTGTGGAAAGAAATTTTACCACGTTCGAAAAAGACCCTACTTTGACTTAAATGAACATTTTAAAGATTAAGCCAAAGAGAATAAAATTGTTTATAATGGACATTTTATATAATGTGCCATGGACACATAGAGAAAACACATACGCTTGAATTGTGTGTATTCTGTCTCTGTTCCCTCACCCCACGAGTTTGTGGGTCAAATGTATCAAGGGTGAAATGAAATCAATACCTGTAATGTTATGCCTCGGTGTTATTACTGTAAGTAGACGAGCAAAATGGAACTCACCACGACACCCCAACCTCCAGTCAGCGGAGAGAGAGAGACAGAGACAGAGAGAGAGACAGACAGACAGAGAGAGATGAAAATAGAATGAGTTTTCCATACCAGCTTTAACTGGAGTCTAAGTGACAGCAAGTCTCCTCAGGTCTCCAGGATTCTTCTGAGTATTCAAGCCCATGTTAACAATGATGTTGTTTGTGGTCTCGATTCTTCCAGTCTTTTTTGTTCTGGGCCCATTAGGATGACAGGCCGCATATATCAATGAATTTCAGTCACTATACAATTAGATTGATTTGGTGGCGATGTAACAATTGTCTGTTTTTATTCAATAGCATAAAATAAATTTACCTTTAAGCGCTTTTCAGTTTATAACATGAAGTCGTTCCATTATTAAACTTTTTTTTAAAAACCTTTGAACTGAACCATTTTTTTTGTTACATTATGACATTGGGAAGATAAGTATATTATAGAAATACCCAAAATTCGTCTGCTAAAGTCAGCTAATGTTTTTTTTAAAAACGAATTAAAATTAATTAAATCGATTATTTAAGGTCAAATTTTTGTCAAAATCGATAAGTAGTAACATAATGACCATCAATAAAAAACCAAATAATATTACACATTTAATTCATTTTTAATACATTTAAAATGATTTTTTCGGTCAGTTTCGATCGCTTTCGAGCTGAGACGCTAGTTTAAATGGCTTGTTTACAAATTTAATGTAACATTCGCGATTACAAAAAAAGTTACCAAAAATCAGGGAATTATCTGATTTTAATGAAATTTTCAGTATTGATTTATCAATAAATGAATTTTATAATGCATCAGTTATTTTATTTCAAAACTTTAATTAAATATTTTTGCTATGTAAAAAATTAATATATAAAATTCATTTAAAATATGAAAAGCCTGATGATAAGTTTAAAATGTTATATTTTTAGATTCTAGAAATAAAATATCTATTTAATGCAAACCTTATTTTAGTCGAACAAAGTAATAAGTTTTGAAGAAAAACTCTATTGAAAATTTAGCCCCCCACCCTCTTTTTTAAGCAAGAAAAATATCGATGTATAATTTTTTCTTTTATAAATAATAGCCAATTAGATAATTATCGAAATGAGTAAAAAAGAAATCTCCAAAACTTTTTTTTTTAAATTGTTTTAATTTTATTTTCCGATTTTCGTTACTTATTTTCTCATTGAAAATCCCCCTTAAATTTTTTTTTCTATTCATAACTTCGGTCTTTATCTCTTTATTTCTACTATAATTAGTATCAAACGCTGACCAACTCGCCAAGATTTTACGCCCCCAAAATAAGGAGGGGGGTCAAAATTAAGCGACCTGAAAAAAATTAGAAAGTTTTGAAATAAAATACATAATGCATTATAAAGTTCATTCATTGATAAATCAACACTGAAAATTTAATTAAAATCTGATAATTCCCTGATTTTTGGTAAATTATTTTCTGTAGGGGGGGGGGCTAAATTCATTTTGTCAAAAACGGATTTTACGTCAATTTTGGGTATACCTAGTATATTACGTAGCATAGGATTGTCTAAAATCAGTTTTTCTCTTCAATAAAAATTATTTTAGTTAGATATTTTTTTTTTAACTTTTTTAAAATAGTATTAAAAACCAGTCCACTCGATAAATAATCTTATTATAATGAAGTCTGTAACCGAAACTACGTCACTGCTTACATGACAATACCCTCAGGAATTGCGTAAGTTTATTAATGAGTATTTATTTTATGGTCGAAAGCATTAATACGTAGATAAATCTTATTTATTAACTTAGATTTGCCTCAAAACTAAAAAAAAAATCCTGCAACGTGTCTTAAGAAATAAAGGTTTACATAATATATGGTGTGGTTAATTTTCATACTGGTTTTAACAAAACCGGATCTAATAAATAATTACTAGGTGTTATTGATCTTAAATATTATTGTTTTATTCTTCAATGTATAAAAATCTAAACATTAGCTACATAAATGAGAGTAACCTCCCTTGTTTCTTTCACTTTGAGGAAGCCTTATGTTTTGATCGGACATTTTCATTTCACCGTAAATCTACACTGAAAATACGAATTTGTTCGAATCAATACAACTGCATGTTTTAACACGAACATATCATAAAATGTGTTCTTAATAACAATTAAGTTCATTTCAAATAATGCGCAAGCACAATTAAGAACACATTTTATGATATTCGTGTTGGTTCGTGTATTGATTCGAACAAATTCGTTTTTCAGTGGAGATTTACATTGAAATGAAAATGGCCGACCAAAACATAAGGCTTCCTCAAACAAGGTAAGGTTACTCTCATTTATGTAGCTAATGTTCAGATTACCGTTTAGTCTATGTTCTTAAGGTAAAAAAATTTAAATAAGTGATAATTTACTATTTCATTCTTTTTTTACCACTTTACACGGGAATAGTTAATTGTTGTTAATTAAAAACGAAAGATCACGTTTTTATATTAAATACACTTTTTCTTTTTACTTATTTAATGTTATTGTCCGGTTGTTTGTTAACAGGCGATTTTTAGAGGTTTTTTATATTATAAAACTAACCCTAACAAAATATTTTTTTAAATAAATACTTTTTAATAAAACTATAAACGAAAGACACGTTTTATATTAAAATAGTTTTTATTTGCACTAAAAGATAAACTAAATTTTTTCTTGTTTCTTTTAATATAACTTAAAACGAAAGACATGTTTATCTATTTTCCATGTGCCTCTATGGATAGTTAATATTAAAAAGTGTTTATCTTTTAAAAAATATTTTGCTAGGGGTAAGTTTTATAATTTTAAAAAAAAAACTAAAAATCGTCTGTTAAAAAACAACCGGATTTTGACGGTGTAAAATGGAAAACATGTCCTTATGAATCGAGATCGCAGATGGGGTGCCTAAAGGTCATATGGTCCTATTCTTTTTATAAAAGTTTAAAGAACGGATGAGATGCTGTCGTATCGAAATTTGACTATTTCTAATTTGTATTATCATCAATTGCATATAAATAAATAAATAAATAAACGCTGTATAATTACCACTCAATGGTTATCTCCCTTCATAAAGCTATGATGAAACATATTTACTTGCAAAATAGACTATTTAACTGAATATACATTGAACCAAAGTTGATAAAGGGAAGTAACTCTTTAAAATAATATTATTGTCTCCCCTGCACGAACACAAGTTATGTATTTTAGGTATACCCAAAATTGACGTAAAATCCGTTTTTGACAAAATTAATTTAGCCCCCCCCCCCGCCTACAGAAAACAATTTACCAAAAATCAGGGAATTATCAGATTTTAATGAAATTTTCAGTGTTGATTTATCAATGAATGAACTTTATAATGCATTATTTATTTTATTTCAAAACTTTCTCATTTTTTTCAGGTCACTTAATTCCCCCCCCCTTATTTTGGGGGTGTAGAATCTTGGCGAGTTGGTCAGCGTTTGATACTAATTATAGTATAATAAAGAGATAAAAGACCGGAGTTATGAATAGAACAAAAAATTTTAAGGGGGATTTTCAATGAGAAAACAAGTAAGGAAAATCGGAAAGTAAAATGTAAAAAAATTTTTTTAATTTTTGGAGATTTTTTTTTTACTCATTTCGATAATTATTTAATTGGCTATTATCTTATAAAGAAAAAATTATACATCGATATTTTTTCTGCTTAAAAAAGGGGGGGCTAAATTTTCAATAGAGTTTTTCTTCAAAACTTATTACCTTTTTGCACCTAAAATAAGGTTTGCATTAAATAGATATTTATTTTTAGAATCTAAAAATATAACATTTTAAACTTAACATCAGGATTTTCATATTTTAAATGAATTTTATATATTATTTTTTTATAGCAAAAATACTTAAAGTTTTGAAATAAAATAACTGATGCATTATAAAATTCATTAATTAATAAATATAAATATATACTGAAAATTTCATTAAATCGGATAATTCCCTGATTTTTGGTAATTTTTTTGCAATCGCGAATGTTACATGAATTTTGTAAATACGCCATTTATAAAGGGTGTTTATGATCGAACGCAATTGAAATTGACCAAAAAATCGTTTTAAATGTATTAAAAATGAATTAAATGTGTAATATTATTTTGCTTTTTTATTGATGGTCATTATGTTACTACTTATCGATTTGGACAAAAGTTTGACCTTAAATAATCGATTTAATTAATTTTAATTTGTTTTTAAAAAACATTAGCTGACTTTAGCAGACGAATTTTGGATATACCTAGTATTTATTTACCAAACCAGTTTGTCACTGGTAGGATCGACGTCTTCGTTCACTGAAGTATGACATCACAACAGTAGGCCTATGAAATAGATACCACTCAACTTCGTAAATACAGTAAATAAACAAAACACCACGTTACGTTTCATTAAAATTTAATAACTGAAATTCGTTCATAATTTTATTTTGTTTCAAATTTGAAATTTTTTTATAAATTATAACCAGCATTGTTTTGATTTGCATTTTTTTTATTTAAATTTTAAAAATCTCCAGCGTTAAAGTAAAGAAAGTGTAGTAATAAGAGAACATACACAGTCGGACTTGAGTAAGCTTTATTCTACTTTGAATATATTTGCAGTTCTCTTAGGAGTTTATATAGTTTTACAAAACCAAAGAGTTACATAAGGGGGGGGTGACTCTCAAGTACTTATTACATTCTCCCCCAGGCTTTTTGCGGGTTCTGTTGGAACATCGTGGTAGTTCAATATTGGGAGTAGAATCAAGACCCTGGGTTTCCTGGTCTGAAGATACCTCGGGCTGGGTTTCCTCTCTCAGACCAGAGTTGGTAAAGAAGCATCTCCTCTGCGTGCAGGTGGTTGTGATTCTGAGAACAGGGGTTCCGAATCGGTTTTGGGGTGGGCTTGTTTCTGAGCAGTTGGACAATCGTCCACATCTGGCCCACTGGAATTCCAGAGAAAATATGGAATCCATATCTGATGCTTGCAGGGAGTCTGTAGAGGAGTCATATGGTGCAATGGCGGCTGAGGTGAAAGGGTCTTGAGATGTAGGCACCTCCTTGCAAGCTATATTAGGTGCAGGTACATCCCCTGCGGGTGCAAGGTCTCTGAGGGAAACAGTGGATTGTTTTCCATCAGTGACGTACAAGGGCATAATGAGGATTCGCCTCAATCAGTTCCACTTCATTCGTTAATTGGTCATTCTTACTATGATGGACAAAATGTCTCAGAAGAACCATTCCCGGTTTTGAGAGCCATGAAGGAAGTGAGGTTCCTGCCGAGCTTCTCCGTTGAAAGGGGAGAAACCTCTCGTGAGGTGTAACATTCGTGGCTGTACATAGTAGTGTTCTAATGGCACAGAGATTCGGGAGGAGTTCTTCCCAGTGGGAGATTGGACATTTACGGTTTGCAGCAGCCAGTTGTATGGTTTTCCATATGATGCTATTGTACCGTTCGCATTGGCCATTACCCTGAGTGTGGTAAGGTGTCATTCAACTTGTGGCCACTCCTCGTTCATGGAGAAATTGTCTAAGTTGCCCGGACATGAAAGAGATTCCACGATCTGAATGAATGTAAGCTGGGACTCCAAAAATGGCAAATAACGAGTATAAGCACTGTATCACCAATTTTGCTGATATATCCGGACAAGGAAATGCAAATGGGAATCATGAATATTCATCAATGACAGTTAATATATAACTATTCCCATTTTTTGATGGTAGAGGATCCTTAAAATCAATATTTAACCTTTCGAATGGTTGAGTTGCTTTTATCAGCGTCCCTGTTTTAGGTCTGAAGAACCATGGTTTGTGTTCTGCACATATTTTACATGATTTTATCAATTATTTTACATCGTCCGAGGAATATGGTAGATTTCTGGTCCGTACCGTGTCATCCTTGTTATGCCTGGGTGGTACAGCTCATTGTGTAAGGTACGAAGCTCATTTATGTTTGGTATTGAGTTACATATCCTCGATAGTGCGTCAACTACCACATTCTCTTTACCAGGTCGGTAGATAGCATCAAAAGAAAAACAAGAGAGTTCTATTTTCCATCTAGCTATTTTTCATTTTTAATTTTACTTGTTGTCCTGATGTTCAACATGAATGCGACGGATTTTTGATCAGTAATTAGTCTGAAATGTCTTCCAATCAAATAGTGCCTCCATTTTCTGAGTGACTCTACTATAGCATAAGCTTCTTTCTCAATTGCTGAGTGTCGCTGTTCTGAACATGACAGGGTCCTTGAAAAAAAAGCAACAGGGCATCCAGATTGCCTTAAAGAGGCAGCAATTGGATAATCGGATGCATCTGTCTCCAATACCAGAGGAATAGCAGAATCTACAGTTGTAATAGCTGAGTTGGCTATATCCTTTTTAAGAGTTTTAAAAGCTTCCACAGCTGTGGAAGAAAGAGGAAAACTGTCCGTTTTATCAATGGGTGTATTTTGCTTAAAAAGAAGCAATCTACTGAGAGTAGTGTGCAAACATGTCCAGAGCCAGTTTTAGGGCACGCATATTGTTAGGAATGGGCAATCCTAGTAGGGCTTCAGTCGTTCCGGGTCTGGTGACATTGAACCTTTCTTCACAGTGTACCCCAGTAAATTAATGGTGTCTATGCCAAAAATAGATTTATCATCATTCAGTGTTAGATTATACTTCTTAAGGGCCACCATAAATCGTTTTAGATTGTGATTATGGTTTGCAAAGTTGTGCCCACATACCGTTATATTATCAATATAGGCAAAGGTACCTTCCAATTTTTCATCATTAATTATTTTGTCTATAATCCACTGGAAGCTGGCAACGCTATTTGTTACTCCAAACGGTATCCTTTTAAACTGATAAAAGTGACCATTTGCCTCAAAAGCTGTAGAAGGTCGATCTACTGGTTTGATAGATACTAATGTCCTAGTTTACGGTGTGTATATCACGATATTAAAGTTGTTCAAGCCTTGGTTTTAGGTACCCAGCAACTACTATCCCCTCAATTTAAAGAGACAGGGCTGGGTTTATTGCCCAGTGCCTGAAGCGCCTATGCCCATAGTTTTTAGCAATTGAGTGGATGGCTGTAGAGCAGGTTACCAGGTACAGCTCTGGCCATGTTAGAAGTTTTAGAGGCCCTCAAGCTCGAGATCTCAGTACACTACACAGTTAGATTAAAAGGGGAGTCTTTCTGCTAAGCTGGGGCTTGTTTAACTCTGTGTGATTTGTCCCAGAAAGTAGTTCTTTATTTCCTCCTTGCATGCTCTTTTTTTCTACTTTTGCAATCCTAATTGCTTTGAGGATCGTCCTGTTGAACCGTTCCACCTCTCCAGCCTGTATGTAGCATTCCAGTTGATTTTTTTATTTGAGGTTATTGTTAATTAATCCTATTAGTTAAATAGAGCTTTGTAAATGGTGTTCAGAACTGTTTGAATTATGCAAATATCCCCAGTGGTTCAAAAGTTATGAGAATTTAAAACCTCGAAATTGAGGGTACAAAAGTGGACATGATTTTGTTAAAAAAAATATGTCAAATCACAGACCAATTCAAAACAAGAAATTCAGTAATTTCTTCACCATTTCTTTATTTTTGGAGCAATTTTGATAAAACTTTGCACTCTTATGTAAAATTGTTCTTTCTGATTCTGCACTTAAATTGTATGTATCTCTATGCTGTAACTAATTATTTAGAGAATAAGAGATACCAATAGCAGGTTTTTTGGGTTGTTTACCACAAGATTATTCAACATTTTCATTTTTATACTGCATGTATACACATATATAATATTAATTTAGATATATAACATCACTTTGAACTTAAAAATACATTTCCAAATACTTATGTTGAATTACATAGAAGAAATAGATTACCTATTTATATATGTTTTGACACTAACTCGTCCACGTGTTCTGAGTTTTGTTTACATTTCTCGTAATTTTAAGTTGTTTTTTTCCCCAAAATTGAAACTTTGACGATGAAACCCTGACGGTTAAGCAACATCTAAATAACACGTTATATATAAAAATAATTCTGATTAATTTTTGCTTATCTTATAATTTTTGAAAAAATTTGGCAACTTTTGTCTATCATATTTTTGCTTCTGAATGTCGGAAAAGAAAACAACAAGTTCCTGCTTGTATTTTAAGGTGTGTGCTAATTAAATGTAAAATTTCAAAAATATTGATAAAGATTAGCCACTTTGATTTTACGAAAGAAATCACTGTGTGAATTTTAGTCTGGAGAAAAAAAATTGTATTATAAATTTCCGATTGTTCAAAGAAAATACCGTTTTAACTCCCGTAAAAAATAATGCAATGATTAAAAACACATGAAAATTAGATATTTAGAAAGATTATTTTATTTTCTTTCCAACCATATAAATATTTTAAAGCTTGGACCTGTAAAATGCGAGGAATTGCGATTTAAACCAGTTAAGGTCGGAATTTGGAAATATCCAAAACAATCAACGAAACAGCTGGTGTTGCTACAGTATGGTATGCCTTTAATTTAGACAATACCATGAAGGGTTATGTACTTCTGGATACAACGGGTTGTCTATTGTTGATTCTCAGGTATTTCGGGTAACCATGTGTTTTGAAAGTTAATTCAAAGCCATTCATTACATTTTTAGCATTTATGCTTTTCTATATATGCTACCCTTTGGCCATCTGTAGTAGTAGTCTATGATGATTTCCTTCTGAGACAATCAGTAGATCTACTGCAACATAATTCTAGGGTTTATCTGGTAGCTGTCTGCTTTTTAACTCCTGTGGTGGGGCGGTTTTTTTCTACTATTTGACATGGGTAGCATTTTTTTTATTTTATTGTCCACCATTCTGTCCATATCAGGCCACCATACTTTGGATCTTAAGCGTTTTTTTGGTTTGTACTATGCTCTGGTGTCCTTCATGGGCTAGTTCTATTATTCATTCTTTCAGAACGTCTGGGATGACAATTCTTTTCCCACACATAACCATATGTCCGGCTGTCCAAAGTTCATCTTTTACTGCTTGAAATACAGTACCCTTGAAACAGGTTCAGTCATTTGTTAATATTGCTTGGCAGATTTCTGGATAGAATAGGGTCATCCTTTGAAGCTTCTTCCACTTCTCGAGGGGATAATGCTTGTGGCATAGAATCCTTTATAATACTACAGATGTAATTTTTTTTTTTTTCTTCAGCTTGATTGGTCACATCAATTGGCTGTAGGCTCAAGGGATCAGCTTTGTTGGTATCCGTTTTGGAGTTCCGCACGATATCAGCATTTATTCCAATTTTTAGAATCCCTTTGGCTTTATTTGTGCTACCACTAAGGAGTGATGCCTGTGCTTGAGGGATGACGTAGAATGAAGCAGTGACAGATCATCCAGTGTTGGGTACCTGCACTTTCAGTGTGGATTTCCCAAAAATTTTAAGAGGTTCCTTACTGGCATAAGAATACAGTTTTGTGGTTGCATGCTGAAGTTTAATCTCGGGTCAGGCCTTTTTTAGGTTTTGGAAGTCTTCCAGTGAAAGTGTGTTGTGATGAGCTCCTGAGTCTATCATAAAGGGTACACTTGTTTCATTAATAAAAAGTTCTATTATATCTTTTGCTCCCAAAAGCTTGGATATAGTTGCCATTTGACTTAGTGTCTTCCTTTCCTCTACACTACTGGGTTCCTTTTCCATGACTTCTGAATGAACCCACTGCTGCTCAGGCTGCGTCCTTTACCTCTATTCGATTTGTTGCTGCTTTTTTTCTCCATGTGTTTTCCTTTATGGAAACAGAGCTTGTCAAAATGTCCTTTTTTCCCACAATGACTACATTTGTGGTGTTTACTTTTAATGCACTCCAATGTGTCCCTGAGTTCCGCACTTGTAGCATGAGGGTGTCGCTTTGGAGCTTTGTTTCGATTCCTTACTGGATATTTTGATTCATAATCGACCTCGGCTCTAAAATTAGAGCATCCTTTTGCTGAAACAATCGCCTGACAGCCATTTTGAAGGATTTTCTTTTTCAGCGACACCTCAAGAGTTACACCCAAAGCATCCTGACTGGTATCGTCATTTTCCTCAATAATAATATCACGCTGAAGTAGATGCACCTCTGATTTGCAGTCTTTCTTAAGACCCTCAATGACAGCATAATCACCAGTATGCATAAAATGTAATAAGGGACCTCTCCATATCGAATGATCACATCCTGGGTGCATAGTTTGTCCTCAGTATCTTGTCTGAATGATGGTAAAACATTCTGCTGTAAAATCCGGTCGGCAATGAATGTTTTACAATGGATGCTATGTCCGAGAATTACAAATGTCCGAGGTTTATTGGCAACAGGTAATACTTCAGCTTCCTCTTCAACCAATAACAAGGTATTAAAACCTAAAAAATAAAATAATAAGTATCTTATTAATTAAAATAACTAGCAAAAACATGCACCCTCTGGGTGCAAGTATTTATGTTTTAATGTAATGAAATATATTAAATTAGAAAGATTAATGAAACTAAATAAGAATGCAGATAAAATGATTTGAAACAGAGAGGGTATAATCAAAAAATAAAACAACTTTAAAACTAACTCTTCCATCATTTTCCATCACTTCAGTCTTTCATTGCTAAATTTTCCTAATTTAACTATTTAGTTAAATTAGGAACTAAAGAATAAAATTACAGTTATTTCTTCTTGTTAATGGATTTCTTTTAAGATTTATCTGAGATTTTTGCTCATATTTATTAAAATAAAACCATGCAATTAGAAATCAATAATACTAAGCACATATTTAATAGAATCAAATTTTTAAGATCAATATGCAAATCAGCCTTTCCATTCACACTGTAAACCGATATTTTGTTGTATATATAAATACAATTGTGTGTTATTAGTATGTAGACAAGGACAACAGTATTAATAATGTAAAGCAATTTTATTAATAATAGAGATTTAAATAAAAATAAAATCATGGTGAATGTGATGTAAATAACTAAGGGAATTGTGACATAGGTACTGATATAGTTTCGGCTACAGACCAACAGACATACAATCTCTATTATAATAAAATTTATTCTTTAAACAATCATATGGAAATTTTATCTCTGATAAGATAAAGTGAAAATTCTTCCAGGTTGTAGCCATGTCAAGACTATTGTATGGCTGCACCACCTGGACTCTTAACAAAATGCAAGGAGAAAAAGCTAGATAGGAACTGTACAAAAATACATGTTGTCTTGAACAAATCCTGGAAGCAGCATCTCACAGCTGTATGGCCACTTGCTTCCTATCACACAAACTATTCAGGTAAGATAAAGACATGCTGGACAATGCTGGAGAAGCAAGGACAAAATCATAAGAAATATTCTCCTATGGGCACCTCTACATATGTACACACCTGTGTAGGCTGATTGGAATCATCTGATATCAACATCAACACATCTTAATAGGAAAATAAGATTTACCTGTCTTTTTTTTTTTTCAAGCTTTTAAAATTATTCCTTTTTTAAAAAAAAAGTCTTTATTATAAATACTATTACAAAATAAAAAATGCCCTGTATGTAAAAATATGTAAAAATAGATTTTTGAAACATATTGCCTGAGGGATGGGAGTAAAAAATTCAATGTCAGCAAGTTTGTACCCTAAGTAAGTAAAATCATCAAATTCATTAAAGGATTAAAAAATAAAACAATTTGAAATGTAAACTTTAAATATGTATTAAAATAAAACAAACTATATATAGATATATAATACCAGTCATGTATTTATTAAAACTTGTTTTAAAAAAACAATGAGGACTGTCTAATGTTGCATGTTCAAATTTATTCTATGTTATGACGATTTTGGGTAATGTGACGTAAGCAGTGACATAATTTTTGTTACAGACAAAAACCGAAGCGAATCTCCATTATTAGTATAGATTTCAAAAAATAAATTTTTAAAAAGTAAATTTTTAATTTACTTTCAAGACATGAGAAAGAAAAACCAAGCAAAGAATAAAATAAATTGAAAATAAAGGAAAATAAATGAAATGAATGTTTAAATGTTGATATTAACTTTAAATGACATGAAGAATCCAATAATAATTTCTATAAAACAATCTATAGTTTTTTGCAATAGAAAAATCATCATTTTTCTCTGCTTATTTATCTAGGAGGACATTATTCTTTTTTCACAGATTACAAACAGCTTATCAACTATTAAAGACTTCATCATTTTTTTTTTTTTTTAATAAGCCTTTTCAATTTGTTACAATTGCATTCCTTTTCTTTTTCTTTTTTTGTCTCTCATTCATTTTACTGTCATTCAGCCTGGGTCAGATTGACCAGTCAAGAGAATAAAATGGGTAATTTATGAGGAAGTTAAATGACCCACTGAGGTTGATATGCTGTAAAACAAACCAAACCATAATCTATGGGTTAAAAGGAAAAATGTGTTCATAAGAAAATTGAGTATCCTTTAAGAATTAATTTATTTCAAAACTTTATTGGCATTAAATGTATTAAATATATAATATGTTTAACGCCCTAAGTTGGTTTTCTTTCAAGTAAAACCACCGAGACGACATAGCTGGGGACGTTATTTTAATAGTCACCGGGTAGCAATTTCTGAGGCAGGAGACCGGGACACACTTCCTCATAAATTACCATAAAATGTTTAAAAACATTTTTTTTTTAATATTTAAAAAATTTGAACTTAAACTGGTTACTTAGCCAAGATCTGCTCTAATATTCACCCATAGCTCACATTCTGGGTCAGGATACACTCATTTTCACACTCACATACAAACATTAATTTCAACACAAACATACTCACACAAATTATATATAAATTCCATGACTTTATTTTTCAATACTCTTTTGTTTCCTTCTTCTTCTTCTTCAACACTATATATAGGTCATTTCATAACTAGAGTAGGTTATCAAATGACCTATACACACAATTTAGAAATAAAAAGCACCATAATCCACCCCCTCCACACTGACCTTTTGGTTCTGACCTTTTAAGGTGAACTTTTGAGAATTTTTTTGATTACTTTTATCAATAAATATTTATAAAGAAAAATGAGGTGACTTGATTTCAAGAGACTCTTTAAAAATTGGTCATCACAAGAGATTGAAAAAAATTTTTTAAAAAAAACAGAGATTTTATAAATCTTTTCTGGTGTTTTGATAAAGAATTTCAGAAAATCATTTGATGATTATGATTATGGTTATGGTTTGTTTTATGGCATATCAACCTCAGTGGGTCATTTAATGCCAATAAAGTTTTGAAATAAATTAATTCTTAAAGGATACTCAATTTTCTTATGAACACATTTTTCCTTTTAACCCATAGATTATGGTTTGGTTTGTTTTACAGCATATCAACCTCAGTGGGTCATTTAACTTCGACGTCTGGCAACTGACCTGGTAAACGCTCATTAATCATCTTAACAACAGCAACCTTGAGCACCTTTTTGATCTCCATCTTTCTAACACACGTGGGCATGCCTACAAAGTCAGAAAACAGCACTGCTCACGTGACTTTTGGAAACATTTTTTCACGCTCAGAGTTGCGGAGACATGGAATAAACTGCTCGCGTCTGTTGTAGGCTGCCGAAGCACCGAGTCTTTCAAAGCCTCCATGCTTCCTGTAGTCCGCCGACACTATACCTGATGCCACTCTCTACATACATATGCACACATACATGTATATTACTACTGTAAACTGTTCATGTTCCTGACACTAATACATTATTCTGTGTACTTGACATGAGACTTTGATGAGTTGTGGTGCACCTGAGCACTGTACACAATAAAATTATTATTATTATTATTATTAATGCCGATAAAGTTTTGAAATAAATTTATTCTTAAAGGATACTCAATTTTTTTATGAACACATTTTTCCTTTTAACCCATAGATGGGACCTAACAGGTACTACCACTCCGGATCAGAGTGGACCAGGGAGCAATGATGATGAAGGGATGCTCCACATTCCCCAAACCGTCAGAACTGGAACCTCACCATCAGATAGATTTTAATGTCATTCCCAGGACATGAAGATCTTCAGCCACTGCCTCCTAGCACCCATATGATAAAAAGGGTTGGAGCTTGCTATAAGAGCAATAGGATTATGATTATGTATTTATCCAATGTCTCTGCCACAGGCAAGATGTAACACAAGGTCAATTTTGCAATGAAGTACTGCTGGTTCATTCTAGACCAGTTGCCACACTAAAGTTATAGAGCCAAGTTAATAAGGAATTTTATTAATATAGAAATTTAAATACAATAAAAATATTAATGGATAAAATTTTAATAGTAAGTTTCCTAGTTCGATACCGGTCCTCGTCAACTCAGCGTATGAATAGCACATGGATCTGTGCGGTAAAGTAAGGAGCTGATGGTAGGTGTGGCGCTCCACCTGAGATGCTAAAAAAAACAATCTCCTTGGTCTAGCGCTATTGAAAAGTGGATAGACTCCCTCGCTGACTGGCTGATACCGACTTTAGGCCGCCCCGTCGACTTTACTTTTACTTATTAAAATAATATAGATGAGCATTCATAGCTTTAAATTTCAGTTTGGTTTCTTTGTTTTTAATGATATATCAACCTTCATAGGTTATTTAATGCCAAAGTCATACCTGTAGAAGAACAGTAGTGGTACTATTTAACTTATAGCTGGGGAGATGAGCAGGTTCATACCTTTCCCAGGAGTATTAGGCTGAAAGTAAATGCAATAGCACAACTGAAGTTCAGACTCACTTACTACGATGTTGCAGTGCAGCATGTTAGCCATTTATATCACTCTACTGTGAACTCTCTACTTGCCATCATAATAGAGGGGCACTAGACTGCTTGAAAAAAAATTCCTTGGTGCCTGTCACATCAAACATCACAGTTGGTCCCCACCCTAACTGAGAACTGTGATCCCTAGCATCTCACCACTAACTATTCTGTCTCCTAAAAACACCCACAGGACCACCATCAAGGACAAATGGCATAGGAGGACGAACCACAAAACAATAGCATCAAACCCTGACCAGACCTTCAGCTGTAGCTGCTGTGACCGTGCCTGCCTGTTTCATACAGATCTTATCAGCCACCAACAAGCCTGCAGTCAATGTGGACCACCCCCTTAGTCTTCATTCACAAAGTGTTATAAACCCTACATGAACATTAATGGGTATGTCCCAATCCTCATAAATATGGAGGTATTACGCTGACTGAGTAGTCTTATACCACGAGCAGTAGTTTCCCTTCTCCGTGCTGCTGGCAAGTATTGTATTTTGTTAATGTTATAAAGATTCCATTTCATTTCCAGCCTCCATTTGGTTATTTCTCATTTAGTAATCTTTTTTAGGTTACAACACGAAGCCAAGCCATGATGATATCTTCAATTACGTTTTTTCAAATAAGTTATCAAATAAATCAGTGCAATTTCATGATTATCATTTTTTTTAATGGATCATTTATTTAATGTTGAGGATCAGTTTTGACGTCTCATCTGATCCTGTAAGGATTACTGTCACTTAGAAAATGAAAAATAAGAAATGAGTTAAAAGAACGTAAATCTTTAGTGGTGGTTTGATGATCTAGGAAGTAATAAGTGTAAAAAAAGAGAAAATAGAGTGTGAAATGTGATTAGGAATAATGATAGAATCTTGTTGCTCTGATTTGGGGAGTTTATAATTAGGAGCAATTAAAGTTATGAAAATTCCCCTCATTAGATTTAAAGTATTAGTAACTGGGATTAAATAGAATAAAAAAAGGTTATGAGTAAGAGTTGAAAATATCAAATAAAGAATTCAACAGGATGTATTAATGTGGGTAAGAAAAGAAATTGCACAGTCCCCATGTGACGACCTTTGGTTGCCAAAAGCAAAATGAACTTGCTGCTTCCTTTGTCTTTCATAGAAACAGCAATTTGTTGTTGTTGCGAGTTGTATGGCATACCATCTCTATTGGGTCATTTAATGCCTCCAATTGGTCTTTTCAAAACAGGCTTCTTTTGAGGATCAACACTTTGTTGATGGGAAGCTATTCATATCTTGTAGACCAACATTTTTAACATTGCTTTTTTTTTTTGGAGGGGGAGGTAAAAAAAATTACTGCTCTGGTTTGAGGAATTTATAAATGTATAGTGGGCAGAGTTGTTTATTGCTGCAAGTTGAGTACCACACCTACCCTTAGCTCCTAGATGCCTTACCGCACAGATCAAATTACCCTAGATGTACTACTCATGCACCGAGTTGGCAAGAACCAGCATCGAACCCAGAACCTTGTGAATCTTTGGCGAATTCTCTACTGACTGAATTACAAATTCCCACTGGTAAGATTTAAAGTATTAGCAACTGGGATTAAATAAAATGAAAAAGTAGGAGTACGAGTCAAAAAACAGAGGTACAAATGGGGTTATTTTATGCCAAGGGGTTAGGGAATTGTGTACATTGTATGTTTATATTCCTATTTTTGTGTAATTGTTTCTTAACTTTTAACATCCTGTTGTGAATTTTTAAGTCCAGAGCTCCATTCTTAAAAGGGTCTATAAAAAAATGGCTAAAAATGGCCTTTGCATCTAAAGTTACCTGTTACTTCCTTAAATCAAAGACTTCTAAATATGCTTAATATTACATTTAAATAAAGGCTATCATTTGGGGTGGATTAGGAAAACACATGTGACTTCAGCCGGGTGGAATAAGGTGGTATAGGACATTAAGAGCTTTTTGTAGACACTTATATGGTTTCAAGTACCCCTATCAAATACAAATGAAAGTAGTGTCAATGAAGGGGTACTCTACACTCCCCAATGGAGTCTTCACCACCAGATGTAGTTTGGTATCATTGTATTGTCCTCGCCCGGAAAACGGAGCTTCCAGCAGAGGGACAAGGAGAAAGATAAAAATATATACTTAAAAAGAAAGAGAAAGCGGAAGAGAGGGTTTAGTCAGTGAACAAAATTGCTCAACCCTTTAAAAAGGAACAATATCACGCAGAGACACTAGACATGGATACATATCATTTTTATAACAAATGATGGTCTTTGTAATTTTAATACACTTATCAAATATACAAAGTTATATCAATACAATTTCACGCATGAATGCTATTCTTTTTCCAATTCTATTAAGTTATTTTCTATTGCAGATTGCTAGTGACCCATGTCACACACACACACACACACACAACACATAATATATTGGTGCTCCAACTCAGATGCAAAAACAATCTCCTTGGTCTAGCACTAGTTAAAAGTGGATAGACTCCCTCACTGTCCAGCTGATACCAACAATAAGCCACTCAGTCAACTTTACTTACTTGATATCTTAAATGATTTCTTGAGACACTGAGAAAATAATTCTTATTTCAAATATTGATTTTCAGCAAATATGTCTTTGAAGATTTTGTTTTAAAATTGTCAGGTAAACAAGACAAATTTTTCTGGAGTTATCTTTCTTGGAATTGGCACCAAAAAAGATCTGACAAAGATGCCTACGATAGATTAGAAAATCTTTTTAGTATTTTTACTTTTCTTTTCTGTTGGTGCTCTTGATAAAATAGGAAATCTTTTGCAGTAATAATGTGATTTGCAAAAATGTAATTTGGAAACAAAAGAAAAATTGATTTTAAATGCAGAAATGGAAGCATGAAAAAAAATAAAATAAAATAAAATAAAAAAAATAAAATGTGGAAGTTTGTGTAAATCTAATTTTTTTTAAAATAATTCAGTTGTTACATTTTATAGAAATTTTTAAAAAAATCAAATGCTTGTAATATTTGAAAACGAAATATAAAAAGATAATTTGGTTTTAGTATTATCTGCGTTATTTGGACTATTGTCCCCATTTTCATTGTTACTTGTACAACGTTTCAGCCGATATGCCCTCCGGCCTTCTTCAGGTATTTCCTGTCGGACTCGGGACAATTGGACACATGGCCGAGTGGATAAGGTAGTTAGGTTAAGACAGTTCTAAGTGACAGTTTCTCTGGAACCCAAGTTCAATCCCGAGTGAAAGCAGTTAGAAAAATAATTAATTAACACACTCTTAACCCAGCTATGGTTAGCGGAATGAGAACAGGATACCCCCGTGGACTAAATAAAGGGTTAGGTTCAAAGTTCTGTGATGGCTCCCGATTACGACAAGAAAGTTCCCGAGTTCGAGAAGGTTCCCGAGTTCGACAAGAAATACCTGAAGAAGGCCGGAGGACATATCGGCCGAAACGTTGTACAAGTAACAATGATGATGGGAATAATAGTCCGAATAACGCAGATAATACTAATCTTCAAGACTCATCTCAAACATTCAGAGAAATATCATTTGTTTTGATATTGAAAACTGAAAAATTATTTTCATGTTTTTTCTACGATTAACAAAAGTTGTTTGCCCTGTAAGTAAGGCTTAGAATATACTGACTTTATCACCTACTGAAAAGGTAAGACCCCCTCAAAAAAGGGGGTGTCCTGGTTATGACACTAAACTGCCCAGAACTGAAACCTTACCATCAGATGTAGTTTAATGTCATATCCAGGACCACCCCCACTTTGTTTTTTGTTGTTTTTTTTTGGGGGGGTCAGGGGGAGGGGGGTCTTAGCCCCTCCTGCAGGAGATATAGTCAGCATATTCTAAGCCAGGTCAACAGAGTGAGTTCATTATATAGAAACGAACAATCAATGACAAAGAAAAATGTCACGCTAGATATAAGATTTGGTTTCTTTGTTTAATGGCATATCAACCTTTGTGGGTTATTTAATGTCAAAGCCATCCTTATAGAACAGTTGTGGTACTATATGGTAGTACCATAGCTGGGGGAGAATGAGAAGGGTTCATAACTTTCTAAAGGGCAATAGTCCAAAGTGAACATAATAAACGTGAATGGAGTTTCAAACTTACTATGATGTTTGCATTACCCACTATGTCAGGGACTTACCCCACCGATATGGAGAGAGAAGAAGAGAGAAAGAGAGAAAGAGAAAGAGAGAAAGAAAGAGAGAGAGAAAGAGAGAGAGAGAAAAGAGAGAGAGAGAGAGAGAAAAGAAAAAGAGAGAGAGAGAGAGAGAGAAAGAGAGAGAGAGAGAAAAAGGAAAGAGAGAAAGGGAAAGAAAAAGGGAAAGAGAGAAAGAGAAAGAGAGAGAGAGAGAGAGAGAGAAAGAGAGAGAGAAAATACTTTTGTGTGTTATTTGAATAATTCTTCATGAATGTCAACTGTTGAAACAGTTGTAATCTAAAAAGATATTTAATAAGGTTTTATTTGTTTTAATCTTGGCAGTTAAATATTGGCTCATCCCAGTTTTAGTTTCATTTTGTTCTTATGTAATTTATCTGTTTTACTCACAGCAAATGTTTTATATTATAACAGACAGTTACTTTTGTTTAACATCTCCCTACTAAATGCATTTGTACAAAAAGCACAATAATTTAGCTTCAACTTAGTCGAAGATATCTGACAGGGGTGAAGAAAATTAATACTTTCCTAAAAGACTGTAATCACTTTATTTTCAAATAATAATGACATTTTGAGAAAAAGAAAAGTTTACTAATTTTCTGCTGCTGATAATCTGGAAGGTTAAAAATGATAAATATAAACAATCTAAAACAATTCAAGTGGCAACATTCCCTTTCTATAATAACAGATTTTTCTATAAAAAATAAGAGAAATTAACTCTTTAAAGGTAAATCAAAATATGGTTGGATGGGAATTACATATCATCAAAATAAATTTTGCAAATCTTGGCAACACTCAGAGGATGCTAACCTTGTTTATTTTATTTTGTTTTACATCCTGGATCATCCAAAAAAAACTTTTGGTTTGGTTTGGTTGGTTGGTTGGGTTTTACGGCATGTCAACCCCTTGGGTTATTTTATGCCGAAATACTTCTATTGGTAAAAAAAATGTTTAATGCCAACAAAGTTTTGAAATAATTTCATTTTTAACTCTTAACATCCTGTTGAGAATTTAAGTCCAGAGCCCCATTCCTATAGGGATTTATCAATAAATGGCTAAAAATGGCATTTTCATTTAAAGTTACCTGTTATTTCTTAAAATCAAAGACTCCTAAATATATTTGATATTACATTTAAACAAAGGCTATCATTTGGGGTAGATTAGGGAAATGAATGTGACTTCTGGCCGGGTGGAATGAGGTGGTATAGGACATTAAGTGTTAATGGATAATACAATTTTGTTTATAAACTCATGTTTTCTATTTAACCCATAGATGGGACCCTAACAGGTACTACCACTCCGGGTCAGAGTGGACCAGGGAGCAATGGTGATGAATGAGTGCTCCACATTCTCCAAAACTGGAACCTCACTATCAGATAGAGTTTAACGTCATTCCCAGGACATGTAGACCCGCGGCCACCGCCTTCTAGCACCCATATGATAAAAAGAGGTTGGGGCTTGCCATAAGCGCAATAGGGTTGGGAAAATCATATAGGTGCTAGGGTTTGACATGACCAGCCGATTGATCGGAGGGGACCTCTCTGACCGCCCGTCTAGCCCAAGATAGGGCCAAAGTGGAATATTGCAAGTCATGAAAAAAAAAAAAAAATTTTTTTCTCATTCCCCATTGGAAAAATAAGGTATAAAATATTTTGGCTTCAGGTTACCCTTATTGTGCTATTAAATTGGACTACATTTAATACTTTGACTAGGTTGGTTGTTTTACAGCATATCAACCCCTTTCAGGTAATTTAATGCCAAATCAAGTCATTTTGATAAATAATGGACTCAAGTTGCTTACAGTACCTGCTGGTCACCCAATCAAGTATTGAACAGGCTCATTGCTGCTTAACATCGGTGATTTAGTGGGAACCAGTGCTTTCATCCTGATATGATCGTAATTTGACTAGTTGTCATAGAATCTAATTCAATGTCTTGTTCATTGTAGTAGAAAAGTGAAAACCTTTTTTCTAAATTTCTTTTCCAAAGGATTATAGAATTATCAATTATTATGATTAATCCTTATAATTTCCCAATGATCTATTGCTCCTCCCGCCCCCACTTCATCCAACTTACTAGAACCACTTCAATTAGAAAATCCTTTAGTCCAACTAATAACATATTAAGGGATTACAGATGTGAACTTGATCTATATATTTAGCTGTAACATAGATATTGCTTGCTCGCAAACTCTTTTTTTATCCCTTTTCTCTAACAAAAAAAAAGAAAAGAACAAAGGAAGAGATGAGGGAGAAGAATGAAATAAACAAAATCGAGGTAAGCGATTGAAGAAAGTGGGGAAAGTAAACAAAGATATGATGTTCTTATTACCAATCTCAAAGAATTGAAATTCTGTAACCAAAAATAAAATTGCATAAACGATATTATGAGAATTAAAACTGTAAAAAGATTAACTCTCACTTGTGGGGGAAATTACCACAACTTTTAAGTTCGGACACTGAATGAAAAGACAAGACAAATATATTCAACAACAAATTTAATATGTATAAACAAAAAAAAGGGAAAGATAGATTTAAGGATAGTTTTTGCAAATTTTGGTGTGATTTGCAGAGAACTTAACTCAGAGTCCGGTTAACAAAGTTTTTTGAAGTGAAGTGTGACCCTCGAACCTATCGGCAGAGGCGGGTTGAAATTTTTTATGTTTTGCTGGTGACGAATTTTAGAGGTTGATTTTAGGGAAGCTGTCTTTGAGTTGCAAACCCTAATTGAGTTAAGATGATTTCTGTATAATTCTTTCAAAGTTGAATTTGTTGAATTTCAAGGTTTGCTCCAGGAAGCAAGTGGCAACTTATTTACCAATTCAGTCTGAAGGAGTTAACACTTTCAGGTCCTTACAGGTTTAAGCCGAACCGACCACTGACTGTTTTCTTGTTAACAGTGGGGATCCATGACGTAGCAGAAGGGCACTGGAATCTGGCGCCTTAGAGTCCCAAGGCTTTCAGGTTAAGAAATGAGACATATCTTTAATAGACACGTCATCTTTAATCAAGTTTTGATTTTGATTTTTAAAGGAAATTTTCATATACGTTTAAATTCGTGTTTTCTTCTTTTGACATATACTTTAGTCATTTTTGTTTTGATTTTGAAAGGAAATTTTCATAATATCAATTATTTTTGGACTACTAAACATTTTCACATGTTATTGTTATCAAATATCAACAGACTAGAATAATCTAGTGACCTGGAAAGAATGGTAAAATATTCCATAATTAGCGTTTAAAAACAAAAAATAAATATACAGACATGTGAGTCATTCCAGGTCAATTCTACCAATAAAAAAAACCTAAAAAAATCGATTTTGTTTATTTTGATATATGTTGTAGATCTTATGACCATTTGAAAATCCTGAAAAGTATAAGTGAAAATTCCAAACCGTTCTCATGTTTTTGCAAATTGAAAATTTGCTGAATCAGCATTTTCCACTGACATCCATTTCCATTTTTGAACTCAACAATCTCACAAAAATCCTTATATCTTCAATCCACAAGACAGAAATTTGATACCTTTATAGATTCTTTAGTCAAGGAATCCAAATATCCCTTTAGAAGTTTTCTGGTGAAAAAAAAAAATTAAATTTTTAGGTGGCCAACAACACAGAAAAATTAAGAAATATCATCTTAATCCTCTAAAAGTAGCGAAAGGTGGCACAACATTTAAAATTTAAAAGTATTTGAAGAATAAATTCCAAGAAGTTTTATTACATGTTTCTCAAAACTATCAATTCTAAATCTCTAAATAGTTTTTCACAAACATTCTGATTTATGATAATTTTACAATTATGATCTTCTAATACTGACTTTCTGCTAAAGGTGGACCTGGATGTAACAGCAATGAAGGGGTACTCCACACTCCCTAGAGATCCAGAATTAGAACTTCACCATTAGATGTAGTTTAACATCACACTCAGGACATGATTTTCCATGGCTTTGTGCCATAACTAAGTTAAACTTAGTAAACAAAAAAATAAAAATAAAAAATAAAGAATTTTTTAAAAAATTTAAAAAAAATTAAAAATAAAATAATATAAAATGAAAAAATAAAAATAAATAAAAATTTTTAAAAAATATTTAAATTAAAAATTTTAAAAATTTTAAAAAATTAAAAATTTAAAAAAATTTCAAATCTAAAATTTAGAATTTAAAAAAATTTTTAATTTAAAAAAATTTTAAATTTAAAAAAATTTTAGATTTAAAAAAATTTAAAATTTAAAAAATTAAAAATTTAAAATTTAAAATTTAAAAAAAATTTAAAATTTAAAATTTAAAAAAATTTAAAATTAAAAAAATTTAAAAAAAAAGAATTGAGGCCATCCAGACCCCAGCAATATTAAATAAAATCTAAAATTTAAAATTTAAAAAAAAAAAATCATTTAAATTTAAAAATTTAAAAATTTAAAAATTTAAAATTTAAAAAAATTTAAAAATAAAAGAATTGAGGCCATCCAGACCCCAGCAATATTAAGATCAGCTAAAATACTTATAAGTGTCCTGGATACACTGCTGTTACTCAGACTTCAATGAAAAACCACCAGTTAAAACCCTTGTGAAAAAAATCACAAAAAGTAAGATAATATTTTGAAAAAATTTACTCCTTTTATTCAACAGGAATTTTTGCAGACTTATTTTTGACACATCAAAATGTTAATATTTCTGCATTGTAGGGGCATTAAGAAAAAAATTGTAAATCCATCCCCCAATTCAGTAATAGCTCTCAATAGAAATATATATACCTGCCTCATGGTGGTAAGAGTGAGGTAAAATGAATCGCGTGGCTCTAGGCAGCACCTACCCTCTCGCATAAAAGGGGCAGGGCTGGGTTTATTGCCTGGTGCCTAAGGCACTCCTCAAGGGGAATGCTTCAGGTTATGCGTGGCTCCTCACGTGAAAACGAATTTGTGTTAATATAGCCTAGTGGGAGGTCAGAAAAATAACTACCAACACATGATTAATGTGCTAGATTTCTCAGCAGTGAATACACTTATTTTTTACCAAAATAAACCAAATAAATTTTGTTGTTCATGATTTAAACATTTTCCGTTTTAAAGTAAAAAAAAAAAAAAATAAAGACGAAAACAAAAAAATGATTTTACGTGTTGGTTTTTTAACACTTAGCGCTTCTTTCTTAAACTAAAAATTAATCTTTATTTTTTATCATAATTGACGCAATGCTTTTAAAATTCATTATTCAACAATGTTTATCTTTTACTTTGAAATAACTGAAGTTCACATCTGGGTATTTGAAACATACAAAATAGAATTATGTCACTCTAAATAACATGGGGCCTCCATATCTTTTTTCACCTATTGTAAAAAAAACAGAGTTCTCATCTTTATGGATACGCGTTTATCTCAATCACACCTCAATTCCTGCAATCCCTACATTAAAGTAACAATTTCTTCATTTTGATTCTGTATTTTTTGTTTAAAATAGAATATTGTTCGTGGTTGTTCAAAAAGGTTGCATCTTATTCAAATATCAGCTTTGATTATTTTTCTTTTCAAATCAAATTTTGATTATTAAAAGAATAAACATAAGATAAAAAAAACTATTAAAGTTATTGATATATGCATTTATTTTGTCTGTTTAGAAAATAAAAAATTGGAACTATTTTTGACAATTTTAATTTTTTTTTGGGGGGTAGGGTTGGGGGGAACTATTTTGACAATTTTAATTTTAACTGGGGGGGGGGTTAGGGTAGGGGGGGTTTGGAACTATTTTTTGAAAGCATAAATTATATTTTAAAATCATAAATAAAATAATGTCTATTCTTCTCTAACAAAAATACGTCTCTGTCATTATTATCGTTAACACAACTATTAGCTGAACTTGCACAACCCAGAAAAAAAGAAAAAAATCCCAATCCCAATCCAACCCCAACCCCAACACTAACTCTAACCCTAACCCCCCTAGTTAAAATTAAAATTTTTATTACAAAGTTTGTGAGTTCTATTTTTTGGGGGTCACTGCAAATTCAGCCCAACTGCTATGGTAGAGCGGTTCCAATATGGGGGATCGATTTACTATAAACTAATACGTGGAACTGAGCACCCTGAAAACTCAAAAAATATAACTTTTTAGAATTTTTTTTTTTAAAATCTGATACATTGGTGTGTAATCGTAAATAATCCATTGAAGAAAAAAAAAAAAAAAAAAAAAAAAATTTTTCAGCGGTTCCGATATGGGGGATCGGTTTACGATAAACTTATATGTGGAACTGAGCACCCCTGAAAACTCGAAAAATAAATAACTTTTGAAATTTTTTTTTCCAATCATATAGATTGGTGCGCAATCGATAATAATCCATTGAAAAAAAAAAAAGTTAAAAAACGAAAATTTTACATACGGGGTTCTGAAAGTTTAGGTCCGCCAAAAATTTAATATTAAAATTTAACAGTGAAATTGAATTTTAAAAAAAGTCTTCGGTTTTAGTATTAATTTTTAAAAATGAAATGAAATTTTGAATATTTTTTCTAAGAGAAAAATTGATAAAATAATCCCATATACTTATTTTTTATTCTAATAGCATAAAAAATTATTTTATTTAACTTTTTGACCAAAGAAAAACAAACTTCGGTTACTCAGAAGCGTCTCGTCTCTTTGTAAAACAAATATGTCAGTTTTGCTCTTCCGTATATTCTAAGAACCATACATTACTATTCAACAATAAAATTTACAAATTCTTTTAAAAATATTAATCGAGCTTGGATCGCACCAACTTTTAGTTCACCTGAATTCTAAAAATCATATTTTTAAATGTCCGTGAAAAATTCGATTTTTTGACCCAAAAAAAAATATTTAATTTATTTCACGCAGAAAATGAAAATATTTAATCAGACAAAACATTGAAAATCTCTTAAAAATTAATTTCTTTAAAAAAAAAATTTTTTTTTGACAATTTAATAGAATATAGTACATACCAATTACAAAAGCAAAAAAAAGTTTTCAAAATATTTATATTATGACATTTTTTTGTACTTTTTATTTCCGATTTCATTAATTTTTCCTAAAAAAAACTATAGCTCGGTACGTTATACAATTTCATTGATATAGTTATTCAGCCTCTTATCTTTATAGAAAAAAAAGTACAAAATTTTTCTACCACGTCATTTTTTTTATCTCATAAAATAAAATAGGGGGGGGGGTGATGACCTTGTAAAAAAATATTTCCCCTAATATATTTTAGAAAAAAACTATTTCAGATGTATTTACATCCACTGGTAAATATTTATGGAAATTTTTGTGAAAATCGGACCACTGATTTTTCACAGAGTTTTTTAAAAAAACCTCTTATCGTAACTTGTTTTTAGTTACGTCAAATTTCAGTTTATTTAACAGTGCAAAAATGAAAACATTGTTTTTCAATCATAATTTTCATTATGCAGATGGGTAAGATCCCCCAATGGGGCCACCTGTTGACCGTGGGTAGCAACACGTGATGCTTAAGGACGGAATCCTAGTGGATGAGTAGTCCATGACATACAACACTCCATTTAGACCCTTACTTAGGCTAGATGGGCGGTCAGAGAGGCCCCCTCCGATCAATCGGCTCGCCATGTCAAGCCCTAGCACCTATATGATTGCCCCAACCCTATTGGCCTTATGGTAAGCCCCAACCTTTTTATCATGTGTATGATATAATGGAATGACCCATCTCCCCCGTACCTCAACAGTGGCGATGGTTCTAGCCACTATTTAAGAACACACATATTACTCTGTGCAGAACTCACTTGAAGTAATTAGACGATAGACTCTCCTCCTAATACTCACGTGACTTTACTATATAACAGTGTAGGTATCCAGAGAAGAATATCACTTATGAGTTCGTCCTTGCTTCTCCAACAGTGTCCAGCATATCAAAATCACCTCACCTGAATGGTTTGTGTAATAGAAGGCAGGTGACTATACAGCTGTTTTCTTGTGTGATATTGCTTCCAGGATTTGTTCAATGTAGCACTGCAACATCATTGTACAGATCCCATGTAGCTTTTTCTCCAAGGGCCATGTGGTACTGATACGGCTTTGAAGAATTCTTGCTTTATCTTATCAGTGAGATCAAATTTCCATATGATGGATAATCTGTCTATAGCAGTTCATGCTTTTCCTATGCGTGCATTGACATTGCTTTCCGTAGATGTGATATTACTACCTACCTAGATATGTGAACTGTTCTACTACTTTCAGGGGCTTACCATCCAGTTTGGAGATAATGTGAGTTAATTGTCTTTCTTGTCAAATGTTCAGTTTTTGGGTATCTATGGATGCCCAAAGGCATTATAAGTGTTAGTTTCAAACTAATACCCACTAATCCAAGTAATAAGTAAATCTAGAAAACTGCACTTTCGATAGGAAGCTGCCTATGGATGTTTAACCTTGAACCAATATTTTTTTTTTTTTTTTTTTTTTTTTATTTGTATTTTTTTTTTTTTTTTAGTCTTAGTCGCTAGGTGCATAAAGTGCAGGGAAAATTGGCAGTTTTCTTGAATTCTGTTTTTTTTTTTTTCTCCAGAAACTAAAATTCCAAGATTAGACAAACCTAGCACATATTGAAGGCAGCTAAATAGGTTCTGTTTCTTTTTATTTGTTATTAATAATTTTTCGCTTGACAGTTGTGGGGCTGGTGTGGTATAAGATTAAAGAAGTTCTACATAGCAATTTACTTGATAATAATCTTTACAACTTAACACTTTAATTCTAACACTTGTGTATTTACACTTCTATAATTAACTTTTTCAACTCCCTTTGTATATGGAACTCTTTATCTGTTTTATGGCAGGGTGATCTGACATTTTCTGGGATAAATATTTTGTGACCCTCTTAAGTTATACTAGAAGTTTGTTTTTTTTACTAGGTAATCTTACTAGTAATTAGTATTTCCTTGAATTTTTTAGATGAGCCTAGATAATTTGCGACATTGTAGTGAGTTCAAAACTACAGTTACACTATTACTTTCACTTTTGGACTAATACTCTTGGGAAAGGTATAAACTCCCTCATTCCGCCAGTTATAGGTTAAATAGTACCACTATTGTTTATCTACAAGGATAGCTTTGGCATTAAATAACCCATGAAGGTTTATATGCCATTGAACAAAGAAACTAATCCTCAACTTTCAGGTTCTAATTTCTCTGAGCTCAATAATCTTCATACAATGACTGCTATTTACACAGTAGCATTGCAACCAACAAAGCCTTCATCAGATGATGACTCTGGGTTCAGTCATGGTTTCGGGGCCAAAGCATCATTACCACTAACCCAGAGCGACCCAGCAGTATCTCACGATACCACCAGACTTTGTCGGTTTGATGTCACAATATAGGATTGCCATATCCACGCTGATGCGGTTAGAGCTTTCTCCTGAATCTTTTTAAAGTATTTCCTCTTGTCTGTTGGAGAAAGTCCAAGTTTAGACAAAAATCTCTTTTAGATCATTCTTGGCACATGCTTGCGTCTACTGCATTATTACCGTAATATCCATAATCTCACTTCTACATTTTTCCCAGATTAAATATGAATAGTTCCATGTCATTTCATATTTATATTCCACTTTTATTTTTAACAAAATAAATCACCACTTTCTTAAACAAATTTCTAAAGTGTATGCATACATAAACAATAAAGAACTAAGTAAATATCAAATACACTTCTCACATTTCCCTAACATTGCACAAGATAGATCAATACTAAAGTTCCCAGCTCTAACATATCAAACTCTTGTCATGCTATTATGTTCACTTTTGGATGAATACCCATGCGAAAGGTATGAACCCCTTCATCCCCCCCAGCAATGGGTTAAAAAGTACTACTACTCTTCTCCTATAAGGATGGTTTTGGCATTTCATAACCTATGAAGATTGATATGCCATTAAACAAAGAAACCAAAATGGAACCATAATACACTTCTTTTTTTTTTATTTGTTTGCTAACAGCCAAGAACTATAAAATGGCAAATTTAAATTGTCATTTCTAACTGAAACACAAAATCTTTATTTCCATTTTTGTCTCTTCTTTGTCTTGTTCTTTTGAGTATCTCCAACTCCTGTTAACATAATTGGTCTGATATTCCAACATTGAATATTTGTTGTTCCATCATTTTTATCATTCCTTTCTTTTCTCTTCCAATTAACAAATATCTCCTCCCCCCCGCCTTTGCCTCATGACCAATTTTCTGCTGAACAAGATAAGCAGTATTATCAGCCATGATAGAGATAACATCAAGATGTATTGTTTTGATAAAGCTCATCTCTTTCTATCTTGCCTCTTCCTTCAGTGTTCGTTCTCTTTCCCTCTCTTATACTTCCTCCTTGATTCTCTTTCCCCCTCTTATACTCCCCCTCATCAATTGGTTCAATTTTTATCAATTCATCTTTTTGTTATGCCCATAACAATTTAGCTTCTGTCCTTTATTTTATTTTATTTTTTCTCTTTTTTTGTATTTTTCTCCTGTGTACAAGCCAGTCTCACTTTGCTTTTGTATGTATTTTTTTCTTCCCAGGAATGAATACCGGGTGCTCCAAAACTCTTATCACCTGTACATATTGTTTTAAGGGAGGCGCATGGTATAATGGTTAAATTCATAGGAAATGGACTCGTCGACACAAGTTCAAATCCTGGACGAGACTGTTTGCATTTCACATAACACTAATACCTTTGAGAAAAGTATGAATCCATATATTCTCCCTCCAGCTATAGGTAAATAGTAGGGCAGACTGACGTAGCTAAAAACAAGTTACGATAAGAGGTTTTTTTTTTAAATTTCTATGAAAAATCAATGGTCCAATTTTCACATAACAACAAAATTTATTTGGTTAAGCACAACAATTTAAAAAAAGAATCAGCAAAATTAAACTAATTTCATCCCGACTATATGGAATAGCCAGCTGCAAAAGGGATGAAATTTTGTCAAGAGTCCAAATCATTGAGGAATTCTATTACATTAGACCTTTTAGATTTGAGGCGATTCTTCAGGATATGATCTTTCAAGAAATGTAAAAATTAGGGACCGGGATTTTTTTCTTCTTCAAATGCTCAAAGGTCAACACCCCCACCCCTACATTCTGAATTGATAAAAAAAAGTATTTTTTCAAGTTTCTTTCATAAAATAAACTAATCCTTATAAAATTAAGTCGTAGGAAAATAATTTGGTGAAAATTTCATTAAAATTGGACAATTCCCTGATTTTTGGTAATTGTTTTAAAAATTAGGAAATTTTTTTTAAAAATTACCTCCCTTTGCATTCCTTGCACAACCCTACTTTAATGTAAAAAAAAAAAAAAAAAAAAAAAAAAAAAAAAAGTAAATATTTTAGTATTTTTATAATAATACAATTTTTTAATAAGTTCTCGATAATAATAAAAGAAGTGATGTTTACATTTACACGTGTAAACAAACACATTTGATGAGTGTGCGAATTATGTCTTTAAGATAAATAGTTTGAAAAAAATATAATAGGTACAAAAAAGTTAACATTTGGAAACTTGAAATTCAAAAAATAATCCGAATTTAATGAAATGATCGGTATATCAAGAAGTAAGATCTTATATTTTAAATAAATCTTTACTTTAAATTAAAAGTGGTAGGTATTTTGTCGGTTTTTTTCACACGCTCCACTAACCCATGTAAAAACAAATACGAAGAAATGTACAAGTTTTTCGGTGTTTGTTTTTTTGGTTGAGGAAAATTAATTTTACATTTCTTGAAAGAAAATTTAATGACAAAACTTTTTTTTTTTTTTTATTATCGCTGTTTATATAAACATTTTTTGCCGAAAAAACAGAAGTCACAAATTTTGTAATAAAACTGTTAATTTTAACTAGGGGGGTTTAGGGTTAGTTTAATGGGAAAATAGATAAATAATTAGGGTGACCCAGAAAAAACAGAACCCAAATTATTCATTTACTTTTCCATTTAAACTAACCCTAAACCCCCCTAGTTAAAATTAAGTTTTATTACAAAATTTGTTGTTTCTGTTTTTTCTGGGACACCCTAATTTACTCAAAAGTTCATAATTACCTTACTGGTTTAAGCAGTGTTCCATACTAAGAAAAGGTGCACACATCAAGATGCGATAACTGTCAACAAAGAGTGGTAATTTACGGCAATTTACTTTAAAATGCAAAAATTTAGGTTTTATGTAAGAGAAATTTGTTTTTTCTTTTTTATAACACATAAACTTGGAATTGTTCTTTATATTAAACGTAAAAGAAAACATTAAAAAGTTAATTTTCCATTTTTTATTGACCTTTTAAAATATTTTTAACAATTAAGCGGACTTTTTGAAAGTCCTCGTTTTGCACATCACTAATTTCAATATTTGTCATTAAACACAAATCGGATTCGCTGTACTTAATGCAATATTTATTTGGATCATAAGTTATTATTTCTCCTTCAAATTGAGTATTTTTTCTTCCAATTTTCCAAACATGAAGGATTTTTTTTAGAGACAGTGTCGTAGCCACAAACAGGCTACTTCCATCACTTTCCTTTGAATTCTGGGAGACCAGCAGAAGACAGGATTCTTCACTTCCAACCTTGAACTTGGTGCGTCAGGAAATGACTCAGCAAAGCACCAATACCAACAAAAAGTCTTCATTAAAGTACATGAAAGTCTACCTGATATATCCCCTAACCAAGCGAGAGCGGGGATAATACCATGAACAATAACCTCAGTCTAGTACTAGGAAACGATAGTTCAGTGAAGATTTTATTCGAACAAAATACGGACGGCGGAGGTGGTCAAGCTGAACCTACAGATAAACAGACCCTTTTTTTCGTCCCCACACACGCTCACCGACCCTGAAGAAGACTTGCCTCGCTGTTCCTGCCAACCTTGCCGACCACCTTAGCTGACCTTGCTGGTGGTTCCTGTTGATTTGCTGAATGTTCTGTTCCCACTTCCTCACCGAACTCCAAACGATAATCCACCGCCTCGCCCTCTTCGGCCAAGGACTTCTAGCCAGTCAAGCTCGATACTGCGTTCCTAATAGTTCTTCTTAGAACTACAAGAAAGTTGGTTTAGAACTACAAGAAAGTCGGTTTAGAACTAAACGAAAGTCGGTGTTCTTAAGCTCGATACAGCGTTTCCTAATGGTTTTCCTGAGAACTATACTGAAAGTCGGTTCCCTTCAGCGTGACATTGTCCCTTCGGTCCTAACCAGGACTAAGGTCATCAGTCGTTCATCCCCGACAAAAACTGCTACAGCCTAGCTACTTACAACGCTAGCCACGCCGGAGTACTATCACTACTAGGAGCTTCCAAAAACCCTGATCGACAAACACTAACGGGAACCAGACAACAAACCGACCTGACGGACCGACACCAAAACAAAGTCAAATAATTCTATTTGCTGTATCTTTGGTAAATAAAAGCCTTGTTTCTTACACTGTTACTCCTTCGTTTGTTCCTTCATTCGTTTTGTTTGTGTTAAGCTTTCTCCTTGCAAAAAAAACGTTGTGTGGTCGTCCTCTTTATTGACCCCACGACAACAGCACATCCTTGCAGGATACCTGCTAATTGTGTGATGTCTATGGATGTATCCCCAAATTCCTTCAATAAAGTTGGGAGAATAATCCTGTAAAATAAATAAAAAAGACAAAGATAAAACACCTTAATCAATATATTCTAATTATATTCTATTCTAATATATTGCAATGAAAATTCAAATATTTCAAAATATTTAAGAAAGTGCTTGATAGTACTTACCTTAAGTCTGTTGAATTTTCTTTCTGTTCTTTTTCTTATCAAACATTCCTCATTTGATTTGTTTTTTTCCAGTTATAACGGCAACATCCAGCAAGGAAATGAATAAGACAGAGTCGACTGCTGGAGACGCTTTTATTTGGGTAAATACGAGAGGCTGTCACTATCCTCCTGTTTCGCAACGGTCTTCAACGTGAAACTACAATAGAATACAAATAGACTATTTAGTTTCTCTAATACAACTACTAAAATCGAAAAAGAGGAGGAAAAGTTCCAAGCATGTATTCTTACCTTCTTGAAGTCTTCAAATCCTGCTTCTAACTGAATTCGAAATCCCATGTCACTCAAACACATGACTTTTACCGGTGTCAAACGGTGTCTTGTACCTACGCAATAGGACAGCCGGGCAAAGCAAGGGAGACAATTCTCTTGCATTTACATGGCTCCCCAAAATAAGGTTCACTTATTTTTACAACATGAGTACGGTTATGGCTCCTGGGGGGGGGGGGGCTTCCCCGGTTTCCGATTCAAGTAGCAGCACAATTTTGTGAATTGGCCGTTCCACAGTAGATAATGGCCTGTTTCTTTTGCCATTTCCGTCCAATGTTCTAACTCCCACCGCGATCTTTACAGCACGAACCAAGCCATCCTTGCTAGTAACTGTCGATATCACCTCACCCAACTGCCATGCATTCCTGGGTAAATTGTCATCTTTAATCAAGACAATATCCCCACAGGTGAAATTGCATCTTGGATTACACCACTTGCTTCTTGGCTGCAGTGTTGGGAGATACTCCCTTCTCCAGCGATTCCAAAATTCATTAGCTAAATGTTGTACACGCCTCCATCTTTTCCAATAATATATGTCGGTCCTTTGGAAATTTCCAGGTGGAGGTAAGATGATTTTTGATTTCATTTAGCAGGTGGTTAGGAGTTAGTGGTTCTGTTGCGAGCGGATCGTTTAGGCTATCTACTGTAAGTGGACAACTGTTCACAATGGCCATTGCCTCACAAAAAAAGGTTCTTAATGCTTCATCATCCAAGCTAGCACCAAAGTCATGCATGAGGGAAGAGAGTACATTTCGGACTGTGCAAATCTGCCTTTCCCACACACCTCCCATATGACTAGCTGAAGGTACATTTGGTCTGAAATCGATGTAATCGCATCCCAAGTTGGAAAGGTAGTGCTGGAG
Organism: Doryteuthis pealeii; assembly: GCA_023376005.1. Classification (NCBI taxonomy): domain Eukaryota; kingdom Metazoa; phylum Mollusca; class Cephalopoda; order Myopsida; family Loliginidae; genus Doryteuthis; species Doryteuthis pealeii. Next base: position 138,910,129 of record CM042140.1, read on the forward strand.
ATGATCGTTGTCCATCTCTTTCATTGCTTCTTTGAGTTCACGCGTTGCGCCAACAAAATTTGTACCTCTGTCGGACCTCAGTTGCCTCACCCTACCACGAATGGATATGAACCTCCGCAATGCATTGATGAAGGAACTCGTATCCAAAGATGCAGCTGTTTCCAGGTGAACTGCCCTACATGACATGCATGTAAACAGTACACCATATCTCTTAAGCTCCTTTCGTCCTTCCTTGATGTAAAAAGGTTAAAAAAAATCAACACCACTGTATGTAAAGGGTGGTGTTCTGGTTGGATTCTGTCCACAGGTAAATCACTCATCTTTTGATGTTGAGTTTGGTGCCTGCGACATGTAACACACCTTGACACGAAATTGTATACAGCTGAACTGCAACCAACAATCCAAAAACCATTTTGTCGTATCTCATTTGTAGTCATGCCACAACCCTGATGCCTGATTTTCTTGTGAAAATGTGCAATGATGAGCTCTGTTACATGGGATCTTCTGGGGAGTATAATTGGGTGTTTTACACCCTCGCTGAAATTTCCCTTATCCAAACGACTCCGACACAAAGCAAACCGTCTTTACTTCTTTACTTTTATCATTCAAGGCTTTGGGATTTGGCTTGCTCATGTCCATCAATTCCTGACCAAAGGCCTCTCTTTGGATCTGCCGCAATATCTCCACTTCAGCCTGCTGTAACTCCGTCACTGACAGTGCCGCTCAATTTTCTTCCGCATGTTCTTGCCCGTGAAGTATGTGATTTTTAAAAATCCTCTTGTACTTCAGGCACCAGGCCACTGCCCTAACTGCTCTTATCCAACTTGAGAAATAGTCCACACGATCCACGATTGAGGTTTGTGTGGTGGATTTTGCACTGACGACCATGAATGTGCAAGAGTTCCTTACTTCTGGGTCCCCTTCCGTTATGTGTGGCTTAGTCTCTTCCTGACATGGTCTGAATGGTAGACTGGACTTCCACAACAATTCCGGACCTTTAAACCACATTCTTTTGTTTGCTAATTCCTCGGGTGTAGCTCCCCGTGAGGCCATATCAGCTGGATTTTATGGTTCAGTGTGGTCGCATATTTGTTGAACCCTGTTTGCCACAAACACATGGAAGCAACGAGAGTCGTTACCGATGTAGCCAAGAACAACCTTACTATCCGTCCAAAACCATTCCACAACATTTGGAATGTCAAGTTATTTGAGAAGTGCACGGCTGACCTTCACGGAAGTGAGAGCAGCTGTAAGTTCCAAACGGGAATTGTGATGGGTGTAACTCTGGATTTAGCCATAATTAAGGAGCAATGCACCCTTTGTTTGTGGTCAATCAAACTCAAGTATGAGCATTGACCATAACCCATAGTGCTAGCATCCGAAAAATGGTGCATTTCCGTTGTAACCACTTCGCCAAAGTCAATTGGTTTCCAACATCTGCTGATGAGTCCAAATGTTTGACCTGATCGATCCATTTTTGCTATCATGGAAGTAGGTTTTCTGGAATCGGCCTGTCCCAATCGGGTTGGTTTTTGCACATTTCCTGTAATATTTGCTTTCCAAGCAATATAAAGGGCGATACAAATCCCAACGGGTCGTACACCGAGCTGAGAGTAGACAGCACACCTCTTCTAGTGAGTGGACGATCATTCACTGTAATTCGGAACTGAAAGGAATCGGATTCAACGCACCATTGGATTCCCAGAGTTCTTTCTATAGGTAGCTTGTCGCTGTGGAGATCTATGTTGGAGAGTCCTTTGGCTCGCACGCTTGCTGGAATGCCCATCAGTACTTCTTTAGAATTTGAGAGAAACTTATGTAGATTCAGGCCATATCTCTCGCACAGAGATCTGCGTCTATTAATGAGACATTGCTTCATCTGGGGTAGAAACAGATCTTAGTCCATCATCCACATAGAAATCTCTTTTTATAAAATTCGCAACGTCTGATCCAAATTCCTTCTCTCCCTCAGTCGCAGCTCTCTTGAGTGCAAAATTTGCACAGCCAGGGGATGATGTTGCACCAAACAAGTGTCTGGTCATTCTGTATGTGATCGGTTCACTGTCCAGGTCACCATTCTCCCACCACAGAAACCTAAGGTAGTTCCAATGCTTCGCACTGACCCTGAATTGCAGAAACATCTTCTCGATGTCGCAGACGAAGGCTATGGGTTCCTTGCGGAATCTACACAATACTCCCACAAGTGAGTTGATGAAGTCTGGTCCCCGCAGCAAAAGCTCATTTAATGACTTTGACATGTATTGTGCACTGCCATCAAACACAACACGAAGCTTCTGGGGTTTTCGTGGATGGTACACTCCGTGGTGAGGCAAGTACCATTCATATCCATTTCGGACTACGATGTCTTCGGCAGCCACTTTCTCTGCAAACTTGTTGTAGATCAAATCACTCATGAATGCAGTGTATTTGTCGCAGTACCGCTTATCCTTATGGAAGCGCTTCCTCAAACACTGCAGACATCGCAATGCTACCTCCTTGTTCCTAGGCAAGCTGGGCATATCGTCTCGGAATGGCAGAGGCATTTGGTAATGTCCGTTCTCCAGTTGAATTCCTTTCTCCATGATGTGGATGAACTTCATATCATCTCGTGACAGAGATTCAGTCTTTCTGCAATTTTCATTGAAGTCCAGCTCAAACATGTTCAGGATGCTATTCGGATTAATGATTTCCTTGATCTTATTTCGCAGGGAAAACATAGCTCGCTGGTGTTCTGCACCGTTATGCACAGCTAATTCGCTAGCCACATCCTTAGCCACAATATGATGGCTGATTCCGACATTGTCCCCGTCAGCATCCTACCAAGTGCTATTAACATTGCCCACTATGCCCCACCCCAGATCCGTTCGTTGTTCATATGGCCCATTTCCAGATGGTGCAATGATATCCCTGGGTGTTAATGCCTTAACACAGTTGTGCCCAATCAATAGGCAACCTCGCAGTCTTACAAAGGTGGAATTAAATTCACTATCTGCTCCAGTTGTGACCATGATTTTGCTACTTCTGGTGTGGGAATGTGCGTTCGATTTGCTGGCATTATATTTCTTGTGTAAGTACCAGGCAGCATAATCCGATGTTGATTATTATAACCACGGACCATGAGACCTTGTACCTTACAATAAGAATACACCGGTTATTTCTGATGAAGGTGTCTTTACCTTGTCCTTCACCCATTGTGACAAACGTATGATGAGGTTGCTTCCACTTGTTTACTTCAGGCCTATCCTTCACCATTCCCATTTGTTCCAGCCTAATGATGAGGTAACAGGATCTGTGGCTATCCGAGCCTGTTTGCTGACGAACTCCATGAAGTCTTTAAAGGGGGGAAATTCTCCCTTATCATGTCTGTGTTGATAAACAACACCTGCCCACTTCACAATGACCCACTCAGGTAATTTGGCCAGCATTTTCCAATTTTCCCTTTCATCACTCAGGACTCCAAGATTTCCTATGCTCTGCATTGCAGCATGACACTGCCTCAGGAAGTCCGCATACCTCAGCAATGCCACGCCATCCCTGGAATTTATCCTTTGCCACTTCTCAAGTCTGTCTCTGAATGCATTGGCCACCACAAAATGATTTCCGTAGCGTTCTTCCAGCAGTTTCTTAGCCTCGTCGAAGGCATCTTCCGGTGGAAGCAGAAAATAACCTTCTACAGTGTCTTTAACCTGCCCACCAAGATACTTCTTTAAATAGTGGATCCTCTCTGCGGCTGGGATTCTGTGTTCGATCAAGGTTTGAAACGCTGCCTTCCAGCCTGGATATCGCATTGGATCTCCATAAAAAACACTAGGTTCAGGTGGCGGTAACCGACTGAGACTAACTTGCTCAGCGAGACTTTTAGCTAGGTCTATAAGAGCCTTCTCCGAACTACTTCCATCTCTCGGCCTTCCTTGTTCCATATAGGAATCACACCTGGGTGTCACAGCACAATTTGCCAAGGGGACAGGTGATGCTGCGGCAGTGTGGGTTGAATAGAGTCCCTGAAGTTGATTAGGGAAAATGTTGGTGTAGCCCCAGGCAGGATTATCAACTGCTGCCATCGCAGGTACCTTGTGGTGTGGTACAAAATAGGGTGTGTCTGGGTTCAGGGTAGCTCCAAAAGTATCCTGGACAATTTCGACTTCTCCAACAGCGTAGTCAGTCTTGCGCCATGTTGATTCTGCTGCTGCTGAAGTCGGTCCACTGTCATGGCCAGGATCAAGTTCAACCATATTTTGTCTGGAATCACAAATACTCCCTCACTTGTTTATCAGAGTCAACCTCTGGTGGCAATTGCATCGTTGTTGAGCTTGGATTTTGCACGCTCTCCAGAGCATCCAACTTCGGCTGAGTGATGTCTATTTGCATCTGCGACCTCACCCTCTCCAAATTGGCCCTATGCCTTGCCTCCACTTCCAAATACTTCAATTTCGCCCAGAGGGCAGCAGCCTCAACCTTTGCCTCAGTGGATTTTTTTGAGGTGTGAGACAGGCGAGACGATCGAGAAGTCCCTGACACGTGGCTCTTTGCTGTTCTGCTGGAACTTCTGGAGGCCGTGTCAAACTCCAAGTCTTGTAGGAGAGAAGAGATTTTTTTTTTTTTTTTTTTTTTTTTTTTTTTTAAACCAAACCTGGAGAATTTTAATTGTTTTCACAATACGTGGGTTTTTAGTAGGTTGCCATCCGCAAGGTTGAAAGACTTCTACTCTTTCTGTGAATTTATCGCACCGCAAGTTGAAAGAGTTTTTGCAGGCTGTCTTTCGTTCGCAAATGAAGAAGTTTCACTATAACGGCAACACTTACCTTTTAGCTTTGAGGCGATTCTTCAGGATATGATCTTTCAAGAAATGTAAAAATTAGGGACTGGATTTTTTTTTCTTCAAATGCTCAAAGGTCAAACATTCTGAATTGATAAAAAAAAAGTATTTTTTCAAGTTTCTTTCATAAAATAAACTAATCCTTATAAAATTAAGTTGTGGGAAAATAATTTGGTGAAAATTTCATTAAAATTGGACAATTCCCTGATTTTTGGTATTTGTTTTTATGTTTTAAAATTAAGAAATTAAAAAAAAAAATTACCTCCTTTGCATTCCTTGCACAACCCTACTTTAATGTAAAAAAAAAAAAAAAAAGTAAATATTTTAGTATTTTAGGTACCACCAAACCGTTTAGGCCATCTTGAATAAAACGGAAATAGATATTTCCGAACTTTGTTTATCAAAAATCTCGTAAAAAAAAAAAAAAAGATCGTACAGGGTTGTTACAAAGAAAAATAGTTAATTCAAAGATCAAATTATCCGATTGAGAAAAATTACATCGTTATCTTAAAAAATAAACAAACCTGCCCGTATTACATGCGAAAGGTAATTTTCAGACCGTATATAGACAGAAAAGTTACTAATTATTTCCCTTTTACGATTAACCAGTAAAAGTATGGAATGAAAATTTGAATATTTTTTCTAAGAGAAAAACTGATAAAATAATCTATTATACTTACTTTTTATTTTAATTATTGAAAAAAGTTAAATAAAATAATTTTTTCCACGCTAACACTGTCAGCCTAACAGGAACAAAATTCGGTTACTTAGAAGCGTTTCGTCTCTTTGTAAAACAAATATGTCAGCAATGCTCTTCCGTACATTCTAAGGATCACACATTACTATTCAACAATAAAAATTACAAATTCTTTTAAAAATATTAATCGAGCTCGTACAAGGCCCTCTAAGATATCATAAGATGTATATCTTAGAGGGCCTTGGCTCGTATCGGACCAATGTTTAGTGCACCTGAATTATAAAATTCATATTTTTAAATATCCATGAAAAATTCGATTTTTTTGACGCAGGAAAAAAAAAATTTAATTTATTTCACGCAGAAAATAAAAATATTTAATCACACAAAAGATTGAAAATCTCTTAAAAATTAATTTCTTAAAAATTTTTTTTTTTTGTTAACAATTTAATAGAATATAGTACATACCAATTATAAAAGTAAAAAAAAGTTTTCAAATATTAATATTATGACATTTTTTTGCACTTTTTATTTCCGATTTCATTAATATAGTTATTCAGACTCTTATCTTCATAGAAAAAAAGAAAAAAAATTTTTCTGACGCGTCATTTTTTTTTATCTCATAAAATAAAATAGGGGGGGGGAATAGACCTCGTAAAAAACTATTTCCCCTTAATATATTTTAGAAAAAAAATATTTCAGATGTATTTTCATCCAATGCTAAACATTTATGGAAATTTTCGTGAAAATCAGATTATTAATTGATTTTTCATAGAATTTTTTAAAAATCCTCTTATCGTAACTTGTTTTTAGCTACGTTAAATTTCAGTGCAAAAATGAAAACATTGTTTTTCAATCATAATTTTCATTATTTCCGTATGCTGAAAAAAATTTTTTAAATCATCAGGAGTTTATTTTATGTTTTTTCTTTAAAATGGAAAAAAGTTTTTCAAGAAAATATTAAATTTTCTGTAAGTTTCATTGTGTTAAATATAGGGGGGTAAATTTCACAGGGTCAAATTGGTGGCACCTATAGTATTTTTATAATAATACAATTTTTTAATAAGTTCTCGATAATAATAATAATAGAAGTGATGTTTATATTTACACATGTGTAAACAAACACACTTGACGAGTGTGCGAATTACTTCTTTAAGATAAATAGTTTGAAAAAAATATAATAGGTACAAAAAAGTTAACATTTGAAAACTTGAAATTCAAAAACTTAATTTTATTTTCTGTTCTCATGTGTTGAACTTCGTTTTCTTTTCTGGTTGCATTATATTAGCTTGAAAAATTAATGAATCAAATTTAAAATTTATTATTTATGAAATAACAAAAGAATTTAACGTCGTTTCGTACAAAATTAATAACAAATAAAATCAACTTTGAAAATAATAATAAGTGTATTTTATTTAAATATTTTTAGGGTGGCCCTGAGCATCTGGACACCCCCCCCCCCTTAAATTTTTTGTTTTTAATTTTTTTTTTTTTCTTCAGTGGATTATTATCAATTACACACCAATCTATCAGATTGTAAAAAGAAAATTCTAAAAAGTTATTTATTTTTTGAGTTTTCAGGGGTGCTTATTTTCCCGTATAAGTTTATAATAGTAAATCGATCCCCCATATCGGAATCGCTCTACCTTAACAGTTGGGCTGAATTTGCACAAAGGTGTCAAAATTAAGGTGACACAGAAAAAACAGAACCCACAAATTTTGTAATAAAACTTAATTTTAACTAGGGGGGTTTAGGTTAGGGTTAGATTTGGGGTTAGGGTTAGGGGTTGATGTTGGTGTTTAAGGTTAGTTTAATGGGAAAATAAATAAATAATTTGGGTTCTGTTTTTTCTGGGCCACCTAACTTTGACACCTTCGCGCAAGTTCAGTTCGAGCGGTTCCGATATGGGGTTCGATTTACTATACACTTATAGGGGAAAATGAGCACCCCTCAAAACTCGAAAAATAAATAACTTTTTTGAATTTTTTTTCTGCAATCTGATAGATTGGTGTGCAATCGATAATAATCCATTGAAAGAAAGAAAAAAAAATTAAAAACAAAAATTTTAGATGCTCAGGTCCGCCATTTTTTGAATATTAATAAATAAGAAAACTTCGCAAGTAAAATAATCTCCACCAATGTTTTGAATATGGAGTATCACATATTGTGATATAAGTTGTTTTTTTACTTACTGTCTTGTCGTTCTAAGTTTGTTGTTTGCGACTGAATCTCCTGAAATATTTGATGAGTTTCTTCTAAAAGTTGTTTTAATCTGGGAGTATTGTCTCCAAATTCCCGCAACACCTCGGCCCTAATTGACGAAGAAGACGATGGATCCCATTCTTTGTATTCCCAAGACATTTTGTTATTTGACTCTCTCTACTCCAACCAGGTCGATCAAAAAGACAAGCTTTAAATATGAACTCCACCAGATGCTGTCAGTCCTTTCTCTTTCGCTTTCTTTCTGATCCCGAATGGTGAAAGATAACCAACTGGCAGATTGAATGATAATCATCTAAAGATAAAGGAGTAGAGACCGAAAGACCAACAAGTTGGGGGGGGTGAAATTCAATGGAGTGACAACATGAGAGAGGGGGAGAGGCGAATACACGTGAGAGAGAGAGGGAGGGTGAGAGACAGACAAAGAGAGGGAGAGGAGCCAGGGAGATGGAGAGAGAGGGAGGGGGAGAGAGGAGAGGGAGAGAGAGGGAGGGAGAGAGAGGGAGAGAGAGGGAGGGAGAGAGGGAGAGAGGGAGAGAGAGAGAGGGGGAGAGGAGAGAGGGAGAGGGAGAGAGAGAGAGGAGAGAGAGAGACGCATGGAGAGAGAGAGCAGGAGAGAGAGAGAGGAGAGACGCAGGCTCGTATGGGTGGAATATGTCCACAGTGTCCCGTGCTTAAAAAATGACTAACTGGATTAAAGTATAATATCATTAAAATACAAAAACAAAGTCTGCGTTACGGATTTGTCTCTGTACGTTTTATCAATTTTACTGTCCTATAACTCGTAATTATTATAAATGCCAATATTTTATGTTCAATGGATGTCTACCCTTTAAGTCCTTTAAAAGTTAAAAAGGCCACAGTTTGTTTTTGTTTCTTTCTTAAGTTAGTGGGGTTTTTTGGTGTTTGCTTTTCTTTTATTTTTAATTAAAAAAACAACAACAGCTATGTAAAGATGAATTTGTTTTAAAATGTTTAACTTTATCGAGAAATTAGACGCAGAATTCCAAAATCTGTTAAATCGGGAACCTTTTAACAATAGACAGATGTCCATGGTGAGAGAGATAGCTAATTTTGAAATCAAACCTTTTTTTTTTAATTATATTTTCTATTTCTATTTACGTATATATGGCAGTGATTCTCAATCTTTTTTATTGCGTGAAGCGCACTTTAGAAGCAAAAATATTTGGCGCACTTAGTATTTAAATTTTAAAAAAACGTCTGTTGCTTCTTATTTTTAAAAAATCCTTTAATGATATTTTTGCTTTAGAACGGAATTTAAACTACAGAACAAACATTAAGTATTTTATTTTATTTTATTAGTATTTTCCCCCATAAATCTAAATTAGCAATATTATCAATAAAGAAATATAAGTTTGATGTTTCTTAGCTACGTTTTCTATTTGAGGACGTTAGGGACTTCCAATTTGATGTGTAAAATTACCCACCACCTATATTTAACACAATGAAACTTGAATAAAGGTTAATATCGCCGTCAAAGTTTTTGGAACTATCCAAAAGAAGAAACATTAAAAAAATATCCTGATGATTTATAATAATAATAATATCTTTTCAGCTAGTATATTAGGTCTGAGACCTATCAACTGTTAAATTCCACAGAATATTTATAATCTTTCCACAGATTATCTAACATTGCCTTAAAGGAGTTTAGAGATGGGACATTCACTATTGATGATGGTCGTTTATTCCACGAATTCACCACTCAGTTACTAAAATAATTTTGTTTTGCATTTGCTTTACAATTTTTTAAAAAAGAGTTTTAATTTATGACCCCTGGTATTGATATTTTGAGCAATGTTTAGTAGATCAAAGTCCGTTGAATAAAAACCATGTGTATATTCGTAGACTTCAATCATATCCCCTCTTGTACGTCGATCAACCAAACTTGGTAAGTCAATGTTCATAAGTCTTTCTTCATATGAAAGGTTTTTTTTTTAATTTCAGCTTACGGAAATAATAAAAATTATGAACGAAAACAATGCTTACATTTTCGTACCATTAAATCAATTGAATTTTAACGTGGTCAAATGCAAGTTACGCCTGCAGATTTTTATTTAAAAAATCAATTAAGAATCAAATTTACACAAAAATTTCAATACTTAATCATAGGTATGTTTTTTTAAGAAGAGAACTTCTGAATGTTCTGATTTTGTCTGTACAGAATAACATGGACATTCAGGTGTTCCCAACTTCTTAAAAAATATTTTAAAACGTTAATAAAAGTGGAAAATTATCTTTTTACTGTTTTCTTTTATGTTTAATACAAAGAATAATTTCAGGTCTGTGTTAAAATAAAATAAGAAATTATATCTGTTGCATATAACGTCCGTTTTTATTGTTTTATGAATTGTTTTATTTTTCATATATTTCCCGCCAAAATATATGGCTGGGCTATTCTCTATGGGTGGTCATTAGGTACCACCAATTTTCCCCTGTGAAATTTACCCCCCCCCCTATATTTAATACTATGAAACTTGCAGAAAAATTAATATTTTCTTGAAAAATTTTTTTCCATTCGAAAGAAAGAACATTAAATACACTCCTGATGATTTTTAAAAAATTTTTTCAGCTTACGGAAATAATGAAAATTATGATTGAAAAACAATGTTTTCATTTTTGCACTGTTAAATCAACTGAAATTTAACGTAGCTAAAAACAAGTTACGAAAAGAGTTTTTTTTTTTAATTCTATGAAAAATCAATTAATTATCTGATTTTCACGAAAATTTCCATAAATGTTTACCATTGGATGTAAATACACCTGAAATAGTTTTTTTTTTCTAAAATATATTAGGGGAAATATTTTTTACGAGGTCATCACCCCCCCCCTATTTTTAATTTATGAGAAAAAAAGCAATGACGCGTCAGAAAAATTTTGTACTTTTTTTTCTATAAAGATAAGAGTCTGAATAACTATATCAATAAAATTGTATGAATGTACGAGGTGTAGTTTTTTTTTAGGAAAAATTAATGAAATCGGAAATAAAAAGTGCAAAAAAAATGTCATAATATTAATATTTGAAAACTTTTTTTTGCTTATGTAATTGGTATGTACTATATTCTATTAAATTGTCCAAAAAAAAAATTTTTTTTAAGAAATCAATTTTTAAGAGATTTTCAATCTTTTGTGTGCTTAGATTTTTTTATTTTCTGCGTGAAATAAATTAAATATTTCTTTTTTTTCTGCGTCAAAAAATCGAATTTTTCATGGATATTTAAAAATAGGAATTTTAGAATTCAGATGAACTACAAGTTGGTCCGATCCGAGCTCGATTAATATTTTTAAAAGAATTTGTAATTTTTATTGTTGAATAGTAATGTGTGATTCTTAGAATATACGGAAGAGCAAAACTGACATATTTGTTTTGTTTTATACAAAGAGACGAGATTGATTATTTTATCAGTTTTTCTCTTAGAAAAATATTCAAATTTTCATTTTATTTTCGATTTTATGAATTAATAATAAAACAGTAAGACCTTTATTGAGGCAAGGGACCGGGACGCACTTCCTCATAAATTACTAATTGTAATATTAAAGTTTTTAAAGATTTTATTCATTTTAATAGAAAAATTTTGGCTAAAAAAGTTTGTTCGTTACACCCATCCGTACTTAGATGCATAACCGTAAGAGGGTAATAATATGTATTTTTTTCTGTCTAAATTGTGGCCTGAAAATTACCCTTTCGCATGTAATATGGATAGGTTTGTTTATTTTTTAAGATAACGATGTAATTTTTCCCAATCGGATAATTTGATCTTTGAATTAACTATTTTTCTTTCTAACAACCCTGTACAATCTTTGTTATTTACAAGATTTTTGATAAACAAAGTTTGGAAATATTTATTTCCGTTTTATTCAAGATGGCCTAAACTGATTGGTGGTCCTATTGGTCATATTTGATATTTTTAGCAGCAGCAAGAGCTGTTGTCAACACCAGATACAAATTTGTGGCTTCCATATTAAAAAAAAAAATCAATTTTAGTTCTAATATTATTTTCAATATTCTTTTTCAAAAATTTAATCTTATTATTTTCAGCTATATATTTTTAATACAATCTTTTCTTTAAGTAAATAAATGCGCATTTGGTTAAACTTGCAAATCGTCGTCAAAATTAAAACGGAAACTTATTTGGTGGTGATTCATGACAGTTTAACTACAGTGTATGAATGAACTTTTTTGCGAATTGGGTTACGGTTTAGGGGTTTGTGGATTAAGGTTGTTTTTAATTACATATTGCTTTAAAAAAAAAAATTAGTATACATTTAATTAACCATTGAAATTAATTATTTAATCCAACGGTAGGCACACTCAGTTGCTTGTGTTAGTATTGCAATATATAATTTCAATTAAACTTGATTTTAAAAAAATATTTTTCAACATCAAATATATAGTAATTTGGGGTTTTTTGTTGTTATTTTTTTTTAAGCAATACGCCATTCGCAAAAAAGTTAATTCCTACACTGTAGTTAAATTGTCATGTATAATACTGTGCATTGTGCATGCATATGTGGCTGCACAATTAGTTATATAGATACCTAGGAGCTAGTTATATTGAATTAATAAGTAGTAAGTCAAACCACATATATGTATAAATATGTGTGTGTGTTCAGGTGGATAATGTGTGTATATATATATGTATAGATAGATAGATACATATGTGCGTATGTATACATACATGTGTGTGTGTTTTTACATATATATTGTATGTGTAAGTAGGTGTATTGTTTATGGGTGTCAATAGTTCAGTCCACCCATTAAAACTTAAGGAAGATCAAGAAGGACGATAATCTCTTCTTAGGAGACAGAGAGACTGGGTTTTGACTACTTTGAGGGTCAACTATAGTTTAGACCGATAATAGAAATTGACCCATATTAGAACAAAGGATTTTGGAAATTTCGTGAGGAATCCCAGGGAATGAGAGTGAGATGGTATCTGAGGGATTCTGGGAGATTTTTAAAAGTTTAGGCAGTTAGTTTCTGGACTTCGGGGAGATCAGTTAGCTCTTGGTCAGCGAAAGGAACAGACCTCTTTGAGACTAGTGAAGTAGAGGCCAGCGTTAGCAGAGGTCCCCAAAGGAACAGGGGGTGCCCCCCTCTCGACAAACATTGGAGAAGTTGGGATAGCGATAGAGAATGAATGCAAGAACTATATACCCCCTCTCTGCCATTTGAATGTTCACCTGATTTGACTTTGTTTGTTTGTTCCTCCCTTATTCGTTCTTTGATAATTGATTGTAAACCCCCCTGTGATTGTTATGAGCAAGATACACGACATACAAGCGTCCGCGATTTGCATGCGCAAATCTGAAGCTCTGCAGATTGCCCAATCGGTCGGTTCGCCGTGGCCTATAAAATGAGTGTATCGGAGAGTTGAGCAGTCGTTCATGAACCTTGCGAGAAGTGTTTGCTGCCAGGTCCGTGCGAAGGTTGTGAAGTCGGTTCAAGAAGTGTTTGCTGCCAGGTCCGTGCGAAGGTTGTGAAGTCGGTTCGAGAAGCGGTTACTGCTCGGTCCGTGCAACGGTTATAGAGCCCTGAGGCAGCATTACGCACACAAGTGGAGGTCCTAAGTAAGTGTCAAGTAAGCAGACGATCACGAGATGGTCATGGCCAGTAAAGTTGGAAAAACTAGAAGTTGCAGGAAATGCAGAAAGGTGCGCAGCAGAAGGTGCCAACAGGTGCTCACAGCCCGAGGGAGTTTTACACATGGATCACCACCAAATAAGTTTCTGTTTTGATTTTGACGATGATTTGCAAGTTTAACCGCGCCTTTGTCTACCAATGAATGGAAGAACTTATATTACATTTATAAATCTTAAAATATCTCTAAAATGAAAAATACAAAAGTAGACAAGTTGAACTTTTGATATCACATTCCTTAGAAAATAAGCTAATGATTTAAAAAAAGAAAAAAAAAAGGATAGATATTTTTTTCTTATTTACAAGACTTAAGTTTCACAATGTAAGACATCCTACAACCGACTTTACCAAAATATTGATTTTTTTTATACATATGTTAAGTCATTGAATTATATTTCCAAAAATGTAAAATTAATTTTCTTCCTTCAAAAAATTATGGAGAAACTTATTGTTCACTATATGGGGGATCGATGCAAAAAAAAGAAAAAAAAAACTAACAAAAAAATAATTATCCTTTTTAATTTAGAGTAAACATTTATTTAGAATAGAAACTCTTCTTTTATTACTTCATATACCGAAAATTATTATTGTTGATTTTTTAAAGAATTTCCTGTGATCCTCCTTTTTTGCAAGATGTGTAAATTTGTACATCCCTACTTAATCACCTATTTTTTTACTAGTCCCCCCCCTCATTTTATTTTATGAAATCTGAACAAAATATATTTTGATCATACAATCTTTCAATTTTTCTATAAAGATAAGTGTCTGAATAATTATATAAGAAAATTTTTGAAATCTTTAAAGATGCTTTTTTAGTAAAATTTCCATGAATTCTGAAATAAAATGTGCAAAAAAATGCCATAATATCATGCTTGAAAAACTTTTACTTGCTTTTTTAAATTAATATATACTATTTTCTATTGAAAAAAAAAATTAAGAGATTTTAATTCCTTTATGTGATTAAATAATTTGGATTTTTTGATGTTTGAAAATCTATTTTTTCTTTTTTTGCATGTGAATCCAATTTTTCACTAATCTTTTGATATAACACTGAATTTTAGAAATTGGATAAAGGCAACATTAAATGCAACAGAAATATATTAGTATTTTTAAGAGAATTTGAAATTTTTATTGAATAATGATGTTTGCTTCCTAGAATGTATGGAAGGATGTTTTATGACTGTGAACATTGGTTATCATTCTTGAATTTTTTCACAAACTAAATGCGAGACGCGTACCGTCTTCTGCTCCAGTCTTACTGTTCATTGTTTTTTCGTGTAAATTCTTTTGGCTGAACCACCTCGGTTTTTTGCAAGAAAAGTAAGTACTTATTTATCATTTTATCAGTTTTTCTCTTGAAATTTTTCAAATTTGCATACATTTCATTTATTTTTTAAATTTAAATTTGAATTGTCAAAAATTTGACCAGCATGAGTTGAAAAAAAATGAATTTCACTGTGAAATTTTTTTTTTTTAGATGATTCTAGAATCCATCCTGCAAAATGATGGTGCAATAGAAACTGGTCTTTCAGTTTTAGTTGGCCGTGTCTTTAATAAAATAAATAAAAAGGAAACTTATCATTACAATTAGTAAAATGCTTATTGTCTTTTATTTGGAGTCTTCCATTCTTTGGTTTAGTTGGAGTATTAGTTCAACAACTAAAAATATTCATGAGTTATTCCAAAACTTCACCACATTTAAAGAAAAGGAAAGAATAATAAATTCTTTTTAAAAAAAATCATAATAATAAGTGGTTATTACATAATGCACAAGAAAACAATTATTCTGATTAGAGCCATCCATACATTTAAAAGTAATCATCAAAGGGAGCTCATATGTAAATTAGTGCTATTCGCTCTAAAAAAAAACGGACTTTTTTACTTATTTTTCAAGATAACGGTAATTTTTTTCCCAATTGGATAATTTGATTTTTAAATTAACTATTTTTCTTTGTAACAACTTTTTTATATTGGTAATTTTTTTTGAGGGGGGTAAAAAAAAATCAAAATAAAGTGTTGGTAGTTTCATCAAAATACCATAAACTGATCTTGTGATGTTTTCAAGGTCCTTAGAGGACATACATGATACAAAAAATCTAGCTCCCCCATTTCTCCTCTCTCTCTCTCTCTCTCTCTCTCTCCTTGCATTTAATGTAAGTGTAAAATGAGAAAATCTCAAATCACATAAATATTAAGTGGAAAACTGAATCAAAATACTTAAAGCGCTTCCTTTGTTTTAATTTTTTTGTCTTAATTTTTTTGTTTTTTTAAGCCACTGAAGGGTTCTTTTTTCAAGTAGAAATCTAAAATTTATGTATTTAAATTTCCCCAACCATTTCAGCACAGGTAGGATGTGACATAAGATCGCAATTGGTTGTCAGCCAATTAGAAATATTTTTTCTAATTGTGTCATGTGCACACATGAAAGAAGTTTTTCAAGACTAGAACTGATTAAAATAGACCTACCTGTAGCAAGACTAAGTAATTTCTTTCACATTGTAGGGAGACAATAAAAGTAAGTAAAGTCATCAGGGTGGATAAATTTGGTATCAGCCAAATAGCGAGGGAGTCTATCCCCTTTTCACTAGCACTAGACCAAGGAGATTGTTTTTAGCATCTGAGGTGGGGTGCCAAACCTACCATCAGCTCATTTTACCACAAAGATCTCTATGCTACTCACACGCTGAGTTGGCAAGGGCTGGTATTGAACCAGAAACCTTGAGGTTCCCAGCTGGACATTCTACCAACATACTTCCCTTGGATTTTGGAGTGGGAAGTGTCTTTGGCACACAAGAATCCAAATCCGATGAAGCAGCAAAAGAGAGAACAGGTAAGAACCAATCTATCATCCCCCTCATCATCTCATCTTTTCACCTGAGATATTGGTATAAACAAATTGTGAGGTTTATTTTCGTATTTGCCTGGGGAGTTGTCTGCCTGTTTAGTGTTGCTGGTTCCCGCTAGGGACCTCGTGTATTTAAGCGGCTGTTTTGAATTTCTCTTCCTCTTTTTGCCTGCTGCTCGACCTACGAGACACAATGAGGTAGTCTTATGCCTACCCCTTTCTTGGTGAGGCTTTGGCCCCCCCTCTTACATTACTGTAAGAGATTTCCCAGCATGGACTACTTCAGTCTCATGTTTGTTGTTTTTATGTTCATATTACTATTGTATACGTATGTATGTTTCATGTACACTTCTATGTAATTTATGTATACTTTGTGTATTCATGTGCTGTTATATAAAATGTTTTGTCCCTCAACCTGTGTCAGAGTTTGTTTGCTTTCCAACGAGTTATGACTTGGTCATAACCATTGAATCTTACAAAATCAATCAACCTTCTATTTTTTCAAAACTTTCTATAAATTCCTTTTTTGAGATTCCTATTAGCTGCCTCATTATATTTTCAATAGTTTGAAATCTCCTTCTTTTCAATTGGGGATTTGAGTTTTGGGAAAAGCAAGAATTGTGAAGAGCCAAATCTGGATTGAAGGTGATGCTCAAAGACAAAGATGATGAATTGTTTTGACAAAATCTCTGCACAAGAGAGAAAAATGGGCAGGTGAGATATTCATAAAAACTGGATACTTTTCAGCCACTTCAGGGAATCTCCAGACCTTTAGTTGTGTTTTGGTATTGCTTCATCGCAAGGAGTTTTTCAAACGATCATAGATCAACTTATTCAAGGAATACAAAAGACAGTTGCTTATCTCAACGACATCCTAATCTCGGGACAAACTATGGAAGAGCATAATAGGAACCTACGTGCAGTATTAAAGAGATTACGAGATGCTGGTCTCTGACTTAAAGGTGATAAATGTGAATTCAAAAAGTCGTCAATTTCATACCTGGGTCATAGGATTGATTCTGAAGAAATCCACCCAACGCAAGATAAGGTCAATGCGATTCGCAAAGCACCCACCCCAAAGAATGTGTCTAAACAGCATAGCTTTTTTAGCTTTTGTTAATTACTATCGGCAGTATTTAAACAATATCAGTACAGTTTTAGCTCCTTTGTACAAATTACTACAAAAGGGAGTTCCCTGGAAATGGGGACCAGACAAAGCCTTTGCTTTCAAGCAATATAGGGGTTGCTAATGTCAACTAATGTTTTGGTTCATTACAATACTGAACTTAAACTTATCATAACAGTGGATGCATCTCCAGTGGGTGTGGGGGCAGTGTTATTGCATATAATGAAAGACGGGAGTGAAAAAACGATTTATTTTGCCTTCAGGACATTATCAAAGGCAGAACAAAATTATGCCCAAATAGAACATGAAGGACTGGCAGTCATTTTTGGAGTTTCCAAATTCCATAGATGTATTTATGGTTGAGAATTTACCATCATCACGGATCATAAACCACTGCTTGGGCTTTTTAAAGAGGACCATGCAATATCACCAACAGGAAGTGCTAGAGTTCAACGTTGGGCCTTGGTTCTAGCAAGTTATCATTATCAACTAGAATACAAACCTGGTTCAAAAATTTTCAATGCAGATGGACCGAGTCAGCTACCTATAGAGGACTATTTTACGCCATTACCTTGTCCGGAGGAAGTAGTACTCTCCATGTCAGCTTTAGACTTAACCCCAGTCACGTCAAAAACTGTTGCTTTTTACACATCAAGAGATCCCGTGTTATCACAAGTGCGTAAATGGATCTTACATGGATGGCCGGGAAAAGGATCTCTTGACTTTCAACTATACACAACTAGGAAGGATGAGTTATTGGAACAACTGGGTTGTGTTTTATGGGGATCACGGGTGATTATCCCAGCAAAGTGTCGAGAGGCGTTTCTGAAAGAATTGCATGAGAGTCATCCAGGAATTTCACGGATGAAGTCTCTTGCTCGTAGTCACATTTGGTGGCCTAAGATGGATGCAGATATTGAATTATGTGTGAGGAGTTGTGGCATGTGCCAAGATAGTGCAAATATGCCTCAGGCTAGTGCATTGCATTCCTGGGAATGGCCAGGGAGGCCTTGGTTCAGAGTGCACATGGATTATGCGGGCCCTATCCAGGGCAAGTGGATTCTAGTGATTGTCAACGCCCACAGTAAATATATAGATGCATATGTTGTGTCATCACCATCTTCTTCAGAAACAGAAAGGATGTTGAGATGCACATTTGTCACACATGGGAGTCCACATGTGATTGTATCTGACAATGCTAGCAGTTTTACTAGTAAGAGATTTTCCAGGTTCTGTACCCTAAATGGCATTAAGCATGTTAGATATGCACCATACCACCCCTCCTCGAATGGACTGGCTGAGCATGCAGTGCAAACCATTAAGAGTGGTCTTAAAAAAGTTACTGGAGATTTGGAAACACGATTATTGCGTGTATTAGCCTGATACCGTTTATTCCTGCAATCAACAACGGGTCAATCACCAGCAATGCTACTCATGGGCCGTCAGCCTCGATCTAGTCTAGACCTTGTGCATCCAGATTTGTCTACCCAAGTCACCACAAAAATAGATGACACTAAAAGAAAAACGGATAGATATCATAGTGAAAGGATGTTCCATATTGGAGATAGCGTTAGTGTGGTGAATTTTCAAGGGAGGCCAAAATGGCTGTCCAGAGTTTTAGAGGAACAGCTTGGTCCACTGATTTTTAGAGTGCGATTAGAGGATGGTTGATTATGGAAAAGGCATGTGGATCATATTTGCGTGAATATTCCAAAAGAACCTGTCGTGAAAGGTCCAGAGGAATCCAGGCAACCTCTGGGGAGTAGGGAACAAACAGTTACAGGGCACTCAACATCTTTTGCACAGCTTCCTGCACCCTACAGAGATAGCAGTCTCTCAACAACCAGTGACAGCTTGGAAGATGAACATCCCAGAACTCACATGAGAACACGTTTTCAGAAACGCAAAAAAGAGGAAAGAAGGAATAATGCTGAGAATAAACCCAAAAGACAGCGCACCAACATGAAACCAGACACAAAAGGGAAATGACCCAGTGCCAGGCCCTTAACTGGGGAAATTGCTGTTCAGGAATCTCCAGAGGCTACAGATGATGATGATGTGACTATGTCCAAGAGTCGGGCAACGCTTTCTACAAGTAATGGGAGTTCTTGCCGGAGTTCCGGGGAGGGACCTATGTTTCTTGGTGCCGTTAGGAATGTATGTGCAGTTTCAAGCTAAGTGGGGAGGGATGTGGTATACTAAGAAACGGAAGCACCGTTTCTACAATTGTTTTGTGATGAAACGGAAGCAACATTTTCAGCTATCTTTTTTAGTTGTGAATAAAAGGCGGAAGTGATCACTTCTCGTGGTTAACGTCAGCTAGACTACCCGTGTTATCATTTTGTTAAGCGCGTTACAACATAAACATATCAAACGTTGTAATGATTAAATTATCTTTCGGTAGTATATCCACTGGTCCTGCTACTATATTTTTTATTATTATACTCTATACATTTAATGGCTTTTTGTTACCAATGGTTTCAAAGCATTAGATGCTTCTCATTAGACAAATCACCTTGGAAATGACATCCAAATGAATATCCGTTATATATAGTGCTGAGTTGTTCTCGCTTTATTCATCTGCATGTCACTCCTTGTGCATGCATGATGTTAAAAATAATACTTAGAAAATATTTTCATACACGACATAAATGAAAATTTTCTACCAATTTATTAATACACATGGCATAAATGAAAATTATTTCTACCAATTTATTAATACACATGGCATAATGAAAATTATTTTCTACCAATTTATTAATACACATGGCATAAATGAAAATTATTTCTACCAATTTATTAATACACATGAAAATGAAAATTATTTCTACCAATTTATTAATACACACCTAATGAAATAAATGAAAATTATTTCTACCAATTTATTAATACACATGATAAAGGAAATGATTTCTACCAATTTATTAATACACTTGAAATCAATCAAATTATTTCTATAAAAAAATCATATATAAAAAAAACCCAAAGATTTGGCATTAAATAACCTGCAATGGTTGTATGCCATTAAACCAAACAACCCACCAATTATTTGCATTATGAATCCAGAAAGTTTTTGAGGTGACAAGAATTTTAATGTTTGGTTTAAAGGTTCTGGTTATTCCTGATGTGTGTTCAAAGGTTTTCCTTTTAAGCCCCATTATATTTGGTGGTTGTGCTGAAAAGGAAAGAAAAGGAAGAGATAAAGACAAAAGGTAGTTTTAGGATTCAGGCTTTATTCATAGCTATCACATGGAGATGAAATTTCTTCCTGTCTAGTAATAGTGTCTGGTCCCAGTTGAGGCCTAAGTCCAAATGGCTGAGATATTATCTTGGTGGTCAGAAGTGGGTCCTGCAAATTGCTTGGAAAGTTCATGGGATATTGTTATCTTTTTATTCTGATTTTAATTTTATCTTAATCCTCACAACTTACCATTCTGAGTATCTAAGTTACTTAAATTCTGCATATTTTTTTGCATATCCTATTCAATACAAATAATTTCTAAACATTTCTATTTGACCCATAAATGGGACTCTAACAGGTACTACCACTCTGACCCAGAGTGGATCTAGGAGTAATGACAATTCAAGAGTATGCCACATTTCCCAAATCTCCAGAAGTGGAGCCCTGTCAGTTAGTGGGATACCCAGGAACTTCCTTTTTTTTGGGGGGGGGGGGGGTCATTTCAAATATAAATAAAGCTGCTATCAAATACACAGGATTTTCTCACCATATGAATACAGCAATGTATATATATATTTTACCAACCTTCCACATGAGTAGATGTGACACATGGTACATTTCTTAAGCAGAGTTTAATGGTTTTGAATTCAGAGTTTTCCTTCTCCTAGACAGGTTGCCTAACCATGGTTGAAGAGCCTAGTATGCCCTACTATTTACCCATAGCTGGAAAGAGTATAGTTGAATTCATACCTTTCCCAAGGGTATTAGTGCTATGTGAAATGCAAACAGCCTTGTCCAGGATTTGAACTCTGGTCAATGAGTCCATTTCCTATGACTCTAACCATTATGCCACACACCTCCAACTTAAAAAATTACAGCAATGTATGAACTTAGGTTGCATACAGATTTTGACAGGTCTAATCACAGAGAGGAGAGAGAGAGAGAGAGAGAGAGGGGATTGAACAGATGCAGTGTCTTTTCTGATTGTTACCAGGAAATAATCACTTGAAAGCGAAAATAACCAAACTGTGTCGTTAACATCCTCTTTAAACCAAACTCAAAACCCGGATATTTTGTCAAAATCTACTTGGTATAAGATACTTTAAATATGAAGATCTTCAAAAGATAAAGGTTTTAAGAGATAAGTGTTTTAATAGATATGTTAAGTGTTTAAAGAATATGTAGTTGCTCCACTTTGACAGTTTTGGAATAGGAGTATGCAGCTTTTCGATAACTTCAGCAAATTTTTTCAGGTAAATTTTTTATATTTACTAGCAAAAACAATGCCCTCTGGGAGGTGTAAAAATAAATTTTTGAAAGATATTGCCCGAGGGGGGTGTATAACCCGTCGATCGCTACTGAGCTAAAGGGCTCACAGAATTTCCGAAATTGGCCGTCAAGATCAGATTTTCTGTATAACCAAGGATTGCAGGGTCTCTATATTTGCTGAAAGTCTAGCCAAATGCCCACGTTGTGTTCAGATCTCAAACGACTAGAAATCTGCTATAGAAACTGATTTCCAAGGTTAACGGCGGCCTAGTGGTCACATAAAAAAAACCGACTCTTTTTCTTCTTCAAACTCAACAACATTTATATTCAAATAACAAAAGAATACAAACAATTATTTCTCAAGACTGTGGGAGCGATGGACTCGTAATTAATAACTTCTGTTCTTCTGCAAAGTATTGTGCAAAACAGTTCATAAAGTTGACTAAGTTTCAATGGTCTTAGCTGAAGTCAGTTTCTCTCGCTTCAGTATTTTTGCGTTAATCTTTCTACTAGCCCAGTCAGCCAATCAAGCCCGCCCTGGCCTCATCTAGCTTCTCAGCCACATCTCTGCTTCATCTAGCTTCTCAGCTGCATCTGTTCTCAAGCCCGGTTTGGCTTCATCTCTCATTCTCAAGCAAAAACGTTTCAGTTAAATAATATTTTCAACCGGACATTTGGATTTCCGGCTGACGTGGGGGTATTAGAAATTTTCTCTGCACCTCCCACTTTGGCAGGGTAGCCGCCCTCCTTTAGTTCCAACCAGCAAATCGAATTCACTTCCGCCAAATCGACAGAGGCTTTAGTTCTTCCGCCATTCTCAAGTGTTTCCCAACCTATGGGTGGTCTTAAATTTTATCATCTCTTCCGGCCATTTATAAAACAAAGAAGTTATCTTTTTCCTAAGTGGAAAAAAAAAAATAATAAAAATATTCTTTCCAAGGGCCCAAGACAACCGCAAAGTCAGTTGACCATGTTTATCTTGTTCTGCGCCCCTCGTCTAGTTACATCAAAGAACTGTCTCGATCGCCGCCGATTTAAGTAGCCTCGCTTCTGGGAGGTCTTCTGAGCCACTTGAAAATTTAACTTTCAATACAGACATTTTTGAATTGCTTTGTGTAGCCTTATCATTGCCACCATCTGTTTTGATTCTACTCCAACTCAAGTTTATCAGAAGATTTGAATTTCCGATTTCTTTCTTTCTTTTTCTAATTCCAAACCAAGAAATCAGGTCAGAGGTGGAAAAATTAAAAAAATAAAATAAAACGTTTAATATTTAAAAAAAACTCAATTTCTTACTTAAACAGCATCACTCCACTCCATTGAGATATTTGCTTTGTTTTACGACAGTAAGGACCTCCAAAATGTTTCTAAAAAATTTAATGCCGACAAAGTTGTGAAATAAATTCATTCTTAATGCATAATCCAATTTTGTTTATCAACTCATGTTTTTCTATTTAACCCATAGATGGGACCCTAACAGGTACTACCACTCCGGATAAGAGTGGACCAGGGAGCAATGGTGATGAAGGGGTGCTCCACATTCCCCAAACCTCCAAAACTGGAACCTCACCATCAGATAGAGTTTAATGTCATTCCCAGGATATGTAGACCCTCAGTCACCGCCATCTAGCACCCATATGATAAAAAGGGGTTGGAGCTTGCCATAAGGTCAATAGGGTTGGGAAAATCATATAGGTGCTAGGGCTCGACGTGACCAGCCGATTGATCGGAGGGAGCCTCTCTGACCGCTGACAAGATATGGCCAAAGTGGAGTATTGCAAGTCATGAACTGCTCATCCACCTGGATTCTATCCTTAAGCATCATGGGTCGCCACCTACAGCCAATAGGTGGCCCCATTGGGGGGACCAAGTCTTATGTGTTTTATAAAACATTTTGGTGTAATATCAATGATCCTATCAAGATTTCTGTGATTTGTAAAATTCAGTTCATGATAAAATTCATTCATATATGTATTTATCAAACCCTTCCACCACACAAGCACTTATGACACAAGGTCAATTTTTAACAGATTTGAATTCAGAGTTTTCCTTCTCCTAGACCGGTTGCCTAATAAAGGTTAAAGATCCCAGGCAACCCCTACTATTCCACTCATAGCTGGAGGGAGAATACTTAGATGCATACCTTTTCCAAGGGCATTAACACTATGGGAAATACAAACAGCCCCTCATCCATGATTTGAACTTGCTGAGTTCATTTCCTTTGAAATAAACCAAATATTTATTTGCATGCAATTAAATGCGTTTGAAGAATCTTCTCTTCTCCCATTTTTATTTCTTGTGTTGGGTCAGTAAAATACATTATTTTATGTGTGGAGTTAAGTGAGGGAGAAACCTTTCTATGATTGGACATAGCAATCATGTGATGTGCCTCAGAAGTTTTTGGTATCAAGACCAGATAGACATTTTGGATCAGTTCCAAGAGAGGTCGACCAGAAATTATCTCTGGTGATGGACTAAAACAGAAGATACCAGCATATATTTATGTGTATTTATGAGATGAAGCTTAATATCAATAATTTCACCTCATAAATAAATGATTATTTAGAAGATACCAGATATCCCACCAAATTCCTTCTCTATCAGACTGGTAAGTCTCTCAAACTTGACTCTATACATAGGAAGATTGTTAGTCATTATATTAGTTAGTCATTGTTTTATTGTTGAATAAACTGTTAGAATTGAATTAAGTTTTAATTCATTTATTTGTTGCTCAGAATAAATGCTATACAAACATAATACTTGTATTTTGTTTTTTTAATGATCTCAGATATTCAATTAATACTTTGGTATTTTTGATGAGGAAGCACCTGTTTTTGTCAAAATATCAACCTGGTGATCTTATGAAACCCAAACAATCTCGTCCAGTTTATTTTTGTTTAACATTCCTCTAATAATGTTAATCTCAATTCTCAGCCTTTTATCAATAATTTGTGTGAATGAATTGGAGATGTTTGCAATGTAATGTTTTATAAAATTTAATACGAAATGAACTCAGTGAATCAAGTTCAAATCCTGGACAAGGCTGTTTCATTTGACATAGCATTAATACTCTCAGGAAAGGTATGAATCCAACTATTCTCCCTCCAGCTATAGGTAAGTAGTAGGGCAAAGTGGGCTTTTTAACCTTGGAACAGCAACTGGTTGAGAAGGAAGACTCTGAATTTAAACCTGTTAAACTCCACTTAAAAATTAACCTTGTGTCACATCCTCATTACCTAGCCATGGTTAAGAGCCCAGTCTAACCTGCTATTTACCCATAGATGGAGGAAGAATTGGATTCATACCTTTCCTAAGGGTTATTAGTGCCATGTGAAATGCAAAACGGCTTCATCCACGAATTGAACTTGGGTTTGATGAGTCCATTTCCTACGACTCTAACATTAGACCATATAAAGATAAAATGCATGCTCATGCAGATGCACACCTATTGATTTATACAAGGATTGTGTTAATTCCCTAAGGAGAGCCTCAATGTATGATAATTGATATATAATATATATATATATATATATTATATAGATATATATATTAATAATTAATAAGTCATCCAGACACGTGTTTCGGCATATCATGCCTCTCAGTGTGGCTAGACCACAACTATCTTGGGTAGGGTTCGAAACTCAGACTTGACCGTATGGTAGTCCGATATCTTATCCCCTTGCCCATGACAGCTGAATGCGGGGACTGTGTGTTTTTAAACTATTGAATACTAGAAAGTGTAATGTATCATTCGGAGTCACTGAGAGATCAAATGTCCCGGAGAACTTGATCATTGCTTATTTGCTTACGTAGTGAGAGTTCATTTAAATTAACCAATTAGAGAGCGTTCATTACAAATTACATGGAGCATGATATATTCATAATCAT